>CM022475.1:8924526-8991832 GCA_011952105.1 Coreoperca whiteheadi | reverse complement strand
AGTCAGCCACGCAACCTTCTGTCAATCAGGTGAAAGTGAACCTTCATTTCCAGCAGAGCTGTCTGTGCACGCCACCTGTGCTCAGTGTGCCAGTTGGGCCACTAGGGGACTCGTTCTCTCCAGCCAGTTAGGGGACTGCAGTAGAAAGTGGCAAAAAACCATGAGGAAGAACCCCCAAAAAAAAAAAAAAAAAATAAAAAAAAAAAAAAAAAAAAAAAGGTGGCTTGGTGATATTTTTAAAGACTTCATTCTGATTGTGTTGCAACCCGACACATTATTTCTTTTCAAACCCTTCCCATTGTCTAATTTTTTCTTATCTTAATTTTTGGACAGGCTGAGAGCAGAATCCACTGAGGTTCATTTAAATAACCGGCAGAATGAGGAAATAAAAGCTGCAGTAAGAAATAGAAGTGGCGGTCTGCTCTGTGCATTCAAGTCACACAGCTTTATCAAATTATTCCACAATGGCAGCCACACAAGTGACGGAATTTCAATTAAAGTATGACAGTCTCAGAATTTGTTTCTGCTTGCAAGAGAGCAAGTTGGGGTTGTGTTTCATGGGTTGGGGGGCGAGGTAGTGGACAGCGGGGAGGGTCTCGTACAGAAGACATATTTTCCAGTCTGTATTCCCTATATATCCACCTCCCTTCTCACTCTCCGCCCCATACTCCATCAAAAGGGAATGACTTAGCGGAAACACTTCTGTTCAGAGGCACTTTGCGGTTAGAGCCGGGCAAAAATGGGGTGTTATGATAAAGGTCTTTGCGACAGGAAGTCAAAAATGGAGCCTTTAGTTGATAGGCTCTTTCCAAGAACAATTACACTACCTGCTGTGCCAAATAGAAGGGTGCAAGAGATAAGTGCAAGGGAGGGGTGCTCAGCTCAGACTGGTGGCTACCTTGTAAACTGAGAAAGAGCAACATATATATGACCCTCAGGGACTGTAAACCATTTTGGGGCTGAATTTGTAACACACGCATACTCACAAACACTCGCGCACATACACACATGAGCAGAGGGATGTGAAAGACTATAAAAAATGTAGAACTAAATCCTATGAATAGACAAAACAGTGTTTTATTGCTGCAGCAGCTCAGCATTAAATTGACTGCATAAAATAGACCAAAAACAAGACCTAATTTTTATCCTAAATTAAGCCTAAGAACAAAGTTAATTGAGATTTGTATTTGTTGTCCATTTGCATTTCCCAGACTCCCGCTGGAATTGCCAAAGAGGAGAAAATTCCATTAAAAAGTGTAGTGACATTGCCACATAGCAATTTCACGAATGAGAAATGCATTTAATATTGGATGGATTTTTCATAATTTGGAAGTGTTTCCCCAGTTTGTGCCATAATACTTGAAGTGACATGTGTTGTAATGGGATCCAGTGCCTCCAATCCGCTCAGAGTCTGGCACCCACATGTCCACAAGGAGATGTTTAAACATGTATGGATAACTTACAAGCAAAGTGAGAAATACTGTACAAAAAAAGGCAGGGAATTTGGACTGATGAACATCGACGTTGTGTAAATATCGGTTCTTTATTATTTCTCATTTATCCTCCCCTTATTTGAATTCAAATGTTAATTCCTGTTCACTGCAAGGTTAGGAGTCAATGTTTAAATTCTGTGTAACCCCGGCATTCTCTCTGCTCAATCTGCAATTATAGCTAGCTGCTTTGAAGAAGCCAGGCGGAACTAAAATGACTTTTCATGTCCGGTATAATGACTGCCATTTGGAAGCAGACATGGAGAGAGAGGGCGGGAGACATAGAGCAAAAGAAGAGAGAGTGAAAAGAGATGGAGGGAGGGGCAGAAGGAGGGAGAGATGGGAACAATCAGTGGATGAAAATGGCTTAGGTCACCTCTGGTTCTGACCAGACGGCCCAAACCAACTGCCTTTCTCTCTATCATTCCTCACAGACGAATCTGCCACATTTTGGTCCTTTTCTTCCCTCCCAGTGCTGCTCAGTGAAACTTTCACCCCCTTCTCCCTCTTTCCTGCCATTGGTCTCCATTCATTTGCCATCAACGGAAGCTTAGCAGCTTTAAGGCGGATTACAAGATGAATTGCACAGAGCGAGACGCCGTATATTCTCTTTAGGGTGGGCCACTACTGCCAAAGGCCAGAGCTGAGTGCCGTCACCTGGGCTAGCAGCTGGCTATCTTTTACACTTCACTCGCTAATGAGGCCAGACAGTTGGGGCTGAAGTTATAGCGCAGGCTGGATCCTGTGTTGGTAATCTATTATTTAGACTCTCATGGGGAGGCTGGTCTCCATGCATGCATTCCATGCATGCATTTTGCAAAGCAAATGGTAGCCCGGGGAGAATACAGAGCTCTGTGTGGGGAAAAAATGAGTATGTATTAGACATTAATGCGAGTTGCAGCGTTTCCTTGTCCTGCCTATTTCAAACCTGCCAAGACCTGAAAGGAAACCGTTTGGTATTTTGTCATTTTTTACATCATACTACAATACCAATGTTGTTCATACAGATTTGCTTCAGTGATGCTGGCAATGCTGACAACTCCATCCGATGCATGAGTCTTCTTTGTCTTTTTCATTCACTGTCTTCCCTTCTTCCTTCCTTCCTTCCTTTATTTCTTTCCTCGTTGTGATATTTTATGGATGACAGATGAAGGTTGTGCTTGCGTCTTCAAACAGCCGACACAGAAGAACGGGTATATCTTTCCGTTCCCTTTTCATCTATATTTTAGGAACTATTTCAGAGGGGTTTCGGAGAGTTGCATCACTCTGTTATAGATAACACTGCACAGACAGGACTTGTTTATATTTAGTCAGGCTAGAAAACTATGGTGCACATGACCCCACTAATGTATTTATAGAATAATACCAGTGTGTAAATTTGCTTAGGCACCAGGGGCTGCTATGGCAGTTTTTTTAAACAGGCATTTCCCAACAGTCCTACTAATTTATAGTGAGCATCCAAACATTAGAGAAGCATGCTGGCCTGGTATCTGTCACAAAATCAGCAAATAAGGCTGAGGCATCGGTATCCACTAACTTTTACAGCCCCATGAACCCATTTGGCAATTAACTATATTTGGACCTGTATATACGCAAATCTACTGGGAGATGAGATGGCAACAGTTAAACATAGAAAGGCAGTTTTAGCCAGAGCCATTTAGCAGACTTAGGTTACTCTTGAACGAAGTTCATACAGAATGCCTCAAGATACCACAAATAGCTTGGCGTTAAAGATAGCATAAATAAGCTACACATACCAAACCCCATGAAGTCATCAAGCAATTAATGACTCTACATGTACTCCAACGGAGATCCACATCACGACAATATAATGCTGATATTTGCAAAAGCTTGAATTTAGCCTTGAAGCACCACCGTCCTCATGGGTAAGAACAACTCTAAACCACAATATGCCGTTCCATTCATTGGCCCAGTGATAAGTATTTCAAATGACACACCTCATACCCACATACACATTTTACAGTTGCAAACTTTGGAGAATACCAGCAGTCATCCATGAAATCCCCAAAACCTACAGGGTAAAGTAAACTAGATTTTCTGTCACCTGTTATACAGAGATTTTCCACTAAATTTCCCATGCTGTTCAAGGCAAGTCCATGTCACGTGCAGGGCAGCGTAACCCAAGCTACCACACTTAATCCTCCACCTACCCCAACCATGTCCTTGCATGTGTTCGCTCGCCAATCTACCCTAAAGAAACATTCCAGGAGAGTTTTAGTGTTGCTGCAACCGGACACCATCATGCTTTGTGTGCGTTTGTGACAGTGAGAAAGCGAGAGTTTGTCCATGGCAATGGGATGCTTGGGTACGGCCCTTCTCTTTTTTCCAATCAGTGAAGGTTTAACACAACATGTTACTTGGGTTACATGATTTAAGGCGACAAACAAGCCTGGCATCAGGTCCCTGGATAAGAAAAGGCTAAGGTTTAGGATGGGATGACAACATCTTTGGCATGACTATGAGATAGGGATATATGAAAGGTTCTGTAGAGGGAAAAATAGCAACATGACAAAACAAATGGGAAAGGTGGGTAGACAAAAGACACATTCTTCAATGGACTTAAATACATCAAAAGACAATATCTATAATGTAACTTAGATACACAGATGAATGGTTTGAAGGCAAGGAAAAATCCCCACTGAAACCTTACCACCGTGACTGTAGTTGAAACTGAGATTTAGACTAACTGCAATGGCTTACTAACTTTAAGTGTCATCCATATTTGATGGCTTGCCTCAGGTCTAGACGAGGAAAAAAGGTGTCTATTACAGCAATTACAGTATTCACTCCGCTACATAGTGAGGACTGAAACACATTCTTTTACCTACAGAGTGAGGACATTTTGTCCAGTCCTCACAACTTCAAAGGGCTGTTTGAAGGTTAAGACTTTGTTTTAAGGGTTAGGTTAGAATTAGGATAAGGCATTTAGTTGTGATGGTTAAGGTTAGGGTAAGGGGCTAGGGAATGCATTATGTCAATGACGGTCCTCACAAAGATGGAAGGATGTGTGTGTGTTTGTTTGTTTTGTTTTTTTACAGTACTAGGCTCTTTGTGTCAGTCTATAGAAAGGTTCATTTGGTAGCCATGAAAACACATTACAATGCAATCCTTCCCTTCCGCTTCCTTCTGCTCTCTCTCCCATCTTCCCACCCTCTGCCATTATTTGGAAACCTTCCCAACCATCTATTGTGATAAGCTAAACACAAAGCTGTGAGGAGGATGTCCTGCGCTAGCTGCTAGCCATATTGTTGTCTTGCTCCACCGCTTGGACTGCCAGCCCGCATAACACTGCACCAGAGAATTAACCTCTGCCGCCGTTTCTTTCATATTGTATACATTTTTGCAACGGCCTCTCCAACAGAGCCACGAGGGGAAAAGTACTATAAATGTTGCCAAATTACTGACAGCTCCTCTCTAGTCTAACTGCATAAATACACAGTGAGTGTAATAAACAGCTCAGTCTCGCTTGCTTGTGGCTGTCTCTAGTGCAACCTTTACAGAAATAAAAGGGCGTGACATTTTTTTTTTTTTAAAGACAAGTTAGTTGACATGAAAGTGGGAAGTTAAAAAAAGGAGAGTGTAGTTCAGTGAATGGGACATTACTACATTGTCACAGTTTGTGACCTTTCCCATTTGTTCTGACAAGCCTGGGTTTCGCCCCGTCAAAATGGCCTACGCCGTTTGTAAGCGAATCCTCCCTTCCTGTCCCTTTTTTTTTTTTGCATCTGCCATCTGCAGTGACTGCATGACGCCACAGCTTCTGTGTCATCAGTGACAACACACACACACACAGGGACTAGACAAGAGAGCGGAGAGGAAGAAAGCGGGAGACAGAAGAGACAGTGAAAAAGAGAGCTCACTCCATCCTTTAATTGTGTCTCTGAATGTCCCAGTGGACTTCATTACCAAGGCATCCTAAGAAATCTCACTTGTTTGCTCTTGGAAACATGTAAAAAGTGTTTGTAGTTCTTTTTATGTCTCTACAGCAGCATGAAGTGCTTCAGTTGGGCTAGTCAAAATTTCTCTGTAGCACAGATTGAGGCATATTTCAAGCAGTAAGTAAAGCCAAGGATTTCTTTGCAGAAAGAAAGTTTTGATGATTATGTGCTGAGCTAATGGATCTGATGGCTGCCTTCAGCAGGCCCTTTATGTCTATACATACTTTACAGCAGCAGAATTGAAGGACATTAAAAACAATGTATTTAATTTTTGGCCAGTTTTTTAGTTTAACAAGAATCTTTGAATTGAATAATTTGATGAGAACAACACACATTTAAGTTTGACCATATTTTAGTAATGCTAATGGACACTAAATGATAGACTGACCGGTTCACTTGTGACTTGGTGCTGCTTTTATCAGAATTCTAAAAACAAGCCAATTGTTAGGCAATAACATTTTTCCGTATAGTGACATTAGTCATTTCATAAACTGCCATGTTTGTGAAAATAACACCCTTTTTACATTTTAAAGTCAATATATTAGTGACTCAGTCAGCTTCCGTAGACCTTACTGGAGGATTGGAGGTAATTTCTGACTTCATTAAATCCAAGGCTAAAAATCTACAGCATCTCTGCATAAAAACACAGCAGGAGAGGTGATTATCTTTGGAAATTAGCTCACTCATTTAGAGCTGTGTGGATGCAGATGCCTCCGTTCAATGGAAGACTATTATTCCAAACGACTCTCATTAAGCCATAGTGAAATAAGGCAAGCTGTGGAAGCAGTGAAATAAAATCTTTAGATTGGCTGTGCAGAACTCGGCAGTGGTGAGCTACACTGTCTTCATTAAGAGCTCTGACGTCAGGAGTGAAATGCAGAAACGGACTCGGTGTAAAAGGAAAATTGTATGGAACTGATTTCTACCTCTTATGCCCTATAGGAGGTTATTTGGTGTTTGTGCTTTGAGCTGAGGGGACTAACAATACAGTCTGAGCTTAATGAGTGAGTTTACCTAACACTGAGGAGCGTGAGTCACAGCTGAGCTATCATTCCTGTATTTCAATGTAGACCTGCTGATCAGATGTTCTTTTGAAGAGCATTCATAGCAATCCACTTTCCCGACTAGTCAAGCTGTGCTGCGCTCACTTCTATAGGACACAAAATGAACCAGATCACATACTATTATCATGGCCTACGACACTGGCCATTTATGAATATCCCCATCCATCCTATTGGCATTTGCTGTCTCTCTAAAAGACTTGTCTGCCACTGCTCAAGTCCCTTCCAGGTAGACATTGTCACAAAAAGCAAAAGGCCACTTCAGGTCAGTCCATTGATCATTCACTCCTCAGCCAGTCCCTTTGTACCTGTGCACAAATGGATTTATGGTCCTTTGTTTGCAATATGTGAGATGTATTTGGTTGTCTTTGGTTTATAGAGTGGCATGCAATTAAAATAAAAGTAATTAAGAGTTCGATTACTGCAAGATTTCAACTTGATTGTCATTTTTCCCCACACCTTTACGAAACCTTTTGTGAAACGGCCAAAACTTTTGCCTGGGTCACAACGCTAGATTAGGCGATGTATTGACCATTTAGATTGACATCCGATGCAGGTTTAACCCGGGGTCACTGTGTTCTGAAAGAGGTATCAGTGACGCTTACTTGCCAGATCACAGGTTGGCTGGTTTGCAAAAATGTGTATAAGCTTTAAAACTGCAGTAGATAAAATATTTGCATGTTCTCAACCTTTACAAATGTTGGCAATGCAAACAGGCTACTTTAGCTCTTTAGAAAACTATTTATTGATCATAAATTTAATTTTTTTCTTTAAAAAACACAAAGACAAATGCTGTAGTTATTGTGATTATTCGAAAAGGACTATAGTAGTTTAAATGACACCATAAAGCAATGCTGCATAACTAAGCACCATGAGACCATGCAGCATCTGGACTTATTTTTCCCCAGGATCCATTTCAAGTGTTTAACACCAGGGGAGCACAGTTAGGGAAGAAGGGACTCTTGTCAAATGAGGAAAAATACTGGTGGGTTTCCGTGGTCTCAACAACATAGCAGGTGGCCTTCAGTCGCATCTCCCATGAGCTTACCTCTCCCTCTTCCGTTAATTTATTACAATGGCCGCTGGTGTAAATCAGATGACTGTTAAATTGCCCTAATGTTGAAAAAGGTTCTGTAACTTATGTGCTGGCACACACACACACGCACAAACCAAGCAGACAGAGTCTGTTTTAAGAGTGTTTCCCAGTTTATAACTGCTCTATGATAACCTCCGTCCATAGATTCATGTGCCATTTGGCCAGGGCCCTAAACATCAGTAGCCTGTATCAAGTGATGGAATGTACACATTAAAATTCGATCTCCTGCATCAGTACATCCAGTTCTGGTCAGGACGGCAACTATAAATTGCTGGCCATTATTTTCGATTAAACCACACTGACACCATGGCCCATGACATTTCTTCCCATTTTTACCCCGTCACAATGGCGCCATATTTCCAACGCGGTTTCATTTAGATTGTCGCGAAGCATGATAACACAGACCAGGAAACCTCGGGACACAAGCCAGCGGGCAATCTTATTAATGGCAGAGCAGCGATAACAGTAGTCGGCTATGTGTTCGGTTGGTATCTCGATCTTCAGGCACATCCTTTCCAGGGCCTGAAGAGCAGAGGCGTCATAGCGGGTGCAAAGGGGCGACGACGACAGTTTATCATCGATATGCTCGGAAATTTAATTCCCTGCATCCCGAGTACAGCAAACAGGATTCCCTAACCAGTAGTTCAAAAGGAAGATGCAAAATGGCTCAGGTCGCAAATGCAATTTGAGAACTTTCTTGTAAAAGGTGTTAACCGTCCCGGAACAAAAATCATTGCGTTGGTGAAGATTGGCGTCATTTCAGAAACCTAAGAGGGGAAATTACTTGGAAAGAAATTAATAAGAAAAAAGAAAATGAAATAACCTTAACACATGTATAGACCCTATGTTCACATAAACAGACAGTGGCATGTTGCTTCTCATCTGCCAGATTTGACAACCTTGAAAGCTTCACATCGTATTAAATATAATATGCGGATAGGATGGAAACAGACATGGTCAGCTGCCAGCTAACAGAGATGGCAGATGCACAACACAAGAGGAGCTGATAGATGACATTTTAATCAATTGCTAATTCTATAAAATAATGGCCAGTGGCCCAAAGAAAGAAACCACTGCCAGAATTTCAGTGCTATCAAAGTCATTTCATTATCCTCATTGCTAAGCTATTACATTATGCACATCCACCTAATTGTCTAAATGCGGGTTTAAATATAGTTAGGGAAAACATTTGCAAAACAATGAGTTCAAAATGCCAAAAGGAGTAAGCTGAATCGGTGAAAGCAATCTGACTGATAAGCTCTTGTTTAGGCAGAAACAAATTGTTGTCTCTGTGCGGAATGTCCTTCTCTTAGTTCTTAATGAGTTTATTGGTAATCAATATCCCGTTCACGTCCACTGGCATGTGACACTGAGGCCGTGACCCAAGAGGGACCCTTAGACGGTGCAGTTGAGTGGGTCAGTGAGGATTGGTAGTTGCTTGTTCATGCTTAGGCAGATAGGAATGCCCCAGTTTCACGTAG
Source organism: Coreoperca whiteheadi (assembly GCA_011952105.1). NCBI lineage: Eukaryota > Metazoa > Chordata > Actinopteri > Centrarchiformes > Sinipercidae > Coreoperca > Coreoperca whiteheadi. The sequence goes on along the minus strand of CM022475.1, from coordinate 8,982,745 downwards.
GTGAGACGAAGGCAGGAAATGAAAGAAGCTTCATCTAGGCTGTTATCCCGTTGCTTTAGCTTTTTGTGCAGTAACTGGGTGGCATAATGTTTCTCTTCACTTAAAATAAGGCAAATGCCTCTCTTATTTTGTTCTCTCATATCCCTCATTTATTTCAAGGCGTTACATTTCTTATACACTCCAACACATGCTAACCGATTTGGCTTGTGACAAATGCTCTTTGAAAGTAGACCTCCCCAAAGAGCTGGGTTTGCGTCTCTGTCAAATACTGCACAAAATGCTAGTTTGCCTGTCAGTCAAAACTTCACAGCAGAACTTCTCTTCCAGTGATTCTGTTAGCATCCTGCTGATATGGGCGCTTTTTTGGTAGTGTTTTTTCAGGAAGATGGGGTCTGGCCTCCCGGTGGGGGTCAGAGCAGTTGACCCTATCCTGGCGAGCTCTCAGTCTGCCTGCGATGATTTTATTCAGCCCCACTCAGTAGAACAGCGGGGTGTGACCCGGGTCGATGTGGCACTGCCAACGTTGATTCCATTGAGAAAGCCAAGGCCCTTTGAGAGGCGCTGATCAAGGGTGCCGGATGTTTTTGATTCACACTGCTGAGCCTTTATATATTCAACAGTCAAATCAGTCTGCTAAAACTGGGTTTGTTTGCCTTTTCTGGAAACATGTGATTCAGTGGAGCTGGCAGGGTGCAACGAGGCTTTGCTATTCCTAAAAGAGATATAGTCTTTCTACTATGGTTCATGCCAAACGCACTGTGTATGCACGTCATTCAAGGTCTGCGCCTTTTTGTTATTATTTAGCCTGATACAAAGCAAAACAAAGGAGAGAAAGAAGAGGATATCTGGCAAATGAAAAACAATTGGGCCAGGTGCCAAACTCAAGTCAAGCGTGTGAGCTCAATAAAGCTCACCGTATCGATTTGCGAGTTATTCATTATTTGTTTTGGGTGTAGAGAAAGTTCTTTGGAAAATGATTTTGGTGTGCAGTTCAAATAAATGGTTTGACAGATCATCAATGACCACAGAATATGATAATAAATGGCCTAATATTGATTTATTTCCCAATGCCCCCCTTCTCTTCTCATGAGCTGTTATGCTTAAAGCAAGACCAAGCACTCTCTCGAGTATTGGATTTTTGTCCACCCTGCTTTCAAATGTGAAAATGAGGATTTATTTTGTCCTGCTGCTGAATGATGCTTATAAGAGAGCATGGATTCGACTAGATAAATGGAGATGGAGAAAGGATATACATCATCCCACGCATAATATTTCTCATGACAACAAACAGCCTTCCTGGTGGTAATATGCAAGCATCTAGACCCTCAAAATGCAAAAATGGCAGCTTTGTTTACTGCATTCAAAATAAATGGCTTAGGCCCCGCTGTCACTCACAGATGGCACTTCCTTTGAGAGAAAAAAAAAAAAAATTGCTGAGCCAGTGACTCGTAATAATGCGTTGGCATGGCGGCAGCCATTTTGCACAACCTCCGGAGGCACTGATCGTCACAGAGAGGCGTTGGCATTGTCTTGGCACTGGCCCGACCCCAGGCTCAGAGTAGTAACTGATAGCCAAGCTGGAGCTTGTCAGGCCTGACGCTTATCACTTTTGACATCTGTCCACGCCATCTCTCTTCCCTCATCTGTAGAAGGCCCCAGAACACTGACCTTGGGATCTCTGTTACTCCACTGCCCCCCTCCGTGTCCTCATTTGGCACTGCTTCCGTGTGTGTTGTGTTGAGGCTATCATTTACCCTTTTAGAGCTTGTTTTGTGGTCAGACATAACTTGCAAACCAAGGTTCAAACACTGACAAGCCCCCTACCCTATTTGGATTCCTGCTTGTGTGCAATTTTGAGTAGACATACGTCTAATGAGTCTGGGCAATATAGTTTGTTTATTGAGGATTGATTTGTTAGAAATAGATTTCACAAATGCATCCTTGGAAAAACATGATAAAAAAATAGAAAAGTAGTAAAAAAAAAAAAAAAAGAGAAAAAAGTAGGAAATTATTATAAACCATGGTTTAACTCAAAACCTATTTCTGCCTGCAGATGGTATGAGTTGTTTTATAGTGCTGTTTTATGTGTTTGCTACAACAAGACAAAAGAGAAGGGGAAAAAAAGTCAAGCCGTCACTCACAGCCCAGTGTTGACAGGGTGGCAGGAAATATATGACAGGATGTCATGCTGCCAGTATGCTGTATTGCTGTTCGGCAGCCTAAGGAAAGGGTCAGCTTGGCAAGCACATCCAGGCGCAGACACGCATATGGCGATATGGCACCTTGAGTCAATCGGTGTTACGGTTGACAAGAAAAATATTTGGATCCGTTTTTACATATGTTGAGGGCCTAAACGTTTAAAAGCCAACAAATTCATGCTCCTTTCTGTCTATAAGAACCAACACAAACCCTCCAAACCCTTGCTCCATTCTAGCAAGTCCAGGTGGCGAGTTTGTGTGTTTGCACGAAGCAGCTGAGATATTAAAAGAGCTAGGTCGACTCCCACACTGCTTGCAATCATAGATACGTTTTGCTGAATAGTGTTTTGCTACTGAGTCACCACTTTAATCAAAATCCACAAATCAGTTGCATTTAAAGCACAGCCTTGCATTTTCCTGTCACATTGCACATCCTTTTACATTATGCTACTGTGACTCATCAGCAGCCCTCACCCCTGGCCTCCCTTATGAGGTAATTAAGCCCCTAGTTGTTTGTTTAGCTGTCTGCATGTGTGTCCTGTATAAAACACAGGGGGGGGCATATGTTCTTCCTACCAGAAAACCATTGAAACAGCGGGACATGAGTGGTGAGGAGGGGTCGACTGTGCATGCGTGTGTGTGTGTGCGCGCTCTAATTAGGCAGGCAGAAGTGTATTAGCCTCACTGGGCAACAGCCAGCTGGGAGCATCTGGAGTCGTCTTTCATACTCACCAACTTCCCCACTACACACATACTTGTCCACACACACACACACAAAATTAGAAAATATATCTATGGAACAGCAGTGTGATAAGAGAGCGTCAGGCATGACGGGTCATATGCACAGCTATTTAAGTCTGCCACATTTTAAGCCTCCCTCACATCACAGCACCCACCCATGTTCCCGTCTGGAGACCTTGTATTAGAGTAACGGTGCCACTCTCACGTCTCTCTCGAGACTGGAATGCCAGCAGCAGAGAGGGGAGGACCTCAACCACTCCCAACAGCTTCTGCTCGCCCAAACACCGTCTCAAAGGACCGAAATAATTTAGTTTCATAGCAGCGTCAATATCTAAAATAATCCGCACAGCCTATTGCAATCACTCTGCACTTTGTGTTTGTTTTTATTAATGGCAGATGAGATTGCTATTTTGACTGCTCCTTTTACAGTCAGCTTTTTGATTATTTAATTCTTTTCAACCCAAACACTGCAGTCCCCGCTATATAAACAGTAGAGCTTTCTCTTGCTAATATCAATTACATACTTCCGCTGCTTCCACTCACTCCATTCCCTAACGTCCAACTCAGGTTCCTGAGTAGGTGCAAACTCACCACCACACGAGATACATCACTTCCTGTCACCTAAATATATTAAAAGAAATACTGCGGTCACACGCCGTAGAGAAAAACAGAAAGACTGAGTTGGCACTGTCAGTATTTCTGAGAGAAGGCTCAGTGAGCCAGCTGAAATAGTATTTCTCTGTGCTATTGATTAGCTGGTTAGGCCATGAAAAGCCAGGGACAAGACAGCCACTGAGCTCCCTTCCTCTGGCTTACCACTGCATGCTAGTATGCCTGTTCTCTCACTTTTCTCTTTTACACTCCTGCTTTTAATGCGCTTTTTCCATTTATCCCAATCCTCTTTGTGTACTTTATTTGTCACCCTCATTCTTGTGCTATTCTTATGTGTTTTACTATTCCACTCACAGAGAGAAAGCCCCAGCAAGCCGCTTGCCGAGTTAGATCACAGGAACCCAGCTGTTCACAGTCAAGGGCTGCTTCTTTTATTAGCCGTCAGTAGGCCGACTGGTACAGTAGGGCAGTGAGAGGCAGACAGAGCGGGTGGCAGGAGGAGGAGCGCAAGGGCAGTAGGGGGCACAGATTTCCCAGCTGTTAGTCCACAAGCTCTGCCCCCCTGTCAGAGATTAAGTAGATCAGCAGGAACGCAAGTACATACATAGAGGCAAGACAAGACAGCTGACAGTAAATGGACTGAGATGGTCCTCCTCAAAGGGGAATAGTAGTTGCACACACACTACCAAACTCTTTAATTTTTTTTGCTGGCTGAGTGCTGTAAAGTTTTGTACACTGCACAACTGGAACGTACAGTGGGATAAGGCACAAGTCAGCAGTAGTGCAATGCCTTAATACCCCTGCAATTCCCCTTCTCCTGCCTCGTGTCCCTTTTATTTTTCCCTACCATCTCACAAACTCATGCCGCCTTTCAGTCTATGGAGGACTGTTTTACAAGTGAGCCAGTGGTCTACAGGGACACAAAGGACCTGAGTGTAAAATTATATTTCTAGCTATATAACCAGACCTCCATTGTGCCATTTTTACGATATTATTTTCATTAAGATTGCAGGGATGGTTTTCTGTCTTTGTTGTGCCTCCCCACTATCTGCTTCAATACTAACCGCAGTGGAAACAAAACCACTCAAAAGAAGTGGCAGTGATGAGAGCAGCACAGAGTGCTCCCATTTTGTATGATTAAATTTACTGTGACAAGCAAGCGTGCTGTGTTTTGGCAAAACATGTTGTTGTGAGAACCCAGAAACTTCACAATCTCTGAAAAAAATGTACCCCACATGAGGTGTTGAGAAGACTTGACTTGAGATTTGAGAACGGGTCTTCGGCAAGTCTTTGCCTAAAGTCCCTTTTGCTCTCAAAGTACTCAAGATGCCAGTATTGTATTTGCATATTTATGAGAAATGGGTGTCACAGTGATTAAGTTAACTGGGAGCCAGTTCTGCAGAGTGTGGATAATGAAATATAAAATGTGAAAGTCAAAGGAAATTTTCTTTAAAAAAAAAAAAAACATCTCTTTCAACCTTGTGGCAAAGTTGGTGAAGTTTGGTTAACAATTTAGCTTCAGCAAGATTATCGAAACGTTTTTTGATGATGTCAAATGATGGTCCAGCAGTTGCTATGGTTGTTGCAAGATGGTAAAAATACCCATGATATAGTAGACCTTTGCATGATAGAAGTGGTGGACAAGCAAAAGTCCATGCACCAGGGTTATTTTAGTTTAAATATAAAAATCTACAGGATGCCAATCCAAGTTCTCCTGTACGAAGAAAAGAACTGTAGTGAAGATAGGTCCAGAGCAGTCAGGAAAGATATTTTCACCAGACATTCACGTTGTGTTTAATAAACATGGAGCCTATATGGACTTCATTATTAAGTGCTTCAGACCAATGTAGCACAGTGGCCCCAGATAAGTAATTAGAGTTCACACTCAGACTTGACTCTAAAATACAGTCATTATCCCAGCAAAAAATACAACCTTTCCAGGTCACATCACTTTGTTTGCAGCAGTAAAACAAGTTTATTTCTGCATTGAGCCACCATTATAGTAGCCCCAATCCACTTGCCAACATTTTATGGAGCACAGAGTGATTGGGGGCGACTGAGAGATTCAATAAAAAAGTGGTTGGCTCAACACACAATTGGCTCAACACATGGTATCTATGTGAGCGTGACAATTTTTGTGTGGAATTTGTGCTCGATTATGGTAGAATTGTATGGTGTACAGTGTATGCGATGCATGCGCTGAATAGTTTTCATCACCCTAATTTAACAAGCTCCTCCTGAATGAAGCCCCAAATGAAGGCACCAAATTCTTTACAGCCCCCTTAAGAGCTAATCAGCCATCTTGCAATGAAACACTAGAGTTTATATTGGCCCTCCTCACACAATAGTCCCAGTGTACGCTTGTTGTTGAGCTCAAAGGTCTTGGTAAGAATGAAACTTGTCCTGTTGCTGTCTTGGTGATTACTTAATGCAGACAGGAGGGAGGGAAAAGGCCATAATCTGAGAAGACAAAAATTAGGTCCAAAGTATTTACTGCAACTGTGGACTGGACTGTGAACAGAAGTTTCTCACAACAATGAGAAAATGTCCCTAGAAAAATTGCCCTTGGAATGTGAGATCAGCCGTGAATTTTCAATCCTCCTTCCTCCTGCAAGACTTCTGAATCAGCAAAACATCTTGTAAATATGATGTCTAACCACTTTTCAGGGACACAGTTTGCAGTGCTCCATTGGGTTGGATCGGTTTGCTATTGAAAATGTATGATAAAGAAAAATACACTAGTCTGTCCCAGTGTTTTTTAAGCTTAAATTAAACTGTTGTATGTAGAGTACTCTTGTTTAGGGTCTGACTGTTTCGACAAGATGTTGGTACACTGATAATTACATAATGAATCTAGTCAACGACAGGTCTTCTTTTAAGTATCTCATAATGGAGATTTGCTGTTTAGAGAACAGAATCAACCCATGAGCAGGTGTTACTATAGATTATAAAAAAGACATAATGCTACTTTAGTATTTGGTAACTCAATGGTGACTCACATTGAGCGTTGACATTTTTAGTAGTCCTTTTGGACCAAATCCAATAAAGTGCTCCCCCTCATTTTTCCCAAGAGGCGCCACTTGAATGAGGATACGTGGGAGGATCCTGCCCAAACTCTGACTTTCAGCATGCTGGAGACACAGGCTGTACTTTCAAAGCCTATACACTTCATCAAAAACACCAGTGAAGGAGAAGGGGAATGGGAGGATGACCCCACTCACATATACACAACACTACTAGTACCATCACCAATTTATCACACGTAATTTCCTCAGCTCTTGAACTTTGACCCCTCCCTAGGGCTGTGTTTGTATTGAGGGCAACGTGCCACTGTCTGAACTGTCTGTCTGAAGCCTCCCTAGAGGGACACGGCGGTGTCTGCAGGAGAAATTTGCTGCTTAAGCCACGGATGGTGAATCTACCCTTGTGCCCAGCATGTGTTTCTGTCTCTGTGTGTATGTCTATCATTATCTTCTCAGCCCTCCAGTGTTTCATGCATGCTGCTCATTAGCCAGACAATGGCCACTTACGATGAAATGCCGTTCAGGGCAATATGTCAGCAAACCTTTGGGATGAAAGAAGGGAGGGTGGCAACAGAAAGCGGTATGCTTACAAAGGAAGAGGAGGCTGAAGCAAAAGGAAAGAGAGGTGAGTGTAAAGGGATTGACAGGGAGAGTCAATGGAGAACCCGAGAACAAAAGAGACAATGGGTGCAACAAATGAGGAGGGGTTTTATGTGTTTTTCACTCCAACAATTCCCAAATAAAGAATCAGCAAGACCCCAGTTCAACCCAGCAACCTACCTTTCCGAACGGTCACATTACAAGCGAGCCCAATGAGTCAGAATCCCCTGACCTCTTGTGCTTGCGAGACCTAGTAGAACAAGGCAGTGCCACTGCCCCATGCGTGCACCAGCCGCACCGCTGCTGCAGCCCTAACTGAGGTACTAGCTCCATCCAGTGTATGCTGGCTCCCCTCCCCTTACATCACCGCGTCTGGAGGCTGAAGGTGGGGAGGGGTAGAAGATTAATGATGGCGCTAACTGCGTATTTATCATCCGGCTGGAGAGTAATGCGACACCTTTCTAATCTGAATATATTTCATTGGGTTGTTATGGCACGCAGCCCTGGGCCCAATGTATGTGTGTGTGTGTGTGTGTGTGTGCGCGCGCTTGCACCTCTGTGCGTCACTGGAAGTGTTTTTGAATGTTAATCATATCTGCATAAGTTTGTGCGTGAGAAGGCGTGTGCTTGCAAAGGCATGCGAGTACTGGTATACCAACCAGCCGCCATAAACGGTCGCCCTATCTACCCTGTCAAAATGGCCCTCTGGTAAGTCGATAAAGATGAAGTTCCACTTTCCAGCGCGTTGGGGCCACGCTCCACGAGATCCTCTCCTCTGATTCTCAGCTGCCTTATCAGGTGAACACCCTTCTTCCATCCTCCTCTCCATCTCTCCCTCTCATTCTCCTGCTACTTCTTTTTGGCACTCAGCAGAAATCAAGATGGATGTCTCCCCAACAGAGATGGGGAGATAGGGAATGCGCAAGGCCAAGATGGGGCCTGATAGAGCCCACATTGGGGCCGCCCGTTAGATTGGCTCTACTGTCACCAGTGCTGCCAGAACAATTGAGCAACTTTGGAGTAGTAGAAACTACCTGGTGTAGAGGATATTCTGCTGTGCAATTTTTCAGACGGCGAATTCACACGCTGAGTAGTTTGTCCATACTTGGACATGCACAAGACCACACACAAATGTTAAATGACGCAATAATCTGGCTCTCTATTTACTGGTACCCTACTAATCCATTAATGTGGTAGAATCTGAAAACATGGCATCAGCTGGGTTTATATCTGTTTTGCGTACATTTTCTAAATCTATTCATGTGTTTGGCCTTGCATATGTGGTCAAAACATGGTCAAGTGTATTTGTACCAAGATAGGATAAACAATATGTAGCGTTATTCGTTGAGAAAAAAAAAAAAAAAAAAAAAAAAATATTATAAATATAATAAAAAAAAAAAAAATTATACTGGCACCATCAATAATTAAATGTCTAAGTCCATAGCTAATTACAATCACACAAGGTACAGCCTTAGTCTTAAGACAGTCTTTGTACTCACAGGAATCTCCATCTTAGTCATTCAAAACACCAAGCAGACAGGCTTATATTCTAGTCAACAATCAGAGCAGCGACAAGGCCACCGAAATGTTATGCTGGAAGGGACTACACACATGTGCAGGCTTTCTCACACAAAGAGGTTTTCTCTCAGAGATTATGTGTCTTGCTTTCTTGTGTACCCTTTGCCAATCTGGCATTTATGCAAGGGAATATATTTCAGACTCTGAAGCTTATTGCACGCTTCATTGTTCAAGTTCATTGTAAGGCAACAAAGGGAGCGAGGGAGTTAGATGATTTTTCAAGTGAGAGATTTGGATAAGGCATCCTACCAACAAACTAACCTAGTCACCTACCCATGCTTACATTAAAGCCATAACAGCAGCAGGTCCTTGCACACCTGACCCAAACTCAACAAAATTATTAGTCGTCAAGCCTCACGTTCCACATATCTAATAAGTTCATTTACAAGGATTACATGGATGCTCGTTAGTATGTGTCAGTCTCCATGCCCACATGTTCAAGTCAGGTACATCAAAGGTTGCTAATGTTAAATAAGTTGAGAGAATAGTGTCTTGATACTCCGCTTACAATGTGATATCTGAAAGATGGTATAATTTCCTGATGCCTTTGCAGTAGGCCAACAATGAATCAACACTGAAACAGACATTGGATTCACTTTTGAGTTTCTTATCAGTGGTTGCTATGGGACATTGTTCTCACCTGTCATGTATGAGATCCAGGTTAATTTACTTGCTCGTGCAGGAACCTTTTCAACCTCCATCACGTCAAAGAAGAATAATAGGTCTGGTTCTAGAACAGCACTGACTGACTCATGATGTTTCTGTGTCATTACAGCCCTGAGCATCTTTGGCCAGACCTCAGCACCACTCCCCACCACAGTGCTCATATGAATCCCCAGAGGGAGGGATAGTTTATCTGTAGCAGTTAGCAGCTGGTGTCTGCCCCAAAGACTCCAATAACCCCCAGCTAGCGTTGCCACTTAAGATGCTAGTCATTTAGCAAACAAGTCAATCATGCGCAAGGCAACTGCCAGTGACATGCCAACGTCCCCAGCGCCCAGTGATCCCAGATATAGAGATGATGGAGAAAAGAAGAATCACAGCCTGCTGGGTCATGGAAATCAGGTCAAATACCGACCCAGCAAACTATCTGGGTCTAGCATTCTGCTCCAACGATTGTCGCTGTTGTAATAATTTGTAACGACAAAAGATCAGGGGCCCCTGGTGTCGTCCAGAGTCCACCTCTATTCATTGATTCAGCCCCTGTCGTAGGCCAAAGTAGGACTCGTAAGTTTAGAATTATGATCTTTCACAAATGTCCCAGCACTGAAAAATGTGAGTGAGTAAATGAGCAAAACACCAGTTACACTGTCATGTCGTGGAATTGCAAAGGAATCTGTGGCCGCCCAAAAATGTAAAATGTTGGGAAGGCAAATGAATAGCATTCTCTCTGCACTGTGCTGGTGGTACTTGTCTAAATAGCTTTGGAGATCTTAAAAGCTGCTCAAATAAAAGCTCCGTTTGAAGTAAATGTAAAATTTTATTTTTCAAACTACCTAAGCTCCACATCAGAAATTCAATTTCAGAGGTAAACATCACGATGAATAATCGTATTATCCTAGCTTCTCTAAGCCAGATAAAAAGATACATATCCCTCTTGTATATCATCTCTTGTCTGACAAACCTAGGGGCTGACACTCCATGGCATCAATGAAAGCAGGAGTTTGACGGCTGGCAACGTTAGTGGTATTAACTTGCTATCTTTTCTCGTTGGGTTGGAGGAAACATAACAGTAGGGTGCACACAAATTTCCCTTCTATTGGACTGAATTAGCTTCACGGAGATGGAAAATGTTTTAGCTTTGTAGTATTTTTCTTTTATCATCTGTAGTGGATCCTAGTACTCTAAAATGTTCTCCTTTAGTTCGTAGCTTTGTCTGGCAATGACTATATTACCCAAATATAGAAGTTGGAACAACTGGAGGAGAAATTGCATCACATTAACACAAAAACTGTACATATCTCCCCAACAAGTTTTACTTGGCTAAAGCGAGGGGTGGCCTTAGTCTATCGTCAGTAACAAGTTTTTATCAAGTAAATAAAAGGAGAACGATAAAAGCCTGCATTAAAGTATGAAATAGCAGCTATACAGAATGAGAAACTCCTTAATTTTGCATTGGGTCACTTTTAGGAGAGCAGGAAAATGTCCATTCAGCTAATTCATACTGTAGATGGAGTACCTTAATCATCAGTAGGAGTAAGATAACTGCTTTCTTTCAATAAATAAAAATGTCAACAGAATCAGGTGAGGTCAAAAATATTTTCAGTCAATTGAGGGCAGCTAACAACTAACAGTTGTCATTACACAAAGTCTTTGAAGCCACCGCCCTTTGGCAATTGTGTGCCAAACGGTACAAGTGCCATGTAAACAAAAAACAAGCAAGAGACATCCATGTTAACAAGTTAACCCTTGAATTCAAGGTTACACATGCATGCACGCACAGGCAAATACGATATTCTCCCTGTGGTGCCCTCCTTGGCAAAATCTCAGTGCCAGTCTCTTAATGAAATGCTCAATTAGGGTCTTTAAATAGGTAATTATGCAGTGCCTAATCCCTTAGCTCCTGGGCCCTATCTCATTTAGATGACACTTGGGCAGGCAAAATGGGAGGGGCAGGCACTGGGGCCTTAGTTTCTGTCATCAAAGCCCCTCCGTGGCGGCGCAGGCGGCCCTGTTAATGATAAGGCACATCCAGGCAGTCAGTCAACAGCGACTCCCAGTGAGGGCTACTGACAGCATGGAAGATGGCAATGTCAGGCTTGACAGTGTCTTAATCATGTTTGTGAGTGTTCGGGGGTGGATTGTATTAGGCTGGGGGAGCTTGTATAAAGGTTTCTAAGAGGGTGTTAGATGTACAGCGAGAGCAGCAAATACTATTAGTGTGATGTGGATTTATATGCATTTTTGTCTCCTGACGATTTCCAAGGTAATTTTATATGAAAAACGGACAGAGGGAGAGAAAATCACTTCCAAATGTCAAACTTTGTATTTTGCTTGATGCCAGGCATTGACAGAAAGGTTTTGATTTCCTGTACTGACATTTGTTTGAAGGTGGCATTTGATTTGAATTTCAATCTCCAAACTGTGGCTGGAGAAAAGGACCTATTCATTCGTTTTCAGCAACATAATAAAATGTCTCGTTCGCGTGCTACAATATACCATCACTGAGGGGGAACTGCTCTTGTTTGGTTGCTAACGTAGCAATGGCAAGCATTTGTCTTAGTGAAACGACAAAGGGGGAATTGTTGCTTTTGCCTTGGGGTGAACCATTGCCTTCCCTCGACTGAGTTGCACAAGCAGCCTGCACTGCCTTTCATGAGAACAATAGCTTGGCTAAAACACCTTTCAAGGACGTCCAAAAACTAAAACGTTCAGCTTTTCAAATCTATTAATCAGCAGCATCCACATCAAAGTGCTCAGTAAACATTAGTAAGAATACTTGAACCACGGAAATAGAAACTGCTTTCTAAAACGCTGTTCATCCCCACCCTGCATGTCCTTTGACAGTCTTATCAGGATATAGATGGAAAAGCAGGAACAACACAATTTCACCTGTATCTGTGTATTCAGCAAAAACATCTCATATCTGTGATAATATTTTTTGTCCCGTTGCCCTCCCTGTTGGGACTGATGTATTTTCATGCAAAAGGCTTTAATAAGCTGCTAGTTCTAATGCCGCCTGCCTTTTCTTTCAGTTGTTGACTCAGGCTCTCTCATCAAATCTGAGGCATGGCAAAAACACCAGTGCCCATAATACACTGAAAAACAAGAACTATTGTCAGTGTCCTCATGGCCCACCAGTCTGACCAACTCTGCAAATACCCAGACTAGAGTGAGACAGCATAACATGCATTATTTGAAGCCTGTTGATAAAACTGACACAACACATACAATTCAACATTTTCACGTTTTAATTTAGCTTGGATATCAAAAGATCAGTTGTGTAAAAAAACAGAGGGGCGAGAACTAATTAAGAAATCCATATGGATTGACGCTAAGGCCGAATGACCATTTCACTTATGAAAACATCTCCCGCATCACCTTAGGTAAAAGATAGCATCCAGTGTGCTAAGCTAATTGAAGGAAAATTCACCCGCCATTGTCTTCGTGCACTACAGCAACCATAATGTGACGTTACATTTTAGCTCAGGGTATATGAAGGCAAATTAGCATTTAGATAATGGGAGACACTTGGCATTTTAATTATTTTGCTGCCCTGTGAGTGTAGCGTGTATGCCCCAAGCGCCTCCTTACATCCTTCATGTACGCCTAAGTAGTGCATTACCATACCAAACGGCTTGGCTTGTGTACAAAAGCCACTAAAATGTCACCACCGCACAATGTACCTTGGTGTTCAATTGTTTCGAAAAGATAAGGAGGCATATTGTTGTTGACTTATGCCATATGTATTAGGGGGCAACACAATTCCCAGTGCTGTATTATTCAGTTATTTTCAATAGAGCTCTGTTCTGATGTTTTCTGCCATGTCGGCGAGTGGCAGTGGAAGGCTTTTTTGTCTGTTCGAGGGCTCTGCACTTTCCATAAAACGACATGAGCTCAGGCTGGGAACAACCTCCCTCTCACCCTCCTTCCTCTCTCTCATTTTCTCTGCCTCACGGAAGTGAGATTATTCATCCTCCCACAGACCGTTGCTGTGTTGGGGGTAGATGTCAAAGTGCCAGGAGCATGTGGTGCAAAGGGTATGCGTGCCTGTGCTCTACTTGCATGAGTCTATTTGTGCACATGAATGCCTGAGTTTACATTTACGAGCATGTATGTGTAGGAGTTGTGTGTTTTATGCTGCATCTATCCGATTGGATGCGGAGTTTCTGCTTCTGAGAGTGAGACGTACCAGTTTTCTTATTCTCTCATTTTTTTCCACGCGCTGTCATCTTTCCTTTTCCGTCCCTTCAGGAAACAATACCTTTAGACTGTCAGTGGCCTCACAACTATCATCTCCTCTTCAGCAGCGCCTGCTTTTTCGCCCTCTATCCCTCATTCCTCTCTTCCATCTCTCTCGCGCTGCCTCTGTTAGGCGTTCAAGCACAGACGGAGGGTGAGAAAAGCTGGCAGTGAGGCACATTCCCTTGCTTCCCTCCCTCTGCCTCCACCTCTCCTGCTCTCTACCCTACAGCGCGCGCTCCTCTCCCTCACCTCCTTCCTTCCTCCTCCCTCCACATTGCTTTCCCCTGTCCTCCTCTTCTCTTCTCTGCCTCGTTGCTCCCCTTATCCATTATATTTTTCCACCCCTCTGTTCCGCCCCGCTCTCACTCCCCCTTCTTTTTTTTTTTTTGGTTCATAATATGTAACATGATTTAGCCCTCCCCTGTTCATGCAGCATAAATTTAATCCCAGCCATTCCAGGTTGGCTGCCGCTGCTGCGTCTACCATTTTTCTAATTTTCCCCATCCTGCCACACTCTCTGCTCCCCGAAACAATAGACTCCTCAAGATTCAGCCTGTTTGCATGATAGCAAGTTCTTTCCCTATACTGAATGCTGATGCGCAAGGTCAAGCATGACCCAAGTGGCACATGCTTGTACTATAGAAGCCACCCAGACTGTTACAAGCAAACATAGCACAAGAGAAGGCCTCCCAACAAGCAGGCAATCATTAGAATAGTTTACACAGCTCACACACTTACCCAAAGGCTGATCGTACTCGGCTGTGGTTTTATTTGCAGCCCATTGAAAATGTTACATTATTGGTGTCCATTAGAGTTCAATAGAAAGTGTGTTTACAAGTGTCACCAAGGTCAAAGGAGGTGATCCAAATGTGCAGACGAAGATGAAATATGCTGCATTGTTTTTGTCCCCCTTTTTTTTTTAACCCTCAATGTCCATAAAGCTTACCCAGTAGCTCCGTAACCTTGTGTGAGTGTGTTTGTTTGTGAGTGCCTGTGTGTTGGTATGCTTTCAGGGAGCAGCACAACAGGGCACTGGGATAATCAGTCACTAGACCGCAGGTCAGGGTCTTGCGCTGTGGGGACCATCCATCTGAACCCAACAGCTGCTGGGAAACATAACGAGAGGAATGAGATGAGAGAGAAACATGGGTGAAGAGAGAGCGGGAGAAAGTGGCGAGGTAGACCAGGTAGAGAGAAAAGTCAAGGAGAGGTTGTTGAAGACAAAAAGAGCACATACAGAAAGAGTGCGACGAGTATTTGTGAGCTGATGCCACGGGGTCATTTTAGTTACTAAAGTGTATGCTCAAGGTCAGTTTCGGTGTGCTGAATTCTCATGAGGACGCAACCTTGCTCTTCGGACCCAAACAAGGTAGCGGTTGTCAAATTTCAACATCCTCTCCTTGAGCGTGCTCCATGAAAATGTGTAGTCTTTATTAAACGATCACAGAAAAGGCCGAACAATTTCATTTGACTAGTAACAGTGTTCACAAGCTAGGTGAAAAAATATTATTTTACACTATTTGTGGTGTAACGTTTCAAAGTCCAGATCATTTTTCCTACCAATAAAAAAAAAGGGGGGGGGCTTTGAAGTCTGAGATGGGATTTTGATAGCTTCCTTGTCCTATAGCCACAGCAGGTGCTTTTAAACCAATTATTAGACAGACAAATGTCATCAGATCCAATTAGCTTCCTGCTGTGCATTTCATGTTGGGTGATTCATTCATAAGAAAACAAGATGTAACCATAGACAGCATTTACAGCAGTGGAAGCATTTGCTTCTCAAAAATTAGTCAGGCTTGCAGGCAGAACTGTAAACCCTGACTTTCGCAAACAGAAAGTCAGGCGGTACCACCCAAATAATAGTTTATGACCGTGGGAGGCTTGTTTGAGTGAGGTCAGGGGAGGCAAGGAGGGAGGAGGGGAAGTAAATAAATAAGTTTAGCAAATAAACTCCTCTGATGTGTGGTTGTCAGGGTCTTTCATGTGGAGGCTGCACTTGAGGGTATAGCTTAGCTTAGCTTGAGGGATGTTATTACACATGCTGGCTGATGGGGAGCGATGTGAGAAACGGCCTTGTCACTCGGTCTTAAATCACACCATCATGGGGCAGAAGAAAGTAGCGGTAGATGAAGAAAATGAGAGAAAACAGACAGAAGACAAAAACGTAAGGGAAGTGTGGTTACGAAAAGAAACAACTACACGTGAGGAAGGGGCTTTATGCAGCGAACACAGAGTGACAAACTTTACACTAAAGAAATAGCTAGAGAAAAGGATAATGGCTGCAGCTAGCACTTAACACACATCGTGAATTAACCCCAATTTAACGCCTCTTGAAGAGGAAGTGGGGATTGGCAAAGGAAATGGGTGGGTGTAGATGTAATGGGGGAGGGTACTGTGCCTTTGATGAGCTTATCTGGTCATATGATGTATAAAAAAAAACCCTAGGGGCACCGTGAGTTGGTGCCTGTCACAGGCAGCCATGTTTTACTGTTAGCCAATCTGTAGAACGAGGCAACGTGCGGGTGCACAGCAGCCTGTGCCCTTTTACATGCCAGTTGACCTTGAGGCCTTAACTTAACCAACACTGAGTCCTGAAGTAATTTAATCTTATCCCACTCTGAGCCATCGCAGAACAACGGATTGATGCCATGACAAGGGCTCTCCCTAGACAAAGCGGGAGCGATGTGTCTAGCTATATTATTTTGCATATTCAAAATAATTCTAAACTTAACTTTCATACATAATACATAAAGGTATGGCAGTCATGATAATCCGACAGCCTGTTGAAATGACCAAACAACTACGTGCCAAACAAATATGTTAATTAGTACAACTATCTGTTAAAGGTGTGTGTCATTTATATGACATTTATATTTGTGGTACCTCAAATAACTATAATAATGGCGAAAAGTAGTATTTAGCATATAATAAATAAAAAAAAAATAAAAGTGAAGTTGCACAGACACGTTAAAACAATAAGAAATACGAAAGAACAATAAAACACTTTATAAATGACATTGCAATAACGTTTGAAATATATTTTAGGCAAAAAGGCCTACAGTGGGATTTTCACATGGCTCCTCAACAGAATATTGGCAATGTAATGCAGTATGCATTTTTTTGCTTGAAAACACACGCAGCGAGATGCAGACCAGTGTAAACCTCAATACAAGCTTATCAAGACTAAAAATGTCGCACAACTCTCCAACATGTCATGCTTTATTCCCCAATCATTGACTATTGTGCCTTCTTCAGGTGAGCTGTCGGAGAATATTTTCATTACATATTATGTCAACAGCAACAAGAGTCCTGAGTCCTGACTCCTCTCCACTTAACTTCACAACAAAAGCTACAGTAAGCTACCAAAGCGGTTTCTAAAGCAGCGGTCGTCTCTCTCAGCATCAGGGCGAAGTCAAAAAGATAGATCAAAGAGATCATTGCTGTACCAACACAGTAGCCTACCCTTTTGCTCAGTGCTATAGCCCTCCACATCCTTGTAGTTTGAAAGTGTGCGTGTGGGGGGTAATTACTGCATTCTTTAACTCTGCTAGTCTGGAGGGAAATAGAAAGTCATGCATCATAAAACGAAACTAATTCTTATTTGCTGTGCCTGGCCGGGCATGATACTAGGCAACTTTTTATTACACAATGCAGTATGGATCACATCCTCTGTAGTTTTGTCCTCGCATGTGTTGGGCTAATTACAGAGGGATTGGCCTTAATAGATTTGGTGGAATTTTTGTGGCTGCTTTGGTCTGTAAGGATAACATATCCACCATTTCCTTCAAGTTCTATTCAGTTTGTGCATGAGCCTGAAATTAAAAATACACCGTTTAAAAAGTCCCTGGAGCTGGCCAAAGTGACATTGCACTAAGGATGGGCATGATGTGGTACAACTGCTATGCTCAAACTCATATTGGATTTGTAAAAATGGCACCATCAGTAGCATTCTCATGTCAACATTTGTTTCCCACTAGTTTGTACTCGGTTTGCCAAAATATTACGAGAATATGGAAAAACACAACTGGTGTGAAGCTGATGTTGTAAAACCTGCTGCTTTGGGGAGCTCATAACTTCAATATGGCTGGAGATAAATACGTCTTATTCTTTTGTTTTTTCCCCTTAATATTATTGCTCATCTAAACAGACCAGAATACCAGACACACAGGCTCAAATGAGAATCGAGACCAGCCATTATGGAGAATATAAACATCCCACCCTCCTTCTCTTTCACATTTCTGATAAGGATCACGGGGAAGGAGAGAGTAGACAGCTCAACAGCCCCTTTCTTTTTCTTGCAACCCCCCCCCCCCCTTCTAATTAACATTGTGCATGTTGTCAGGCTTTGTTTAATAATGCATGATTGCTATCAGCAGCAAAATCATTTGAATGAACCACCAATGAATGGGAACACAATAATACCACCAGGGGCTCAGGAAGAAAGGCAAGATTGTTTTTTTCTCCCCCCATTCTATTGTAATACATTTTCAATGGAAAGCATCAGTGCAACCAAATGTATGAAAGTGAATGTTGAGGATAAAATGGGCACAGGTGGTGCCGCCTTTAGTCTTTTTATATGGACTAATGGAAATGATCATTTCAACTCATGTACATGCTCATACATGAATTGTAAGCTGTGCCTACATTAGCTTCTCCTTGTATTGACTCTCATTGCACAGCCTCTTGGTTGTCTCAATGGTGGTTGCACAACATACAGATGGTTTTGTTTGCCTCAATCAGCGTGTGCGTGCGTAAATGGGTGTGTACATGCCGGGCGTGAACAGAGAAGGGGAGGGCTTGTGAGTACTCTATCTTGTGTTGCCGCCTAATGTCACGTCATTATGGAAATTCACACATTAATTAACTGAAAGGGTATCACTGAGATTTGGAGGGTCAGATGCATAAAACAATAACCGGAGGAGATGGAGCAGACGGCTGTACCTGCACCACGTATGGCTCACACTGCAGCTTTATCCCCTCACACCCTGCTCAGGTTTTTCAGTCCAGTTGATTCTAATCAAATTCACAGTCGCTACAAACACTACTCGTGAAAATTCTGTCTAGTGTGCTCAAATGTATGTATTGGTATACGCATTTGCGTGTGTGTGTGTCGGCGGTGGTGTGAGCGGGGGATGAGATAACCTCAAATTGATTCCCTTCGCCACACGTCCCCCGCTCTTGCGCTTGCTGCTAGCCCCGCGGCGCTTGGAGACAGGTAGTCGTGTCTATCTCCTCCCAACACAAATCGAGTGTGACAGGTGCGCTATCTTCCCGTCTTTTCTGCCATTTACAGCCCACAGAAATGAAAGAGGGAGCGCTAGGAGCAAGAAAGAGGATGATTGGTAACAGGGAAATGAGGTACTTTGTCATCATCGGGCCTACTGATTGGGCTTAGGGGGGCTTGTTTTTCTTTTCTTTTTTTTTCTTTTTTAGTGGGAGGCGGCGGTAAAATCTACAGATAAGTAGTCCAATAAAATATTTCTAGCAAAAGCACGTGTATGCACAGTTGCTGCCTCCTGAACAGACTAAACCTGCAGAATCCTAAAACTTTGAGGTCTGACGTGTGTTTTCTGAAATGTCATGGTACAGTACACAGATGGTGTTCTGTTTCCGCCTCCACCAGTCACCACAGCTGAAACAGCAGCATCCTGCAGAATAATGCAGGCAGACTAGCTAGCATGCTAACGAGCAGTACAGCATGTCATCAAAGCTCACACACTTGGATTAGCTGGGAGCCGTGTTACGAGCCGAAGACTACCACAGAGCATCCATCACTAAGGATCAAGCTCTGGCTTAAGCAAATGGATGACAAGGGATAGAGCCGGTCTGCAGCTAATACTAGCTCACTGTATCACATTGATTTTCACAGCCATGTAGCGGCCCTTCAATAAAGGGCTGAAACATGAATGGCAACACTTGGCCACTCTGTCTTATAGATTTTATTGGTTGTTTGAGCAGCGCTGGATAAAAGAGAAAACGTTTGTATGTATGTGTGCTAAATCTAAGCTACTCCATCACTTTGTATAGGCACTTAGATCTATTAAAGTATCTGCAGTGGATTAAATGCGGTGTAATGAGCATAAATATGTTCATCAGATGAATTGATGTCAACTAAAAGATAGCATTTATATATTCTATTGTACTTTAAAGAAGAGGTCTGGTCAAATTTACTTAAACTCCTAAAAGAAGAAGAACTATAAAATAGCTTTCAGCATTTGTGAACATTTTCTGTAGTTCCTGACAGGAAACGCATGTGCGAATATTACATGCAAAAGAGGCACTCCTTATGTGAAACAGATATCAACACTGATCTTAGGAGGACTTAAAATGTACTCTTATTATGCAGCGTATTTAATTGGTGCTCGCGACCAAAGCTGTGAAGACAAAATCGTATTAGTCCGAGCTTTCATCGGTGTGGTTTCTCCCTCTCTCTCTTGCACTCTCTAGCGCTCTCCCTCTCACGCACACGTGCACACGCATTGTGTGAAGTGACTATTCCATTTAGAGAACTGTCAGAACATACCCCGTGAGCACATCAGCCTCTTCCTATCCTCTGTCAGCTCCAGCCGAGGCTGTGTGGGGGTATGTCAGAAATGTGCAGGGATAGATAAAACCCGTGGAGCCAAACAGCTTTGTTTCATTCAGTCCCCCTCTCTTTTTCTCTCTCTTTTTGCTCCCTCCTTACTCCCTATCCCTCCTTTCCTTGCATAGGCTGTGAATACCCTGCATCTGAGAAATCAGACCAGACTGACTCACAGGGCTCTGTGAGCCAGCGCCACCGAGGTTGCCAAAGCATGCTGGTGCCAAGCTGTCCCACCATGCACAGAGCCAGACCCACGCTGCTGCTGCCGCTGCTGCTTGTCCTGGGTCTGTTCCTCCACCTCGCCGACGCTCAAAGTAAGTGGACCCGTTGGCTTTCACGTGGGCCTCAAGTGTTGTGTCCTGCTGGGTTGGGGGCGGGGTGGCAAGGGTGGAACTGGTTTTGTTTGGGGTTTTTTCATTGAACATCATCAGAAACATACAGTAAATATTTCATGTAACACAGGTGCAACTTAAATAACTACTTAATGAATGCATGAAACACACATGCCAGTATGTACCATGACGAGACTGGGGTGATATCACCACTGCCAGTATGAGATGTTAAGTCTCTATTTAAATAAGAAATTTAAATACAAAATTCAATTCGGTAATGTTTTTGTAAGTTAATGAAGAATTAAATTATCTGCATTGGTTATGGTATAAAAAATAAATCTAATTTAAAGACCCCCACAACTCAAAAATGTGTTTTGCTCATTTTTATTTCACTTAACTTTGGATGTTTGACCTTTACTGTGCAGAACGATGTATGTGCAGAGTTTGACACTGGAAGGCTGTTTTCACATTCAGCTGCCGAAGGGCACAGGTTTCTCTGTTGCTCACCTCAACTCTGGGTTTAAGACGTGGACCTACGAGATGATTGGTGACATCACAACCAGTTTGGAAGCCAACTGTGGTCCAATATGCAACTTAGATGAGTTTGAAAACTCGAAGCCTCCAGTGCACACACTGAAAACAGACCCTGTAGACTTTAGACATTGTAGAAATTAACAATATTTGCATATTCATAGATTCTGGATTTTTTAATGAGGCAGAAGGAGTGGAATTTTATTGTGGTAATTTAACTTCTTTGGGGGGAAAAAACCATATAATACACATATTATTCATAGCAGAGTATTTTAGTATATCTTAAAACACATCTAAAGGGGCTCTTTAAAGATACTAAGTAACTTTTCAAAAAATGTCTTAATTTTACATCCTTCGAAATACTATATCAGTCAAACTCTAGAATGGGTGTTGGCAAGTAGTAATCTTGGCATCATATTGTGCCCCCCCCCCCCCCCCACACACACACACACACACAGACACCGGGACACACACCTATATTTCACAATGATCCATCTCTTCATCTCACCAAACTATCAAAATGTGTTCAAGTCGCTATTTTCAATCTACTTCTTTCTGCTGCAAAAACTTATCATGTGAACCAGAAATGCTCAGGCCTCAGCCACGAATCTCATGATGAGAAGTCATTGGAATTGAGTTACTTGACATCAGACACCTGCCCATTGATGTGTGACAACAGTTTTCAAACCTCATTGAGCTCTGGTCCTGCACCACAGCATCCCCCTCTCCCACCCTCTCTTTTTTTTCTTTTTTTTTTTTTTACACTAAGATTCATGAATCATTAGCTTCTGGAGTCACAGAGGGATGAATAAAAGTTTTATTGCTCCCTTTACACTGAAATCCCCTCAGTTCAGCTGAATATCTCTGAATGAAGGGATCATTCACCCAAGGTCATACAACAGAGCCACGCAAAGTAAAATTAATGGGTGAGATTTTCAACTTTGTGCTTGAGAAATGTTCCTTGCAATCTGTTCAAACGTGTTATTTTTCTTCTCTGCCTCTTGCCACATATGTCTCACAGCGGGGAGGAGGCAAATGGAGAAATGTCTTCTCCGTTTATCCACCATTTTATGTGCAGCGCCAGGATTTATTGACACAATTTAATTACGGGACCTTCCCAAAACGGCATTAACAGTCGATAAACGTTACCATTGAGGGGGCTCTTTAGTAGTTATCTTTTCAGTAACTCCCATCTTCCACAGTCTAGTGTGAATTTACATAACAGCATTTGATGAGAAAAAACACTGTTGCCAAAACCTTCCCCTCAGAAAACTGTCTTGACAAAACTTCCACTCTCGCGTGTCCAGACATTCCACAGTCACATTTGAGCACAAATGTAACAGAGACCTGCACAAGTGTGGACAGCAGCCCCTACATCTTGACCCCTCTGTGCAGCCCCCACCATCACCACCCATTAATTTCCTTCCTTAGCCGTCTGGCTGTGATCAGCTGCTGCTACCCCATACGCTACTTAGACAGCTGTACCAAGTCATCATTTCCAAAGCCAAAACAAACGTGTCGAGGTAGCCACAGTGGCTGTCTGTTAATGACTGTGGGGGTGTGTGGGAGTCAGGGAGGTCACAGGGATGAGGTGCGTGTACTGTCTGCAACCGAGGTTACGAGAGCAAGTGTCTGTTCATAGCCAGAACCATTTCAGGCAGTACAAATCATTCCGTTCTGTTCCTGCACTGCCTGATCTCCCACATGCATGTGTTTGTTCCTCCCCATCCCAACTCCCCTGTATTGTTTTTCTTCCTCATCGCTCTCTTGCCAATTTGCTCCTCATTTCTTATGAGGCTTTTTTCTCCACCATTATTTTCCACCTGCATCTTTGTCTTCCCCCCACCTTCTCCCCTTGCTGTTTGGAAAAAGTGCAATAGCCCCTTCCAGCGACTGAGAAGCTCCTTAATTTCCTCTACTGTGCTGCTGCATGTGCATAACCAGCCCAGACTCTCTGGGGCTCTCTCCCCATCTGCGGTGTGCACTCAGGACCAAAAAGACATCCACTCAATTTAGTGTGCTCCAGACTAACCTCCAGCACTAAAAATCCGGCTGCGTTTCCGAAGGGGAAAGCTTCCCTCTGTTGTTGCTCTGGATCCATTTGCATGTGAGCTAGCCTCCGGCTGTGGACATGGTGGAGGATATGAGACACGCGAAAGCAGAAAATGGCTGAGTCGGCCTGCTCAACAGATGGCAAGATCCTCGGAGCCAGTCCTACTCGCCACCCCACACAGTGGACACTGCAGCCCCCTCTCAAGAAAAATGTCAATCAGGCCCCCTAATAAAGGCACATTGCAGTTGATGTGTTAATGATAGTGCTACCAAATTTGTTCTTTCTGCAAATGTTTCCAAGTGAGACCTGTATGTAACCGGGAAGGACATGATGGATTAAACAATGATCTCAGAGGATTGGGGGTGGCTATATTTCTCTGTTTGATCTGTTGGTTTGTTATTGTTTTGTCTTTGGCCTTCTCTATCTGCTGCTCTCTCTCGTTTTCTCCTTCACCCTGTCCCCCCTCGCTCTTCAAATGAGGCCCAATTAATTTGTGTGGCAAATTGGGCTTGGCAATAGCTTGAAAGAAAGGCATAATTGTCCCTGGTGAGCCAAGGGGACAGAGAGAGAGAGGAAGAGCAGGGAGGCAACAAACAACTCCTCTGTGTCTTCTGCTGAACACTAAAAGGAAGCATCAGAGGATGAGGGAAGAGCTGGAGGCGTTTAACATCTCCACCTGGGCAGGGATGAAAACTTTGGTGTGGGCATCCGCATTAAATAACTTGGCCGTTCATTAACTCGATGTATTGTTTCATGAGTCAGACACTGATATCAAGCAAAAGACAAACCTAGTGTTAGAAGTTAGAGTTTGTCTCAATGTGAGTAACTAGAGAGATCCCCCAGGCTTCAGTTTGTGATTGAGCTACAGTAGACACACATTGACCTAAACTGATTGAGCTACACTACCAGTAGCAGCTGAACTGAAAATTGCTGACCGTTTTAGGATTTTTTTTCTCTCAATTAACAAATTCATATAAAAAAAATAATAAAAAAAAAATGCTGAGCTACATCTGTAGGGAAAACTGGCTTACAAACACCCACGCACTTTCTACCCAGCACTGCCCCATGCTGTGTTGGACAATGTCAAATCCTGGGCCTAATAGTGTTTTAATTGATTCCTCCCATTGCTGGTGGATGGCACGAGCCAGCACGCTTCTCTTTAACACGTCAAAATGGGTATTGACAGGCTCCTCTAGCCTCTCCAAACTTTATGTTAACGCCCAAACCTCATCTCTCTCACGTATTCTTATTTACCCCAAGCTACATATAC
Organism: Coreoperca whiteheadi; assembly: GCA_011952105.1. Taxonomy (NCBI): domain Eukaryota; kingdom Metazoa; phylum Chordata; class Actinopteri; order Centrarchiformes; family Sinipercidae; genus Coreoperca; species Coreoperca whiteheadi. The sequence continues at coordinate 8,958,319 of CM022475.1, read as the reverse complement.
AGAAGCTTGCACACACATGCACTCGTTCGCAACATCCACAGCCATTGAATGCATGAGCAATCCTTTTGAGCCAGCAATCAAAGGTGAAACACATGGGACAAAAATAGCAAGTTTATCTATTTATGCAGCATTTCTTTTGAGCCATTAGTGTCGAAAAAGCAAAATGGGGTAGGAAGGGAGCTAAATGTCTTACATTGTAATGCAACAACAACATAAAGATGTTCATGTTTTAATGATTGTTAAATAATCACAGAAGTTTTTCCACTCCTTTCGCACCACGTTAAAATTGGACTCTTTGGCTGTTTTTGTGCGAGGAACCAGTTTCCCATATGTTCGCTTTAAGATATGTCAAAGCAAGTTACACATTTATGATCCAAGCGTCTACTGCTCTATGAGGAGTCATTTGTTTAGCGGTACTGCAGTTAACAATCCAACAGCATCTGCCAGAGTTCTAGTATTTTGTGGGTGGAATGCAGATGATCGTAACTATGATTTGTAGCGGTGTTTGTATATCTTTTAGAACAGAACAAAATCAGGGCGATGCATGTTGGTAGTACACATAAGCATGCAAAGACATAAAGAGACACACTACCATTCCTATGAACACGAGAATGTGGTCTTGTAATGTAGTGCAAGCTAAATCATCGACACATGCAGATGAATGGAGTCCCAAATACATGCATATCCCTTAAACGAGATCACCTCGTAGCAAGTCCGAAAGCTAATGATACGCTATTCCCCAGATGACATCAGGCTGTAATATGTGTGTTTTATTCATGCCTGGCCTAATATGAATTATTGTAAAATAGTGTTGTATTTGCATATGAGCTTCCAGGCTGTACTGAAATTAGCATTTTTACAACAGCTCAAATTAAATCCCTCTGCTTAATTTGCCTGCATGCTAATTTGATTTAAATCGAGTCTATTCCATTCCCTTTTACACTCATACCCACACAGCGCTAACATACAAACCATGCACACCATGCACACACACACTGATTCAAGCACATGCACACGTATGAACGCACAGTATGTACTCTTAAGAGCTACAGCTACCCCCCCCCCCCCACACACACACAGTGCCTGGTACGCATTTAATGAGACAAACAAACACACACAGCTTACATGTTTGTGTATCCACATAAAATGGCATTAAAGCAAGAGGAGAACAGGACTTGAAGCGGTTTTGATTCAACTTTAAATCACTGTAATTCCCCCAGTCTGCCACCTCGTTCATCATTCTGCCGGACACTGCTCAAGTGGAAATCTCATTGTTGGCTCCACTCGTTCATTTCAAAATGTCTCTTAGTACAGTACATCTTTAAAAACGGCATCAACATCTACAGGAGTACGCATCATGCTCACACTTCAAATAAATACGGTGAAAACATCCTCGCTGAGAGCCCCAGCACTTAATTACCATCTAGTTGTTTGGATGAAGACCTTGTGACAAGACTGGGAATCTGAGATAAAACAATGTTATCTGTGCCATGCAAGATGTGTCATGCTCGCAGGTTGAACTAAATGAGTAAGAAGTCATTATCATGAAAATGCCTGTACCAACTCCTTGTCAACAATGTGCTGTGCAATTATGTTTAAAGGTTGTATCAGGCCCATTATTAACTCCATGAATTCCAATTTATGTGGCAACTATGCCCAAGTATATTATTTAAGGCCATTAGCCTCATCTATGGATTGCAGTCATTTTGCCTCGCACTTAGACCAAAGAATCACACAAAAGCCAAGCAATTTTCACCACACTCCTGACCCTCCCACTCAAGAAAAGCTGAAAAATCCCGTACAATATGGAGATGTTGTACAAGCCCAGATGCAGGCAATTAAACGCCAGCCCCCCAGCCACTAATGCTATTTTTAAGTGCACTTAAGTTTCCAAGACACATTGACTTGAAAATGGTGAGGCAATTTAACCAAGCTGTACCATTCATATCTCAGAGTGGGAATATTGACAGAACAAAAGCACCATAATCCAAATTGTAAATCCACTGGAGTGGCAATCAACAAACTCCCAGTAACCCTTTCTCAAAATCCATATATTTCAATACGTCTACATGAAATGACTGGGTCAATCACACTGTGAAATGGTATGGATTTCAGGCTCCTCCTTATTTGTCCCCTGAACATTTAAGGTGCCAAAAAAACGCAGTGCGCCAGACTAGATCTCTATATTTACAGTCTCTTTCTCTCACACGCACACTCACACAGAAAGGGTACCTTGTAGTATGCCTTTGAAGCTGGGATCAGCCGGTGAGCTGAGCACAATGCCAGCTGTTTTGCATCTGCTGGGCTTACACTTGGCATGATTCTGGCCTTGCTGGCATATGTACTAAATCTGATCATTCTTCGTACGCTATGCCAGTGAACTGTATAACAATGCAGGTGTTTCATGACATTGCCCCAGTGACATTGCAATTAATAGATTGATGCTGTAGCTGCAGTAATGGGATTACTGGACCAGTCAAGTCTGAAATACATCACTTTTGCCTGCACAGATGATGTTTTACCACAGTGTGCAGTCTGAACAATGAAGAGAAAGAGTAGACATCATCTACACATGCGGTTATCTAAGACGGGGAAATCGTACTGTAGACTGGAGGCTCAAAGATCATGACATTTAGTTCCAACAATAAAATTGACATTCAACTCCTTTTAATACAAAAATTCAAGTCAAAATGGCACAATCTGTATGGATCGCGTCTATTAAGTTCAAGATCAAAATATACTGTAAGTGGTGGGATTGTCTGATGGCCTTATTTGCATGAGTGCAGTCTTGCAATGGTAGCGGATTTATCTCCCGACTCTGGAATGACTCATTAAGCACTTTCTGCACACAGTTATCCCAGAATAAATGGCCATTTAATGCAGGTCTGGTTAAAGCATGACTTCGCCTGCTATACCTTCATGGCTTATTAATTGATTTTGCACAAGTAAAGCAGACCCATGATTACAATTTCAGCAATTAACACTGTTTGGTTTTAAAACATGTATCTTAATGAGTCAGTCTGTATTTTGTAAACCATGAGCTTATCAGGTAAATGTAAATCTATAGGAAGGCAAGAGGTAGATGACAGAGCCTGCATGACGCCAGGAGTTATTTCTCATTCTAATAATTAATTATTCTCTTGAAAATACTGTAAAAGAGCCACCTGGCCATTGCTGAATGCATCACTTCATCACAAGCAAAATCCTTCCTTCCTGGATTAGTGTGTTTGGTGGGAGGGAATGTGTTTTTGTGCACTTTTATAGTACATAGCAGTTAGATTATAAAAGCGTTTTTGAATTAGCTGCCTCAGTATTCATGCATGCAGTTGTGTGCATGTGCGAGCGTGTGTGTGTGTGTGTCGTCGAGCATGCGAGCTTGGAGCTTGTGTGGGTAACACCTGGCCCTAGGCTGGCGCTTTGGTCTCACTCCAGGGGTCCTAACAGTGCGACACATTGCACTGATCTCGGCGCAGCACATTTGTGTGCCTGTGGGGTATGTTGAGATTCTGCAGTGGGGTTAATGGTCTAAACCATTCATCTCCACGGAGTGCCTTGGGGCAATCTCTCAGTCCCAGCCAGAAAGCTTACATCCCCACCCTCTTACCTACAGCACTCTCCAATGCTTGACGCCGATTGGGAATCTTTATGCCCTAAGCTCCTCTCTGTCAAAGTTGATTTACATTCAGTGGAGTGATAGAGTGAGTGCTCAAAGTCCGTCTTGGGAGAGCCGTCTTTCTCACCTAATACTTCCTCACACACTACATCTGTCACTATTTTCTGTCTCTCCGCCCTCTCACTTGTTTGTTTGCTGGCTCGCTCACTCATTAACTCACTCTCTTGCGCACTTATTCACACACTCGCAGACTTACGCTCGCTCTCTCCCTGGCTTCTCTGCACCACCAAGTGAGTCATGCCATTTGAGAAGCTGAGATTTATTGTGACACACAGCTTTAGTGTGGTTTATTAGTTATGGCAAATGAGAGTGAAAGCCTCCATTGAGAGGCGAAAATGCTCTCACGCCACAGCCAGACCCATAGGCTTTTCCAGTTGAAACTGAGCCAAGCCCTTGTTTCTAATGGCGCAGCGCTCTAAGTGCCCATCCCATCACACAGTGGTACAAGGAATATGCATTCTCACACACACACACACAGAGTTACTGAAGGGTCCCTGGACATTTATGAGGTGTTTATACAGCATCCATCATAACATCTATGAACAGTCCGTTTCCCCTTAGCTTTAATACTCCCTTTCATGCCATTCATCATTCTCTCATCAACTAATTAATTACCACAATCCCCTCCATCACTTGAGTCATGATGAAGGATATTTCAAGTTAAGTGTAGATAATTAATGTACAACAGAGAGGTAGGGTGACAGTGGAATCCGGAGTGGTCATTTCCCTCAAAAGGTAAGACCTTATCAGGTTTTCGGCCCTCGCTCCAAATCTTTAAAGGCCCCGTGAAGTCCTCTCAAGTTCGGTCTCACTCAATCCTTACGCAGTCATCCGTTAATCCACTCATCTCCCCAATTTTTTCTCTTCTCCCTCAGTCTGATAGTTAGTACAAGAGGAGACATGGGGGAAGAGGGCGGAAGGCGGTCAGAATTTATGCCTACATGGATTTCTTTGAGTACACCTTCCAAATAAGATTTTCCCACCCTCCTCCTTGTGCCTCTCAGAGTGAGGAATAATAACACATGAGCAGAGTCTAGAAGAGAGTCCCTTTCACTTTCTGAATCTCCTTCCTGACGCCGCTTGGCTAAGACAGAAGTTTCACACCGCATGATGTGTTTTCTGACATTACACAGCACAATTTAATTGGCTGTGCTTCCCCCCCATTGTGATTATTCAAGAAGAGATGTCATTAAGTCCCACAGGGACAGCCTTTTTTTGTATCATTGGCCAAATTATGCTCACTCCAGTGGGAGGAGAATGGGTACACCCAGTAGATATTAGTCAGTTAACAGGTAGCACAGTTCTACTGAAAGGCCTGGTCAAACATGACGAGATGAGAGGCACACAGTATGTATGTATGTATGTATATGCTAGCAGTACCAGCTATGCACGGTTGTACACATATTCATAGTATCAGCAATATACGTGTATAAAAATAGTATTGTGTTCTCCACACACATACTGGACACCTAATGGAACCAAGAGATGGACAATATGGCATATCTGTAATGATATGCTTTCATTCTCCATTACTGCCAAAGAGCACCACTGATCAGATGGTCTGGAAAATCCACTTTGACCAATTCTAAAAACAACCATATTTTTTGTGTCTGCTTCAGTAATGTGTTGTATGTACAGTAAAGAAATTAAACAACTTTGTTTCCAGAGAAGAAAGTCACAGTACTCAAAAATAAATTAAATGAAAACAAATAAAGTATAGCTAAGGGGAAGGGGTTAGATTGACCAACAGTCAGTGTGCAAACCGCCAAAGACGCAGAATCCCTATATACCATGGGACACAGAGATTAGGAGTAGGTAGTTTGAGGGAAAAAAAGTGAAACATGGGAGAGAAAGAGCTTGAGATAGAGATTAACTAAAAGAATGGATGGATTGACTTTCAAAGGCATTCGAACCAGATGAGGTGATAGGAAGGCAGGAAAGGGAAAGCTAATATGAGTCACAGGGACTTCTTTTATGCTTCTTCACTGCTTAGTCATGCTCAAAGATAATTTCCAAAAAGTAATCCTGGAGCCTACAACTTTAATCCTACAGATATGATTAAGTTCTTGACATCTTATGAAATTATCGCAATCGTTTTTTTAAGGATCTGAAATTTGGTAATGAAATTCAAAGGTAAACAGATTAAAGATATTGCATTTTGGATTGAATGTCACATTTTGATTTTATTTCAAGTCTCAAGTCTCTTGTCACACACAATGAATAAAAGTCAACTTTTGTCTAGAAAGTATCAGTCATTAAATTTAACTTCAACCAACTTCTATCAAAGCTGGGAGTCAACATTTCAAGGCTAAATGAATTAAGTGAGTTTTTATTGGTGTGCACAAAGGGAAGCAATTTGACTTGCGGTTTTATTGGCTTGTGGTATTGTTGTTGTTGTTATAATAATAATAATATTAATAACAACAATAATAATAATTAATTATCATCATCATCATTATAACAAATGGAAACTATTATGGGGGGAAATTAAAGAATAATGCAGGTTTATAATGTGTGCTGGTTAAGTGAGCTGAAAATGCAATCTTATTTTAAAATCGTAATCCATTGCAACAGACATTGAGGCAATAAGCGGTGAAAATAACCCAGGTCCAGGCAACTTAGTAGTAATCAATTGGTTGCATAGTGACTAAAGCGATTCAGGGATGGAGACGGGAGTCACAATAATAGCAAACAAAAAGGCAAAACAGAACCATGAGAGGGTATTCTTATCTCGAGATGACTGCTATCTCGTGGAAGACAGCCACTTTTGTTTTGCCATGCCTCATTGTGTGGTGTCTTTGAAATCCACAAGGGCTTGTTACACAGCATTCATTTTGTTTCATCACTTGCACAAAGGCTTGACTGACATTATTTGCGATAGTTTGTTTCAGGTACAATGAGGGCAATTATTTAGGCTGCAATCGAGAACAGAACAGAAAGTAAGCAATATTATTGACAATGATGGAATATTACAGCAGCTTGTTAATAAAAGCCACACAAATAACCGCATCTGATTTATGAGTCTTAGCCACAGTCTTAGCGTCATGCCGGCGCTTCTTAAGCTTTGCTAGTCAATGACAACGCTGCTTGTGGTAACAGCATTAGAAGAGAAAAAATGTGTTTTTAATAAACAAAAATCAAAGTCAAAGTGGCCACAGAGAGGCACCAAAACTTGTAGACCACTCGAGGATCTCGTGTGTCCCCTGAAAATCTTACAACCACTACAGATGAGGAAGGTTTTTCAGCTTAGACATATCTAGTACTTTTTATTCTTTCCCTAATGTATTCAGGTACACTAGAGCCGGTGTCCATCAGTGAAAGAAGCTGTAGAGTATGTCCTTGGTCATGCATGCAGAAAAGCCCCTTCCTGTTTACTGCAGCCGTGCTACTGTTCCCAGCTGCCCCCCTTCTTTCCTCCATACACTGGCTTCTCAGAAGGCAGATCTATCCACCCGGTCACTGCTCTACATCTGTACAAGATCTGGAAATATTGATTAGGTGATAATTAAATTGTCCATCCCAGCTTGATATGGATAAATAATTGCCCACTAATGCCCTCCTGACATTTTGCTGTATTGACTCGATACTGTTTGCAGCGGTGCACCGATAATTATGACGCTTGGCATTCTTCATTTTGTCCCTAATGAGACCAATCAGAGTTGGCTCGACTTTTGCCTAAGAATTAGAAAGGAGTGAAAGGGAGTGAGAAGGGAGGATAGATTTTCTCTTAGGACCCATTATTCAATGCTTTTGGCCTTATCACAGAGATATTTCCTTGTCTTACAAGAGCATTTCTTCTTCTTACACTCCTCCTTTCTTGATGTGTAATTAGTGCTTTGACAGAATAAGGATAAACTGTCATACTATGTTGGTCCAAATCACATAAAGAGGACATCTTTGGACAAACAGCAGCACCACTAGGAGTACTATAAATACTGAGATGAGAAGGTGGTATGGGCATCGTGCCACATCACTGCTTCAACTTCCTCACTGCCATCTGTGAGTGTTCCTCCTCTGGCAGTCTCACAAAGGCCTTTTGTGCATTTTTCCCCCTTTGTCCCTGTTTTCTAGGTTTAATTAGGTTATTTACTTGAGCCTCACCTCCCAGTGTTCCATTATAGTGGGCACTGCAGATAGGGCTTCACACAGGGCAGGGGCAGATAAAAACTTAGGACAAAAGATGATAAATGTCGTGAGCGGGGACCGGAATGCAATCTGGCCGCCACGATGCAGAGATGCTCTAATGGCTTCCCAGCAAGGAAGGGGGACGGCACTGTCGAGATGGCAACGTGATAAATGGTGCCAGGATGGCTGTAAGGACTGTAGGCAAGACAAAGAAAAAGAAGAGAGTCATGGAAGGGGGAAAAAAACGAAGATGACCACAAAATGGAATCTAATTAATCTGGACTCGGTTCCCCCTTCTGACAAATTCAGTGCAGAAGAAGAACGGGAAGGGAAATTGTTTTTTAGGGACGTGTTCGGCCACCCCCCCTTCCCTCTCTACCATTCCACTTTCCTCCCAGGTTGAAAAGGCAAAGGGACGTATGGGTTCTGACAATGCTCCTGCACCTGTGGAATGATTAATGACAGGGGACTCGCCTTACATGCTGCAGAGTGGAAATATCTGCTCCAAAAACACACCATGGGAAACTCTGCTATAAACATAATTCTTCTGCTGTTTACCGGTACATTACACAAATGTAGGTTTTAGAGTCCCTTTAAGTAAAACAACAATGATTGTAGCTTTTTTTTTTCCCCACTTAATGCAGATTTTTCTGTAGTATATTCAATTCCCCAAACGGTACCACTATCATATATGAATCAGTTGTTACATTTGAATATAATACTGATATTAATGTACAAAATGGACAGAAAAGAGCATGAGAGAAGAACGGAAAGAGAAAGCCTCTCATGCAGGGTTGAACGAGTAAATAACACTGCATTAGTTCTTCAAGGAAATGTATATTGAAGTTTTGTCCATACAAGTGTTAATAGAAACTAATTTACATGCCACGTTCAAGTTTTCCTCACACGCAGATGGCTGTGCTAGTCAAAGTAATTTACAGATGTAGTTTGTAACGTTAATTACAGAAATAAAGAACAATTTATATCCTTATCTGATGTATTTTAATTCTGCACATAATGATTCAGATAACTGACCTTTCAAACTTATTTATGGGCTCAGCACTGTGTCAAACTGCTTCTTGATCAGTTTGACCCTCTTCAAGTAAAACAAATAAATAAAAATCTGTCACTTGGTGTCTCCTTTATGTGCTTAAGTGTACTAGATTTCCTAGAATATTCATGCCGAGTCAATGTGCCAGCTTACTATTTAACCTTTAATCTATGGAAGTAAACGGATAAAGTCATTACTTACTGAGGACCATAGTACCTTGTGGCATTTTGAGAGACTGTCATTGGCTCTTTTACTCTCTCTTCCTCGCAGTTTCACTACTCCACATTAAAAGTCAATAGCCCCAGCCATTACTCACAGTTGTGCTTTTAGAATAATTCAGATAACAGTGGAAACGGCATTGTCGAGAGATAGGTCTTCATACTTTTTCTGTCCCCCAGCCGATTTGTGATCAGAAGGACACTCTCCCTTCACAAATACACAAGCACATTGTCTTGACCCACAATTAAATCTATTGCCTGTACGGTGTTTCTATTCATATGCTTATGTACATACAATGTAATGCACAAAAACCCCACACGCATTCACTCACCCAGTGTACTAGAGCCCATCACTGCTGGCAAACATTTGCAGTTGAGGTCCGCACTTGTGTACCGTCTCGCTCTGTCAACTGAGGCTCAGTTACGGCAAAGAGTGTAAAGGACTAAGGAGGGAAGCGCAACTAACTCCTTCAGCCCAAAGGTCGCATCTCAGGTCCCCAACAGCCTTGTACCATAACGAGGCCGCTCATCTTTAGACATCTACCCCTTTTTTCCCCCGTCCTTTGAGAAAACATGACACAATATTCCATTAAATTACTCATCAAAACACAGTTGGACAAATATAGCATTTTTCACATGACCTCTTTTTTTTTTTTTTACTTAATCAGAACCAAGATTCTCATGAAGCCATCAGCAGCTCTCAGTATTTAGCTCCCTTCTGTTTGGTTTGTCTTTTATCAGTTGCTTCACTAATAGCAATTGAAATCGTCATTTGTGATCACCAATCACCACACAAAAGCTACTGTTTTAGTAACTTCGATGTTTTGGGACCAGCTGTGTGATACAGTTCCTTTTCTAACGGGTTGATAAATATAAGGAATAGGAATACACCTTAAGATTGTCTAGTAACACCCACGCACTGTAAACAGACACATGCACACACAGCTGTCCTCTTTATACTTCTACTCATCTCCCGATGAATCATCCCCACACCCTGAAGCACTTAATTTCACTGGATTATTTTAATTATGTCCCCTGGGGGTTGTTGTTTTTTGCTCCTGGGGTGACATTGCACTGTTTGCTTCCAAGTGAAAACCCCCATCCGCCAGTCTGACCCTGATACCACCCGCCCTCATTTGTTTCCCATCTGTAGCGCTTCAAAGACATAGCCACACACACATACACAAGCTGCACTGTTGTCTTTAGGGGTTCGCAATTAACAATTCAAAGACCTAAAGTTAGATTTACTGCATGCAATTTAGTTGGACACATTAATAACGTGTAAATGACAAAAATAACTAACTAATACACAGATAATGTGTTATCCTGCAGTATTGCATGTCACTCATTTAATGTGAAATTAAAAAAGCAATTATTTAATTTTAATTAAATAATTTGGATAATTATATGGCATTTTCACATATATTACATCAAATGCAGCAGCTTAGAGTGATGTATTTTGACCACAAATAAACATTAACATTCTTAGTAATCGTTTTATGAAACCTTGACTTTGATCAACTCAATGACCAGGGAGCCAGAAATGTGACAAAAATTGTGGGAGCATCATAAGCATTTAATGTCCATGCAAGAAATTAATCTAATGTACTGCTTCAGTCAATAAACACACAATTACTCTAACAGTTTCTGTTTAAAGCTAGCGGCTCATCGTACGGTATCAAAATGGTACAACACTGTTCTTAAAGTGAATCCCTTCCACCAAATATTATCATTGACAGTGTTCAGAATGCTTTTATGCTGCTGTATTCTGACCGATCACGCTCACTGTTGGCTTCAAAGAGAAAAAGGTGATTTTTACCTCAAAAATTACTACCATTTTTCTTCCTCTCGTTTATATGCAATACTCTCCCTTCACTGGTGCTTAAAATTTGTGGCCTGTGAAAGGTCACTTTGGTCCTTGAGTGACTGTTTGTGGTACCTCCCCCGCATATTCTTTGTCCCGGTAATAGGTTTTTGGTTTGAGGATGGCCATGACTACAGCTGGTTACAGAGAACAGTGTGCAGAGAGATTTGCTCTTTTGGGTATTCTCATAATCTGCATTTTAACTGTAGTTCCATATATATTATTTACATAGCCCATTATATTTATTCCCAACGGATTAGTGAAATATTCCCTGAACCTTAGAATGTGAAAAAATGTGATGGTTGGATGTACAGTTGACGGGGATATATTAGAATTAAGGGCCTATTTTTTTTTTTTCCCAAAAAGCTTGGTTTAGGTGTAACCTGGTTTGCTGAACTTAGGAACATTCACAGGATGTCTGAGCTGCTGAAAGGAAGCCAGTTGTCATCTAGCAGGATTGCTGGAGCATGAGCTACTTTGCCTGTAACCGCCTGAGAAAACAGGGCAGGGAATGTGTCACTTCTTATGGCCTGACAACTGGCATCCATCGGAAATGGCTTGGCACTACTTATTTATGAAATTACAGTCTGTTTAAATATACAGTGTCGAATCCCTGGAATGATTTGCTACATAATCCATCTCTGCTCATTCGGAGACAAATATGAGGCAAGCTTTTCCGCACAGTGGTTGAGGGCAAAGACAATTATGTGAAGTTCATGCTATAAAGAAGTAGGACAGGCCCAAGCCTAGTGTATTTCTCTTATGAATAGAACCAGTCAAATGTTGCTTATTTGATTTTCAATTCCACTTTTTCCATCCATATCCACATGTAGTGGAAAGCCAGCAGCTGTGCAGATTGTCATCTTCGCGTGCTGTCATGGTGATATTTTCTTATCAATCTCACATAAAATGTACATTACACGTGTGCTAGCGGCATCAGAATCATACACAAACATGTTCTCTTATTATCTACACGTCACTACATTGACAGTAAGCTGACATGGCCAAAGAATGTTAATCACTTTTGCCATTTTTAACATCTTTTCAAGTCTGTGCAGCCCCAGCGTGATAACTATTGGCCATTTTGCAGCAGCACTGCCATTTAATGAATCGTTCCATTGCCTAGTGGATAACAGAATGAACGAATGGCTTTCTGTGTTAGTGGCTGCCACTGCCTATCCTATCAGATAATTAACTTTTTGCAAATAGACTGCGCTGACTACCAAACAGAGTAAGCCTGCACAATTAGAATTACTTATCTATGTTCTCTCTTTTTCCCCCAGACGTTGGAGAAAAAACAAACAAGACAAACAAATCCAAATTTCATACTTCTTGCTCCAGTGTTTTTCCCTCAAATGGTCACACACAAATTGGCCCCGTATTTGTGTATTCACACACAAATGAACAAGTAATGAATGAGGGGAGATGAAAATGAAGTCTTATTGAAATTGAAGCCTCTGTATTATTTTGCATCAGCGTTCGACAACCTCAGCCCAGATGTTCAGAATTTTCAACAGGAGGGTCTAGTGTTTTCGACCTCCCTCCCCCTCCTCTTTGGTCTTTTTTTTCCTCTCTGGCGGATGGTGTCGCGCCGACAGTGGCGCAATTCAATATTTATACGTTGCCTTCTGTTTGGTTTCTGCCGCAGAGGGAGGTGGGCTTTCATGTGTCTGATTTGCCACAGCAGCGATTCAGTTCCAGCTTTTAAAGCGTTGGGGGCCGTTTGAACAAAGCCATCTGTTTGAGTGGGCCGTTTTATTAAGTGACAAACTGGATCCCTCTACCTCGCTAATGTGTCCCGTGGGAGATGGCGGTAGTTTGTGTGTGTGTGTGTGTGTCTGGTAGAGAGACAGACAGGAAGAGAAAGAGGGAAAGGTAGAGAGGGTACAATATTTCCTTTGCAAACATTGTAATATACCGCAGAAGAGGGTACATCACTGATGTAGCTGTCATTGAAAAACTGAAAGGTTTTTGCCTTTATTAATCTACAATGATAATTCAATAAGGGAGCCTTTCAGCTTCCATCTTATCCCATGAAACACAGACTAAGAAGCTCATCACTGTTCCATAAATAACCTTTCATATTTATTGAATGGAACTGTCCCACACCCCCCAATTTATTAATGTCGGTCTCCCATTTACAAAGTTGGCTCCATCCACCGAGAATATTCTAACACCCCTGAGTGTGTATGTCGGTGCAGGCGTGCCTATGTGCATGGTAGGTTGTGCTTGTACACCTCTGGAGCACCCCCCCCCCAATCTTGTCAGAGAATCTGTCAGTGCATTGAATGTGGGACAAGAGCATTAGCCATTCTTTTTGAAGCTGTTGCTGATGTTGGTGCCAAAAGTGCCCTAACTCCAGCAGCGCTATAGCAGTGCCACTGAGCATGAGTAATACACACTTACTTGGATTAAGAAAGTCCCATTGGTATAGGAGTTTTGCAACCTTAGTCATTGGGCTGAATATTTGGCAAGAATATGCTGGTGAGTTGTGCATTATAGTGCATGCTGTCGTTTTCCTGCCTTTTAAGTCATGTTGTAAGTGATGACATGCATTTATTTATTCACGGGAGATTCTCTGTGGCTTATGAGCCAAATAAGAGACCCTGACCTTATCACAAAATGGACCTGCAACCCTAGTATCCACATGCTGTCTCAATATTAATGTGTCATTAAGCTGCATTCTTGTATATTCTATTGAATTAGCTTTACATAATGACTAATGAATTTTGCTTACAGAGCACATTTAAGCAGTTGTGGGGGGGGGGGGGCAGCAATGTATTATGAACTTCATTATGTGTGACAAGCAGCACAATATTGATGGAAGCGCAGGTCCCCATCATTGCACTGCATTAAAACCTCTGCAGTGAATGAATGTACTATTCCTGATCCAGTAATTAACAATCATTCGGGGGCCATATCCCTTTTCAACTAATCACTAATTGCAATAAGAATTTCAGTTTCCATTTAAGCCAAGATTACCGATGAGCATGCAATGCAAATCAGCCAACAGTTCTAATTAAGCTCCGATTCCTTTTCTTTCATTCTGCCTAGACCCTTTGTGAGCTCATACAATGTGGAGTTTGTTTCCTCTGCATTACAAAAGACACATTTTTATCATAATGCTGCAGATAGAGAGCTGTGTAGTGCCCCAAGAAAATAATTTATGCTTGTGTTTTTTCAATTGATTAGTATGTGTGGTTGGTCTTCCCTCTGTTTTTTTGTTGCTTATCTCTATGTTTGTGTGTCTGCATTACTACAGTCGGTTTTCTTTCTGGCATGGGGTCAGATGTTTCTGAACACTGTATAGACAGTTAATTAATCGAGTGGAGAGCCTGTTGCTTTATAAACCACACAAACAACTGCATTCACAATCACCAACACCCCATCCCTCTGCCCCTCTCTGTATTTAAATGCTATGATATTAATATTACTGCAATGGACTATCAGAATACTTACATAAGTCAAATGTCCTAGGCACATACACTACATGAGCGACTTTTACCCTCAGCCACCCCTTTTCAGTCCAATTTGCGCCACTTGCTGCCGTTGTGACAATTCATCAATATCGCAGAACCGAAATGCTGCGGCTTAAAGATGTCGAATGGGGTTAATGGCATCTTTAAATGCTCCTTTCTTCCACCCGTGTGTCCAAATGGAGAAGGGTATTTGCAGACTGCCACCCAATGTGTTAGGATTAATTATCGCCCTCCACAACCCCACCTCACCCTGCAAGTTAAAGATTCAGAGGGGAAATGGCCCCTTTCATGCAAATGAAATTGAATATGTCAGTCAGTATAATTGTGAAAACCGAGCCATCTTGGACTGGTGTCTGTGCCGAATAGAGGTTCCAACTGAAAGTGGGTTTATTAATGTTCTTCTCTCCACTCTTTGATTCATACTCTTTAATGGGTTGGCAGATCAAACTTTAGTCTATAGCAGAGTCCTTGACATGAAATGTTTTGGCCATTATGAATGAAACCCAGACTCTGATCTATTTGAGAACAGTATTTAAATGCAATGTTTGGCTGTGAGTTAAGCCAATATCAAACAAACTTGTAATGAATGCAGATCCGCAAGATGCTCTGAACCCAACTATCCTCTAAAGTTCAGCATGACGATAGAATGAATATGAAATCATTAGCTCCAGTCCTCAGTTACACAGTCCACTCAACTTATAGTCTGGCCCTGCAACAGGTACTTAAAGTTCATCCTACACTCTGCAGAGCAGAAGCTTTTAGTTCACTGCTGATTCCACCCAACAAATACAAAAACAGGGAACGTAATATATGCAAGGTCAATTTAGGTACACTGTCTTTTAAAAAGTTTCACTTTCTGTATCATTTCAGGATTGTGTTTAATGTTCTGCGCTGTTTATTTTACTGACCATTTCTATGTAAGGGTAAGCTTTTCATAACTTTCAGTAATCCTGCTATAATTCTGCTATCATTGGCTTTGGTCTAGACATCTCTGTCATGGCAAATCGTAATAGAGGTGTGCTTGGAGATTTATCAGGTGTTTAATTTTCAGATCAGGGCCGCAACCTTTTTTACCTTTCTGGTAATGTATTAACAATTATATCACACACTCATTTGGTTATGGTCCTGATTCTAAATATATACTTCTTCTGCTAGTTAGCAATTCTAGTCAACTCTTGCATGTGCAAGACTGACATTTCTGTGGGATTCAAGAGAAACACATTTAGCCTAAACATAGGTGATAAAAAGGGCGAGTGCAACATGACTGCCCCAGTGTGGTGTTGGCATTTTAGGATAATGACCTAAAACTGCTTGATTGATTGATCACTGACCACTTTATTTAAATGTTAGTTTTAAAAGGCCAAGGGCCAAAATTATACGCGGGATAGTATACAGTGGCAGCAACAGTACTACATTTCATGTTCTACGTTTGTACCGCTCACATTGTTGAAGGCTTCCAATTTCCATTTATGTCTATCCATTAAAAGTCATGAAACAGCCTGCCCCCTCAGCCCTGTGGACATGGGTGTTCTTAAGAACAGTAAAGGCTTTCAGTCAGCCACCAAATTATTAACATGGCATTGATGCATGAAAAATAGAGCATGGGGATGATATGAAGAGCCATTTCCCTTCCAGTGGCAGCAAATGTGAACAAGGTTACACAATGACCTCAAGGGAGAGCAGGCACAGGCCCATGTCACCAACCTTTTAGCTTGTGACAGGCTTTACACTTCTCATTTGTTTGCCAGCGACAGCTTAGCACTGGATTAACAGGTGCCTAGCCATGGCGGTAATTCATGTAGATCATGGTTATCTCTCAAAGGAGATGCCAACATGCGGCAAAGGTAGCAGGAGCTTTTACTGGATGGCAATTCTTTCAATTTAGATCAATTTTATATGAAATATTAAAAGGCAAAACAATGTTCATACACTATGCCCAGTGATGTTAATTCAGTTATTTTCTATTAAAATGAACTGGATTACAGGCAAATCTTCTCACTTTCTTGTTAGAGAAACTTTTGTGTAATGGATGTCGTAGTTGTCCAACATGATGGTAAAAGGTGTCTTTGTGGTGCATGAGTTTACACAACGTTGTGCTGTCAAGGTGCTAGTCATGCCACTGTTCGGAGAAAACCGAGGTTTCAATCCGCCTCTGTCTACCTAAAGCCGTACGAGGCGTCTACCAAAATGGATGTTTGTCAGTGGCAGACCTAAAATGGGGGTATGATGGTGAAATCAGCGGCCATGTCTGTGAAAACACCATTACCTCCATGTCACGCCTCAATCACTTCCCATTGTGCGATGACTCTCCCCCCACCTCCAGTGCTGATCTCCCGTACATGTCCTAGCAGTCTATCACAGCCGGCGTAGGGAGACGCACCGAGCCGTAATGGATGGCCCCGGAGCGAAAACAGCCCCAATAGCATATCAATTACCCATCAGCACCCTCTTGGCTGGAGGCCAATGTGCACCACACCCTGGCCAAGTCAATGAGATAAGGTGCAAATGCAGGTATAATGGCGCTTTTTGCCGCGTACAAATTACAAAGTGTCAACTTGGCTGCCCACAGGTCGCTGCATCAGCCGTTGAATGAAAGAGAGATTCTGAGTAGAGTGTGTGTGTGTGTGTGTGTGTGTGTGTGTGCGCACCCGCAAAGCAGCGTGCATGTCATGAGGCAATGAGGTGATTTCCCAGACTCATTTGCCCAGTCGAAGCCCAGCTGCTTGCCTGTTTATCTGTTCGCCCTTTTGATTGCTGACCACACATCTTATGTCACTTCTCCACGAATCCTGCAGGTTAATTTGTCCCTCGCTTGCAGTGCCGCCACCCACTTCTGCTGGGCAGTACAATCTGGAACGGGAAAAATCGGTCTGCACACAGGCATGTGCACGGTTGCATATTCTCACACACAGATGAGTTGATTCAGATGATTGGCATTACTGCAGCTGTGTGGCCCCTAATGGCCTGCTGAAGTGATTGATAAAAGGCAAACAGTTGCTCCGCAGGGGGACAGATGGAGCTACACCTCCCACTGAAGCTGGCACTCAAGCTTGAGAGGAACATACTAAGGGGTTCTGACTTAGCACTATGACATTATTGCTATTGAAATTAGCCTTGATCATCATGATAAAGCTGGAATGTAAATCTCACAATCAAAATCTCATCAGGGAGAGACGGGTTCCTTTGATTACTAATCACTTTCATGTGTTTTGATGTTTTCGGAGGTTGTAATGGAAACGTCAGCCTATGAGCAGGAACAGATTGTTCTGGAGGGGAGAAAATAGGCGAAACAGAACTCGGAATAGAGAATTGTTGTACTGCCTGTTGTACTGACAAAGCCTGTAAGATTGTAATTGACCATCTGTAATTCTAAAAATCAAACTGCAGGAACAGGATTGCAGCTCTCTTCAATGTTGTGGAGAACAACCACCACAGTAGGTGGGGAAAGTCCATGCCATGTCCACACAAAGCAAACACTGTTCCACACTGCTATTCTCTCACCTCTACTCCCCTGCATTTTTAGCATTTGTATCCTCATTGCCTTTACACTTGAATACTTGTGCTGAATTGAGGTACCAATTAGGAGCAACAGAATGCTCACGTTGTCGATCAGAGCATTGCGAGGACCTTATCAGGTGCGTGTCTCATTTGTGCAGGGCACAACCACCGCACCGATTGGTGGTTTTCTAGAGATCAGTGTTGTCTGCTAGTGAACCGACAAGCTTCTCTTTATCTGCAACAGTTGGGAAAATGTTAGTCTATGCAATTAGAAACACTGATTTAAGTCCAGTGGAACAGCATGTAGACCGTGAGATGGGTGATAGTTTAAGATTGATTACTTTTATGTTGAATGACATGTAAAAAGACCAGTTCATCATCCTTTCACACAAATTATAAGAACATTCTGAGTGATCTAAACTTAAGGTTCATCCTCCTTTTAAGACCCCCCCCCCCATTTATAAAAAATGTTAATCACTAGCAACTTAAACACCCCATTACATATTACAAAGCAAAGGGTTAAAAAGTTGTTGCAATTTCCTTTATAGCCTTCTTTGTAGACTGTTGTGGAGAATTCCTATGTGAATAGTTTCTATACCCGAGTATACACTTACTGGATTTTTGTGACAGTTTCACATAGGGACCGCACTAACACGTTTTACTGTCACAGAGGGAGGAGTCAATATTTTTCAAATAAAGTTTGCAGCCTTGAAACAATTGCTACTCTTTTGCAATCTAAATATCCAAACCCAAATTTCTTTCCATGTTTAAGAACCAATTTAACATCAAGTACATCCTCTTTTTTCCCTCAAGTATTGCGCTTGAACCCTTTTTCCTGCCCACAAAAAAATGTGTCCTTTTATCCAAGAATTCCTCCCTAAAAAAGTCAGTTATCCTTCAGAGGAGATTTCAGAGTTATGTCGAAATTCTTCCAGGGTCCAGATAAAATGCTTTGTACACTCTGCTCCCAAGACCTCTGTCCTTTAACTGATCTCGACCACTGATGATCTGTTTCCACTTGAACAATAAAGTCAGCGTAATCTCTTGTCTTGACCTCCAAAGACAATCCTCTTAACAGCCACATGCTGAAATCTGCAACTTTGTTACTTTCTAGTGCGTGCAGCTTGATAAGAGAGATTAATTGCTCTGTCTGCGACACCTAGCGTGCTCACTAACTATTTGTGTTATCTTTTATCCCGTTTCTGTCTCTCTCCAGCACCACCAAAGTTTTTAAGAACCCCCAATGACCAAACAGGCGTGCAAGGAGGCGTGGCATCCTTCATCTGCCAAGCTACAGGAGATCCACGGCCGAAGATTGTGTGGAACAAGAAGGGGAAGAAAGTCAGCAACCAGAGATTTGAGGTATTAGGTCTATTGTTCTGATGTAAAATGCTCGACAAAATTGGAATGCTTCAGCACTGCTTTTGGCTCTACTCACACATAATCCATTGCGGCAAAGCCCGGCTGGTTTGCTTTTCGCCCTTACTTGCCACCACGCATTAGCAGGCTCTAATAACCATGCTGGCCAGGCTTTTAAACATGCTTGAGTTTAAATGAGCAAGTATACAAAAAGATCTGGGGACAGATTTGTAATTAAATAAAAAATAAAAGAGGGAACTGGATAGAAAAAACAACGACTTGTGGTGTGACCCAAATACCTACATTAGCCACATTTGCCAGCTTGATGCAAAGTGAAAAGGGGAAGTAGTGTTTTCACTTCAAAATATCCTTTTGCTTTGTGGCATCTTTATCTAAATGCATGTCCTACCCTCCTTATTTTGGCTGAAGCTTTGATTTCTGGTCAGCTTTAATCTGCACTTGGGCTCAATACCCATGAGAAATAACACATCGTCGCAGAACACTGATAAGATTTCTATTCATTTCTGTGTCAGTCCTCGGGACTATCATGGTGTCACTTTTTTTTCTCCTCTGCCCTCGATGCCATATTTGCTTGCTACTGCAAAGCAGCAATGGCTTAACTGAGCTTGGAGACCTCTTCCCACCTCTTCTTTGCATCTCATGGCCACAGAAATCTAATCTTATCAGAGTTTATCGCGTTTGCATCGCATGTTGTCCTGAACGCTAACACACTAGTTTTCATTCCCTCGTTGCCTCACAGGGCTTGCTGGCTGCCGTCATTTTGCACCCATTCAATCATGCACTGCTGCCTCATCTTCTAACAAAAACCCATTTCCTTTTCGAAGTCTCACAACTTCCTTTCTAATTCGCTCTTTAGCTTTGACTAAGAAAGGAGAAGGAGACAGTCTTTTTTGTTTGTTTACCATTAACCGCTGTCAGCTTCAATGCCATCACCGCTGTACCGCTTGGCCAATGAAATGTTAAAGTGTATTGTTAACTAACACATGCACAGATATACTGTATTGTGGAAATGTTCATAGGCCTGTGTGTTTTTGCGCGCGCGTGTGTGTGTGTGTGTGAGAGAAAGTGAGTGAGAGAGAGAGAGTGCGTGTGTTTGAAGCCAAGGTCTCAGGCCTATTTTTATTGAAATCTACCTCTATGCTTAAGAAAGACTGAGTTATGACACAGGGCTTTCTAAAATCAGTGAGTATACAATATGTAGCATGCAAAAATAGCTACAACAAACACCTGTTTGTGAGCATTTTGTGTGTCGTTCGTCCAATACAGTCGGTCCTGTCTTTTGTACCACTACCTCACCTCATGGTACAACTGTCCGTAACCGTTTATCAAGCCACTTTTAACTGTTTGTGCTTGTTTCTGTCCCATTGACACAATCCAGTGTGATGCATTTTTCAAGGGATAGAATGTTAACTTTAAGAGTGGGACATTTTGATAAAAATTTGATGGGTTTTATGACAACCCAATATCCAAGCAAAACTTTTCTGACCAACATAATCTTCCCCATTCTTAAAGTTAGTATGTAGCATCGATTATTTTATTAATGCACAAAGTTAAACTATACATCAGATCTAGGTCATTTGCTAGAAGACAGCACGTCTAAACACATACATTTATCTAGTACATACCTACAATGAAAAAGCTACAAAATAATCTATGCTGAGTACCTACATATTATGTATAAGCATTCGAATACTGCACAGATCCTCAAGTTACTTTTTATACATAATCAACTAATTAACACAAAATCACTAGGGTTCAATGTAAGATAGGAGCTTTCGTTTCTGTCATAGGAAGCACATTGTGTCAGTCACCATCAGTGTTGTTAGCCAAATGTCCTCGACAGTGTTTTTGTTTCTCTGCGGAAGGTCCCTCACCCATTGTGAACCAAAAAATCTCCTGTAACATATCCTGTCTCTCGCACCTGCAGGTGATTGAGTTCGACGACGGCTCTGGTTCCGTGCTAAGAATTCAGCCATTGCGCACGCCCCGAGATGAAGCCATATACGAATGCGTAGCCTCCAACAGTGTTGGAGAGACGAGTGCTACCACCAGACTCACTGTTTTACGTGGTAGGTCCTTCCCAACAAACCCAACAAACAAAAAAAAAAAGACACACACCACTAACATGCCCATTTTCTCCCAGCTAACTCAGGTAAGCTTGTATTTACTTGTTTTATGTCTGTCCTGTCCTCTTCTCTTTGTTTCTTACATGTCCACAGTCAAACCCAATTAGAGACTCTGGTTACACTCACGTTGTGTATTCTAACTTGATAAGATTTAGTCCATTAGCCATTTAGCCAAGTAAGTTTCCGTTTCTAAGTGACTTAAGTCATTTGCATACAGATTCCTGACACAATAATTAAGATGCCAGTTAAATTATGCAAATAGCCATTCATTCCCAGCCTGTGGTGGTTTAATGGAAGAGCTCAGCAATAATTTTCAAATCAGTCATTTTTCATCTGTACACTTCAGCTTTGATATTCTTTTGACCGTGTAGAAAATAAAGCAGTGTTTTCTGTTCTCATGTGATTGCCAAGCATACATTGTTTATGGTAGTATGCTAGCCGCAGGTTACCTCAGTGCCAGTATCTTTGAGTGACCAGTGGCTGTTAATAACCATCACTCCTCTACACAAACGTGTAACAAACCAGGCAGGAAAGGTCAGTTGCTTTGTTTACTTCCAGGGAGAATAAAAGTCAGATGACAAATATCAAATTGGATGACAGTGCGTCTTTATAAAAAGCACTGAGCAAAATTTTATCTTGATTACACACAACATTCCCTTCAAAGGCAAATATGTGGTGGCCCTGAGCTCAAAAGGCTGCGTAATATCTCTCTAAAACATGACTTCTTTGGCTGTGAATAGAGAAAATGGCTTTAGAAAAGAGCCTTGGGCTGCCTGAATGAGGTGTGCTCCATTATGTGCCACAATTACACAACATGGCAAATGAGTTTCTATTGAGAAAGGGGGTTCCATCCTATAGAAAAAAAGCTGGCTCTGCGAGTCTCTGAAGCCCCCCCCCCGCTTCTTATCTCGCCAATGAGCCAACAAAAGGCCCTTTGCACTGTCTCCAGAGGCAGATTGAAAGAGAAAGGTGGCACGTTCACATGCAGCTCTCTCCTGAGCACCAAGTGAGTGTGTGAGCACGTGCTCTCACATGCAATATTGTGCACATTTCGTGTTCACTTCTGCGCTGTCTCGTTCTGTTTTTCTCCTTCACACACACACACACACACACACACACACCCCAATAGATAACTGAGGGACGTGTATAGAGGCTGCTATTCCCGGCTCCACGGCCTAGCATTAGCATGTTTATTACCATTTCCATTTTGCTCTTCTGCTCGCTCTCCTTTCCCATCAATGTATTGAAGGTGAGTAGAGGCCTATCATAGAGCAAAAAAATAGAAAAACAGGACAAAGCTTTTTCTTTCTCGCCTTTGGTGCAAATAAAAAGGTGTGCTCCCTGTCCTCACATTGCCTCCCATAGATGCACACAAACTCAAGATATTGCCATTATGAATTATATAGATAGTAATCTTCAGGTATTTTATATAAATATATGTTCATTTCACTACCCTCTTGTAACCACTTACATGACACAACAGGAATTAAACCTATACCCAGTTTGAGCATTTCGATTTGCTAGACTTCTGGTGTCTGGTAGGTTTTACCAAGGGAATGTATTGTTACGCACACTAGGAGCAATGCCTTTAACAAGCAAATATAATGAAAGAACTGAATAATCATTAGGAGCAGTGATAGCAGTCATAGCTTGACAGACAAAGGAAATCAAGCAAGGAAGAAAAGAAAGGAAGATGATCAAATATAAACAAAAGTAAAACAATGCCACATTCCTGGCTATAGACGAGAATATCAAGGATTATTATATTAAGATAAACTCTAGCTAGCCATATATAATTTGGGTTTACACCTCAAGTCTTTTCTTCAACAGTTATCACTTCAAGATACTTCAAGATATCCATAGTGCAGTCAAACCTACCATAATCAAAGACCTAACGTAAGGATGACTGATTCTCAGGAAGCTGGGGGAAAGCTGACAACCTGCATTGTGAGGGCAGCGTACTGTATCCTTGAGGTAACACAAGGTTACCTCAAGGATGCATTATATATTATTTAGGAGACCAAAAAGCTTCCTCCAAAACTATTTCGTACTCTACAATAAATACAGAAGTGCTGGTTTGCTACTTATCATTCCACATGACATAAACTGCAGTTTAAAAAATGGAACTGCACATTTATTAAGTCCGGTCTGTCACCATGACCAGGAAAACTGATTTCTCTCCTCCTATGGCCCTTTTAGTGGAGAAGTACTAAACTTGCAGGATTGGAGAGATAAATAAATAAATCAAACACAGATATATGTGATACTACACCAGGCCTAATACATATAAAGTGACTGTTCGTTTAGTTCATTTGGGCTCCAATGGTCTGTGGAAACGACTGAAAAGCATCTGTTGTAGGAAGCTCGCCACAGGGGGGGGGGGTGCCTAATTCCATGAAGGAAAAGCACATTGTTGTAATTGCCATGCTATGAGGAGAGGGGACTCGAGGTGACAAATCCAAAGCACTGGGGGACATTAGTATTCGAATGGGCCTCTAACTTGATGGGAAGCGCCATTAGTAATGAACTTCCAGGCTTAGAGAAGCGATTTGCATGAAAGGCGAACCTTGAGACGTAATGATGTTCCGAGTCAAATCTGCCAGGCCACGGCATGAGGTACGGGTTTCCTTAGTGCACTTTTGTTGCGCCCTCTGTTTTGATTAACTGTGAGATGACCCGACTCATATGCGACTCGTGTCTTTGAATTAAGGTCGTCTTAATTTGCTTTGTAACTGAGAATGACAGGAAAGGATTGAGAAATGGAGAAACAGCACATTTTGGGTGTCATGTCTGGAATATGATTTCAGTGAAGTGCTATTTGATCTCATTTATGAATATGCTTCTGTGAGATCTTTGCGCATACCCATGTACTCATGGAGAACCTCTAACAAGAATATCTTCCACTAGACAATGTTTGTACAGATGGATTTCTTTTCTGTACTTTTAACCATGAAAAAAACTAAAGACCTACCCAAAAATGTAGCCAACAGACCTCACAAGGTCTAGACGCTCTGCTAGCACTAGTTTCAGCAGAATGATGTGTGGATTTGAGTGCTGCAGTTCATGATTCAGGCATGATTAAGGATTTATATTGCATCCTCATACTCCCATTATGCTGTCAACAGCCATTTCCTGTGCCCCACACACAAGTGTGCAAACTTATGCAGCTGTGCACAACTTGACAGTGGGAGCGGAAAATGGGAAGCCGGTCTCCTGTGACTGAAAAACAGAATGCATCATTTCCATTTGTATGGAATGGTGCAATGGCACAGTTCAAAGCCCCATAACTGAGATGGATCTTTCCACATACAATCAAAGGGCTGCTACATGATCAGTGGTTATTCATGGACAATGTATGACTCCTCTCTTTGTAATTTTTAGGAGAAAAACGGTCTCCACACTTAAACCACACCAAAAGCTGCCTAATTTATGTTCCAAGCCTACTTAACTGATATCCATAAGATGCTGGACAACTGCGTGGACCTGCCTATGAGGCGTGACCGATCAGAAAAATTTAAAATGTACCTTAATGCTTATTCCTAAACATCGTTTTTTAATCTGTGTGCACTTGCACCATTTTCACAATGTAGAATTCCTTCAAGTACAGAGTGAGAGATGAACAAAAGCTGGTCTGCATGCCCAAATTGCTTAGCAAGATAAATGCTGTGTCAGCTGTCTCTGACTGTCGGAGCAAGGGATGCAGTGGGGATGAAGCAAGTGACCATTGTAAAATTACTGTGCTTCCACTGGCTTGCAAAAAGGAGCGTAGGGGGCCAGCATCTACCATACAATTCTCTGGTTTACTGGCGGGAGCTCTATAGATGGTAAGACCTGGGCCGCCACATGGAACACTCAATTTTGTTCGAAAAATACATTTTTCCCCCAAAAATGGTGCTGTGGAAACATGCTGACTCACTGTAGGAGTTTAATTCTTCCATTAAGTATAAAATAAAGATATTTATAAAGATATCCACTATATCGACTATGAAGCCATATTGATTCTTATTTATTATGTTATTGTTTTTACTTGTCACTATGTACTAGTGTTTGAGAAGCTACTAGTGTTTTAGCAGGTTTTCCATGTGAATAAGTAGTCATTAATTGTTATTTGCAGCAGATTTTAGTTTTTATCAGAAACCAATATGCTCTCTCTCTCTCTCTCACCTCAGCATAATGGGACAAATAGTGACTGAGTGCAACCAACCTCAGTTATCTTCACGTGCATTATATGTCTCATAAAATATCCATAGGCAGAGTTATTGCTTGGGATTTGGCCAATACTACTCTCCCCTCAAACCCCAACTTCAATCGCTCATACGTCACAAAAATAGAGCACACAATGACAAGTTATTCATTATTGTAATTAAAAAGATGGAGTTGACTGTCCTCACAGAAATTGATCTCTTGAGAAAAAAGAAATCGCCCCCCATTCCTCGTTATATATCGTACTGCATGGTTAATCGTGGGAGCCAATCTGTATCTTCATAGTATGTAGGATGATTTAAGACAAAACTGCTGTCAACAAGATGGATGTTAGACTTTACAGTCTGCATTGCGTGTGAGAAAACATCTGCTGGAGCCACAAAGGCGCTGGGACTGCACTCTGAACATGATAGATAACTCTGCACATGTTGTGGCACTGTATTTGTTTCAGTAAAAATAAAAAACACAACCTCCTGAATTAAAAATTATTGATTCAGATAAAGGAGGAATGTGTTTTCCGCCTCCTGGTCTTAGATGCCACTGTTCTCCACAGTGACCTCACAGTAATGGCAGCATAATTAGGTGAGTGATTTTAAAATTCAAATTGTTTCTCACATCTTATGGAAGTACACTTAATAAAATATGGTGAAGACACTTGAAAATCTTTTCTTTGCCAATTAAAATCTTGGTTGTGATCATATATAAGTGTACATGTGCATACACAATAAATATAATTTTGTCATGTGTTATTAAATACATTGTGTGGTGCGTAAAAGTACAAAAGATAAAGAGTCTACAGCCACGCTAGCAATGTTGTGAGGCTACACTTGTGCGTTGAGCTAAATGCTAACATCAGCATGCTAAAATGCTTACAATGACAATGCCGACATGCCTCTGCTTAGCAGGTATAAGTTCACCGTCTTAGTTCAGCACGTTAGCATGCTAACCTTCCTACCTCCTCTAAAAATATATATATCTATGCTGATCATATCTTAGATTTTATTCATAATTTTTTAGCTAAAACTTTTTATATGAAGGAATATTCCATTGGCTGAACTGGATGGGACACAAGGTCATGAAACAAGGAGCGTGGAAGTCTGAGCCAGGTAGTCAAGGGGTGCTAATGTTACTAGCTTTGATCCTAGCTGCACTCAAAAGTCATTTTCTACTAGATTAATTGGGTACTGCAGGGTCATCCTTAATGCGTCTAATGATCTTGAGAAACTTTTCAAGCCGTGTACTGCTGCTCGCTAATTACAACCAAACAACTTTAGACTGAGGAGAAAGTGATGTGGCGAGAATTGATTTTTGGGTGTAATTAGTTGTCTATACATTATTACACTCAGTACAGCAAAGACGAGTGCAGTGACTAATTAGATGGTTTATGGCTGCATGAAGGAAAAGGGGAACACAACCTTACATATTCTCATTGAAAGTTTCATCAGCTTTAAACCCAGCTGTTAAATCTCAAAACATGTGGCCTCAATACAGTAATTTCCAAAATAAAATTATGCCACCCACTGCCTGCTGTGACACCCATCGTCTCCCACAGTCACTTTTGGGGAGAATGCCTGTCAGCTACATTTGAAAAGCCTGATATAACCCCGTTTTCCATTAGGGCTCTGAGAGCCAAGAGGTCCTTCTCTGCAGGATGTTAGCAAGCATGAATAATCTCTATACTCCTCTCTCCTGTAGCAAGCTTTTAGCTGTATCAATAATTGAAACGGTTGGTGCTAGGTTTTCCCTTTCTCAGGAGGAGGTGAACTTGTATGAAGTCGGTTTCCTCAGAAATTTATACCGCATGTCTCCCAGAGTACTCGTCTGAGTCTGATGATACCATGTTCAAATGGAAGAGTCCCGGGCCGTGACCCATAAGGATATCTGGCACTGTCGTGCACAAAATGCTAAAAGTGATTAAAGTTCAGAGGATTTTGTGGAAGCATTCTGACAACTGATGGGATGCTTTCTTGCTAGTTAAGTAAAACACACCTCCACATACACACATTTTTCAGGTTTCTTAATATACAGACTTCTGTGAATACACTAATGATTTGCCACGTGACAATTTCAGTCAAAGTTTTAGAAACGCCGTTTGATCAAACTGACCCGCCTGCTTCTGAATGTATAGTACATGAAGGTTAATGAAGCAACTCAGTTTTGCCCTCTGTCTTTTCCTGCCCGGTAGGAAGACTCACCAGGTCGCTGATGGCTCCAGCTTCTGGCCTTGACGTTTATCAGCTTCCCCTGAATAGACAAAATAAATGAATCAACCTAAACAGTTCAGTTTGATTTTATGATACATTTTGACACACAAACATATATTTGATTAAACATCAAGCATCATATAGTCATCCCAAGTGGGCGGTAAAAGGGTAAATATACAGTGAATAAGCCTGAAACATAAAAACAGAACAGCTGTCTGGCAGTATATGCTTCATAGTGTGTCGGTGAGAATGGAGGCGTCTCTAAGGAGAAGATAGTGTGTGGTTGTTTATACATTCCCTGCCACGTCCTCTTTATATGTGAATGCTTAATGCACTCAAGAGGATCAAATGAGGGTTGATGGACTGTTAAGAAAAAGAAAAAAAAAAAAAAAAAAACACTACAGGCTTCCTAAGATGCATTTCATGGAGTTGAGAGAGAATAAGCTACATCCATTTTACCTTTGTGTTTGGCAAATAGCTCAAAGCCTTGTCAAATAGTTTTCTCCCTCCTCTTTTGAATATTACTAATAACAGAAAAAAATGCTGATGGCAGATAAGACGACAAGAGCAGAAGTTTTGTTTTGTTTTTTCCTTTCGCCAACTCTAAATGAATGGGACACTGTTTTGTGAAGTAAATGGAATCATTGCTCAAGGTAACAACCAGCAAATGGAATATGCAAAGTGAAATTCTGGGTGGGTGGGAGAGGGACAGAAGGCAAAAAAAGGTGCGAGACAAAGACAGATCGAGAGAGAGTCTTTAACTAAGCATCTTTTAAAGTCTCAGATGAGCCGCGACTGGATCGAGGCAGATGAAGTCAGTGAGCAAGGCGAATGCAAAAGACAACGTCAGTGTGGAAGAAAGACACGGGGTACATCTCAAGTCTTGTAATTGCATCCGCATTTTTCTCACTTGCGTCTTTTTCTTCCGTCTAAGTCTCTCCCAACGGGGATGCATGGAGAGATGCATGATTTTAGGTAGAAGAGGTCTTAAACTCTGTCTTTCTCCCTCTCCACCTTCCCCCTAGGTGATCTTTACTCAGAATAGTACATCTGGCTGAACTGACATGTGGTCTGTAAAGGAAGAAGAGGGGGGCATCTGAGCGTAAATGGGGCTTTGTGCCTGGCTTCCTGCCTGCCTTGCTGCTTGCCCAGCCAGGCCTGTAGAGAAAGGCCCCCTCTCCGCCCTTCCTGCTTCATCTCTCCTTTTCATCTCCCTCTTTACCCATCCATTTTAGCACTAGCCCTAAGGGGCATCCGACACTAACGCTCACTCTCTGCTTTCATTCTCTTCCTCCCACTCCCTTCGCTTATGTTGTAAATGGAGGAATATCACAGCTAATCCGTCATGTTTATGAATGACGTGGGGCCTAGGGAGAGTTGGGGCGCCTTTCCAGAAGTGGCGTACATCTCTGTTGCATGCCCTCTGCTTGGCTGATCCAATCTGCCCCAGCAGCAATGGCCATAAAAATGTCTATGGGGGATCGCAGGCTTGGAGGAACATTAGGCGGGGTCATTTTAAAGCATAACTCCAGCCATTTCTGACCTGGATCCTGTTCCTGGATCCGAATTCAAACCAAAATCCCAACAACTGCTTCTCTATGGAGCTCCCTACACTTAAGTGTAAGGCCTTCCAATGCAGTTCTAAACAATAGTAGTGGCCATTCCATAAATCCACCCCAAAAGAATCCCATGATTGTCAACAATATGGGCACTCTCTTTGTGAAATGTAGTAGTTTTACTATTTGTGAGAACAGATTTTTAAGTGTTAAAAAAAAAAAACGTCCTATCATTTTACGAAATGATGTACCAGTATGTCGACAGAGTTTTACAACTAGTTCTCCAATGTCATTCAGAATGAGGTACGGCTCGAATTGTTCATCTGTGAAGGTTTTTCTGGGAGTAAAAAAAAAAAAAAGGCCTGGTGATTAATAGATTGACTCTACAATGGGTTCCTCATAATCTCAGGCATTAGGCGAGGGTTTTTAATGACAAATAAGCAGCATTCAATTAATTATACAATCTCAAAGGGGATTTATGGAAGAAACAATCAGTGCAGGGCAAAGGGGGAAAGGATGCTATTTTTCAACGAGACCGAGTGCCATCAACCTCGGGTTAAGAGAGTTTTCCACGCCTTCACCTTCCTCCTCCTATATTTCGTTTCAGCGTTCATCATCACAGGAGTTGGGCAGTATTTCACAATTCATTCCTATTTTGCTTCTTAAAAAGGCAACATGGGTAAAATACATTTTTTGTGAATACTAGGCGGTCGCTCGTTGTTTGCCCTCGGGTTTATAGCAGTTCTTTCAGAGACTGTATTTGTTCAGCAAATTACTTAACTACCTTTTAGAGGTACCAAGCTATTATTGCTACTTTGTGTTGGAGTGGGCCTGTTCCTCTTAAAACTCTATTACATTAAATTGGAATTAGCCGTTTGAGCCAACTGTGGCACATTCACAATAATATTCATTAGTGTGCTCTATACCTGTAGAATCAACTAATGAACTAAACCAAAGGATATTTTGGCCAGCTCAGCTACACTCTTACCACAAAATACAGCATACTGGGGCACATTTGCAAATATACATCACTGATGTTCTAGTTTTCTGAAAGCCCTCGTGTGGGTAGACAATGTGGTTGTCATTTGAATTTAAGGTAAACTGTCAACGACAACTGTTATTTTTCCACCAAAAATCACCCACCCTCATATCTGTTTGACAGCTGATAAATGACAAATGTTTTTTGTCTGTGAAAATAGGGCCTTGGCACATACAGTAGACTTCATCGATGGTATTATGAAGTTTGACATACATTTGTATCCTCAGATAAACGGATCACGGTCTTTCATTGCAAACATGAACTCTCCAGCACTAATCTATATACAGTGGCTTGTATTCATACCCCTTGAACATTTCCACATGTTTTCACATTATAACCACAAATGTAAATCTATTTGATTGGGTTTTTTTATGTGATAAACCAACACAAAGTGGCGCATAATTGTGAAGTGAAAAGAAAAGGATACATGGTGTTGTGGCGTGCAAAAGTATTTAGATCTCTAATCTGATACCCATAAATAAAATCCAGTGCAACCAATTGCCTTCAGAAGTCACCTAATTAGTAAATTGAGTCCACCTCTGTGTAATCTAATCTCAGTATAAATACAACTGTTCTGTGAAGGCCTCAGAGGTTTGTTAGAGAACATCAGTGAACAAACAGCACCATGAAGCGCAAGGAACACACCAGACAGGTCAGAAATAAAGTTGTGGAGAAGTTTAAAGCAGGGTTAGGTTATAAAAAAAAATATCCTAAGCTTTGAACATCTCACGGAGCACTGTTCAATCCATCATCCGAAAATGTTAGGAGCATGGCACAACTGCAAACCTACAAAGAAATGGCCGTTTACTTAAACTTACAGGCAGGCCAAGGAGAGCATTGATCAGAAACAGCCAAGAGGCCCACAGTCACGCTGGAGGAGCTGCAGAGATCCACAGCTCAGGTGGGACAATCTGTCCATAGATCAACTATTAGTCGTTCACTCCACAAATCTGGCCTTTATGGAAAAGTGGCAGGAAGAAAGCAATTGTTGAAAAAATGCCACATGGAGTCTCTTTTGCAGTTTGCCAAAAGAAAATTGCTGTTCACAGATGCTCCCCATCCAATCTGACTGAGCTTGAGCTATTTTGCAAAGAAGAATGGTCAAAAACTTCAGTCTCTAGCTGGTAGAGACATGCCCCACAAGACTTGCAGCTGTAACTGCAGTGAAAGGTGGTTCTACAAAGTACTGACTCAGGGGGGCTGAATACTTTTGCACACCACACTTTTCAGATTTTTAAATGTAAAAAAATTGGAAAACCACGTTTAATTTTCCATTCACGTCACAATTATGTGCCACTTTGTGTTGTTCTATCACATGAAATCCCAGTAAAACACATTTACGTTTGTGGTTGTAATGTGAAAAATGTGGAAAGGTTCAAGGGGTATGAATACTTTAGCAAGCCACTGGACAACAGGATTAGTTCTGACCTGCAAGTCCTGCACTGATGCATTTGTAAACCCAAACTGGAAAGCAGTCTTGCCACTAAACATTTTCTCATATCAGTTCGTCTAAGGCTTCGGAACATAAAGAACCGTTTGCCAAGGTATATAATTGGGACATGCTCTCACATTTGAGCTCCTCACGAGTCTTTTCCAGTCTGGGCAATCATAAAAACCACATCAGTCCAGATACTTGCCATGTTTTAAAACAATTTGAAGGTTGACTCGGAGTTCACTCGTCTGTGAACCCTTCAAAAACAACTCAGGAAGGTGAATTTCAGAATTGTCCCCCACCACACACTAGTGTGCGCCCTATTAGATGGAAGTGCTGAGCATTTTTTCCCCATTATTGGATTAGTTAAGCAATATCTACCTTGTGCAGGTGCCAGGAGGCTTATTTGGGAAATCTGGCTCAAAGGAAGCTTGGGGAGAAAACCTAATCTTATTTAGACTAGACAACATATGTGCCAAGCAGCACTGGGATATATCAATGAGATAAATACAGGCTTTAGATTCTCTGAGGGCATTTAGGGATTCGTCATTTCTCCTTTTTGCTCAGCAATGATGCACATGTGCTTTTATCCTCTGCATGCTTGTCTGACTTGTTGCCTTCTAAATGAATAGCTATGCACACCACTCAATGACACTTCGCGCCCTTAATGTTAAGGGTCGTCACTTGCATCTTAACTATTCCAAAGCATGTCCAGGCATGTGTGCAATAGTAATTGTTAAAATGCGTTGCATCTAATCCGTGCAGGGTCTCCTGCGTAAAGCATTATCATAAGTAGAAACTAAGTTAGTAGAGTAGAAGAACACAACATTTTTGCTGGAAGTAAATTACATCAATATCATGACATGATAAAATAGGAAATAAGAGATACAAGCTAGACAAAATATTACAATGTCCAATTCATTTTTGACCATGGGACAAATGTGGGTTTGAACTCTGCAACAATTTATGGGCAGAATGATGGATGCAGCTTTGAGTAAAGCAACTCTGAATCCAAGTTTGAGATAGTTTAACCAAGCTGCAGGTAGCTGATAAAGGAAAAGGTGGGCTCAGATTTAGAACCCGTCAATCGTTAGGTGCTAGATTGTAAAAGTACACCCTTTTTACCACAGCGTAAAGTGTACCTTGTAAGTAGAGCAAGGAAAACAACAATGATGTGGGTGAAAGTGGTGAAACATTAGAGAGAGGGAAAGAGAACAGATGCCGTCATAGAATTGGCACAAAATGGAATTGCTGTCTGCCTTTGTTAATCAAGAGCTCTTACATTTGGTTGGGTAATTTTGTTTGTGCGAAAACAAAAGCATAATTAACAGTTCCCTCTTCCATGCCAAGGGGAAAAAAAATAATTGAATACGTCAGTTGAACAGGAGCCGAACAGAACATTTTGGTAGAGGATTCAGGTCGTCTCTGAACGGATGTATTAACCAGCCTTGCAACAAATTTTTTGAAAACTGTAAACAAATTATAATGGACAATGTTTCCGTGTTAATGTGTTCCAAATGAACAAGCTCGTTTTGAAAAAAGTTTATGCCACAAAGACCAAATGTCTGCTTTGAGAGACTCTTGGTTAAAAATCAGTTAATTTTATTTTCTATGATGTTACATCCTCCTCCTACAAGTGTTTCATCCTTCATCTTAAATTGCATCATTGTGACATTATTTTTACTTATTAATCACCTTTCGCTAGTTTAAAAAACACCAAGTCCTAATTCAATCTAGGTCAGCTAATGCATTATCAAGCCATGACACAAGCCAATGCCAAATGATGTCCTTGTGAGCAGCAAGAGTGCTGTATGATTAACATGATTAGCACCCTAACCCTGCTACATTCTCATCTTATTCTCACTTCTTTTGGATTTTTGAGCGTGGAAAGAGCTTTAATCAGTGTCCCTCAACTTCAAATTATATGCTATGGTGGTGGTGGTGG
>CM022475.1:8897885-8924501 GCA_011952105.1 Coreoperca whiteheadi | reverse complement strand
CGAGGGGGTTCCTCATGCAAGATAACAAAAAGAAAAAAAAAAAAACACATCTAGATGAGTAAAAGAGACAGAAATGGCAAAAATGATCTTTAGGGCAGAGGAAAAAAGGAGTGTAAAAAAAAAAAAAAGCGTCATACTTGAAGACATCTGCCCCAAATTCCCACACTTCAATAATCCAGCATCCATTGGCGAGGATGGATTCCCAAACAATACGCCTTGACACACTTTTCTACACCACGCTGCCACAGCAAGTGACCTGTGACCGCCTCTTTAAGGAGATTGTATCCACTTAAATATGTCCAACAAATGTATTTTATTCTGGCCTGCAGGGATTTTCCCCGAAGAATAACCTCAACCGTAGGGTGAAAAGTCTTGTTCCGCTTGGAAAGAAAAGGGTTGGACCGAATCCAATCCTTGTGCAGCATCCACGGAACTAAAGCCAGAATGTGACCGGAAAGGTTTATGTTTTTATATGGCTTCACTAGGAAAGTCCGCTGCAACAAAAGGCCTATATTCTTCTCAAATGCCTTTGTATTTATCACCTAATTTTGGAGCAAAATGGGATTTCATTGACATGAAACCGTATCCACATATCACCTAATTAGACTTAACAATCCGATTTACATAATGTACTGAACATTTATTGCTTTTGTGTTACTACATAATGAAGACTGTCAATTTTACAATATTGAATTTTGACGTCATAGCACACTATGTAAATGTCACTCATCACAAATAAAATGTCAAAACTACTCCACTTAAAGATGTAAACCTACGAGCTGAAGTATATGCAATGTTAGCAGATCATCACTATCTGGGAACACCTCATGAAAAGACTGTCACCACTGTATACAGTGGTAGCTGTAGGTGCAATGCAGGAGAGACGAACATGCCTTTGATTTAGTTTTCTGGAGCCACAGATATCAAACTCAAGCGGACATCTTTGGCTTAGTTTTACTTTCTGGTTTCCACTATCTTTCTAATGAATTCCACTCCATAGATGTGACTGCATTGGTCCTGTAGTACCTTGTAAACATCACCTCAGGCTGCACATATACACAAGTGCCTTGGTGTAGCACTAACTGAGCAAACATGTAAACAGTAACCGATCACATTTGAATGGTACCTTTATCTATTTAGACTCAATTAGGCTTATTTAATTACAGCCTAAACAAGGAGGATATTACTTGAGGTTGTCACTCAAGCCATTACACCACAGCAGGTGAGAAGTTTATTTTGAACAGAGGGTGTGAGTGTGTATATTGGTAGGAACTGCAGTAAGATGACACATTGTGCTGAATTTATGCTGCAGTCACGCAACATTTTAGAAACTGAAACAGCCACTGTTGTCATACAAGGAAAATGTGATGTCACTTGTGCTCGTATTTTGTATGAATGATCAATAGATATAATCTGCTAATGGGTTGAGTTTATGTTCAGTGGCCTTATGTCTTCAGCAAAAATCTGCTCACTGAGGTGCTTTTTGAGCCAATGTCCTTTTTATACTCCTCCCATACTTGGCACCACACACTCATATGGCCTGATAGCCTGGCAGTGGCTAATGTGTG
Organism: Coreoperca whiteheadi; assembly: GCA_011952105.1. Classification (NCBI taxonomy): domain Eukaryota; kingdom Metazoa; phylum Chordata; class Actinopteri; order Centrarchiformes; family Sinipercidae; genus Coreoperca; species Coreoperca whiteheadi. The sequence goes on along the minus strand of CM022475.1, from coordinate 8,922,933 downwards.
CAAATTGTCATTGGGAGTCTTTTTATATCAAGCACCAGTGCTCAGCACTTCTCTAGAAGGTGACATCAGCATTTCTCTCCCTTCCATCTCATTTAGAGTGTAGATCCATTGTTGAATATACAGTATAGGTCTGTAAAGCAGAAACTGCCCTTGTCTTAGACTGTCCTTGAGATTGCAGTTCTCAGTGAGGTAGAATAAGGAAGCAGGGAAAATCTGTAAAAAAAAATTAAATCTTTTTTTCCCCTTTTAATTTCGCCTTTCAGCTTTGACTTTCATACATTATACAGGGTATCTTGGTGCTGTATGATCATGTCATACAGCATACCAACCCCATCACACACATTCAAAAACAAATAGACTAAAGCACAGTAACCTTTCCAATTCCCACTCCTATCAGGATGCAGAGTTCCTAAAGTGGTAGCTGATCATTTACGTAACCACAATTCAAAAACCAACCTCTTGACTGGTAGCGCAACTCCAAACATAACACATGGGAAAAACTGGTAGCCGCTTGGCCCCTGGTTGATTAATTCATTCATTCTTTACTTTTAATGCGTTGTCAATAACCCAACTTCTCCAAAAACATGTGGCAAACAAGTCATGGCTCAAATTAAATAGTGATTAATCTGATTTAATTTTGGTCTCTTGGCCTTGTCAGGAAAACGCTGCTGCAGCTCTGTTGACATGAGGTGTTAATCACAGCACAAGCTAGCAAATGTGTTCAATTTCCCTCCTTTTATTTATTATCACAATGGCAATTCTCTTAGTGAAGTAAATGAGGGTAAAGCTGAGTCGCAAGGCGCTTGAAAACGTCAAAGTACTCGTGTTTATTATTCTTGTTTTGTGCATCCTAATCTCATGTTCTATGCAAGAAAAGGTTTTAGATACCTCACGGTTGATGTCATGACTTTGAGGCCAGTCTAGATGAGCACGAGTGCACAAAGCTGCTGTAAAATACATTTCTGGGCTGAGCGAGAATGCATTCAGAAGGCCAGAAACCTTTGTAACAGATCATTAATTTTAAATGCATTGCCTGGAGTCATATCAGCTGACTGCACTGGAGTCACAGGCTAGCACCATGTAACACATGCATTCTATAGGAGAGGGAAGATGTGTTTGCCCTATGTACAACGCCTTAATCCAGCCTCAATTTTAGTGAGTCATACTGTAGTTCAGTAGTGTAAATCAGATATAAATATTGTGCTAACATCTTACAGGATCCTGATTTTGAAAAGCTATCATGTTGACCTAGGCGACACCGTTAATAATTTAACAAGAATGTTGTCCCACACCCTCTTCTTTTCTACTTAGAGCTGAATAGCCAGGGACATTGTCTACTGCAGCATGACAACAATTCTGACTTCTTAAAAGGACAGCTAAATTATGATCTCTTCAGTACTTTGTTTTAGAATACATTGCAATTTCACAGGAGTTGCTTTTTAGTTCGCATGGATTGTCACATCCAATTACTATATTCAACACGCATCCATGCTCCTAGGCTTGCTTCTGGCTATTGTGTTTGATCAGGTATACTTTTGACTCACTGTAGAATCGACTAATTGTCTGTTCGACCTTGAACAGGCTGAAGGGAGCATGGACAGGAGCTACCTTGTACAATTAATTCCTTTCCCCCTCCTCCCTGTCTTTCTTCATTTGAATGAGCACCTTTTGAAAGTGCTGTTTCTCACATTAGACTATTCCTTCATTCCTTGATAGTTGTTAACGTGAGGCTTTTAGAAAAGATAAGTTCTTGCTTTTCTGTTACTTTTGCTATTATTCATGCATGGTCTTCCTGCAGTGTGTTCCTTCTGGAGAAAGCCACTGTCACTAAATTAAATAGTGTTTAAATATTGCATGTGTGACTATCTGAGTTCTCTTTAAATGCATGTGCTGATTGTAAATGAAAAAAAACATGGGAATAGAAATTCATGTTCATGTGAATGAGGATCACAGTACATTATTTAGTGCATGTTTGGACCTTTTTTATAAACCTGCTCTTCCACTGTTTTGTACTCTGTTGATGTCATTGTATATCAGAAAGCTAATAGTTATTGAAGCCCATCACATTAACATCTATGAGTAATAGAATACACAATCCATAACCATGCGACCAGTTAATGACTGCAAAGCAGATATGAACAGTGGCAAAAATAACAACTTTGCATGAAAAAGGGACATTTTGGGAATTTCTAAATGTTTTGTCCTAGAATTGGTTCCGTCCTCCAGCTCAACTTTCCTACATTAACTATGATGTTAAGTACATATGGCCCCTGTGTGACTGAGGTGAGTTGACTAAGTGGTTGTTGTTTTAATGAGCAGCACATCAATTTTGTGCAAACAGTGCCAGGCACCTACAAACTTTTAACAAGAGTAAAGCCGGAGCATCTCTCATTACTTAACTTATTGCACACCAGGTCAGGCATTTCCAGTGATGAACCATATAAGGATGTGTGGGCAAAGATGTCCTGTGTAACAGTGTGCAACTGCCAAGAAAATGAACAGTGTTGAAAGCATGCATTATATAGGGTTGGAATTCATTAAACCAATTTGAGAAGACTAAAGAGAATCCTAGTGTTTAATTGGCCATTTTGAAACATGCAACAAGCAATCCTTCCATCACTGTCACAACACGTCAGTTCAGTCAGGGACACAGAGTTGCATCGGAAACTTTTGCAGTTCAGTGTGAAGTCACTCATTTGTAATACAGTCTCTTTCTGAGAAGATTTATCCACCGAGGTGGTTCCTCATGCCAGATACCCAAAAGCATTGTTGGAAGGCGGCCATGATTGTCGTTTGGCTGTGTGCAGGCTATGGCATCTCAAAGCTGTTTCCAGACTGATGTCTCCTCATGAAAATTTAATGCTGAAAGTGTTTCCAAAAAGGTGCTGTTTACGCAAGCAACGGAAGACACTAATAAGCCATATCACAGCAGGGAAAGGAACACTTAAAGGTGCACATAAACCTCATTGGCATTCAGAATAAGCAGGTCTTGTTTTGCAGATTAACACTTAGCTAACATTGCGGAGAGGCAGACGTTTTGCATATGGTGATCTCATGGTGAATGGAATATTCCACTCAAAGATCATCACTTGCTGCAAGCCAAAAATACTTCCTGTTCAGAGCTGTGAGCTCCAGACAAAGCTGTAAAGGCTTTGATTTTCTTCTTTTTGCTAAAAGAACATGTTGGGGACAAGGAGCAATGTGAGATATCTTCGCTCACATCTCAAAAAACAGCACAATGTAGCCTGCCCCTGTTCAGTCGGTAAGTTGAGACAGGCAGGAACAAGACAGCTTATACAACACACCAAAGCCACCTGCCACCATCAAAGAACTTCAATGCTCCACCTCACCTGAATAGCCAGTGTAGCTACGGTTTCATCCTTTGTCGCTAAAAAATAGCAATACATTTTGGGAAATACACTTATTTGCTTTCTTGCCAAGAGTTGTATGAGAAGATTGATACAACTCTTGTGTCTGTACGCTAAATATGAAGTTATAGCCACACGGTTAGCTTAGCCTTAAAGACTGGAAACGGGGTGAAGCAGCTAGCCTGGCTCTGTCCCTAGGTAACAAAATCCACCTATCAGCACCTCTAAAGCTCACTAATTAACAACGTCTCATTTGTTTAATCCGTACAAAAACTCCAAGAGAAACAACAAGTCCTGCTAAGAAGAATTCCCCCTTCATAACCCCTCAGAAAACCACAAATTGTTGTTTTTCCCATTAGTTTTTTTTTCACAAATTAAGAAAATGGGATATAACGTGTTATTAGTGAGTTGTAGCAGTGCTGTTAGGCAGATTTTACTACTTGTGGAGAGAGCCAGACTAGCCGTTGTGTATCTGTCTTAGAGTCCAAATGCTAAGCTAAGCTAAGCGAATCCTAGCTGTCTAAACCATGCTGTGCTGTCCATTTTCACTTTATTCATTTTGTGTCCTTGTCAATACCAAATATGGGTAGTGTAGGTAGGTTTTAAATGGCATGGCTTTAGAAATATAGCATTATTGATTTGAGTTCATATTAAAACAAAAAACATCTATTTTGCTACTCTACTGTCTCTTTGTCAGTATAAAGTTCCCTGTACATATAACCAAAAATGTTAGATATTTCTCATAGTCACTCTACTGTTTGCTGTGTCCTTCACTCATTCTGCTGCTCTGCTGTCTTATGACTATAATTTCCACTGGCTCTCCCTCCTCACTAGCTCTGCACAGGGTTTGATGAGGAACACTGACTCTTTCAATCTGACATCTGCTACAATGTCTCTCATCTATTTCCAGAGGACCAGCTGCCCCCTGGTTTCCCCACCATAGACATGGGCCCACAGTTGAAAGTGGTGGAGCGAACACGGACTGCCACCATGCTCTGTGCTGCCAGTGGCAACCCCGACCCTGACATCTCCTGGTTCAAAGACTTCCTCCCTGTCAACACCACCAACAACAATGGACGCATTAAACAGCTCAGATCAGGTAGGTTTCCTCTGCTGAAAACTTAATTACAAAACAGGGTGTCTTCTTTCTTGTTATCCTCTATCTGATCTGCTCCCCCTGTTGTCTCCTCTGTTCTTTCATGCTCTTCTTCCTCCCATAATTTAACTTCTCATTTGGCTTTTCATTTTGTAGGTAATGGCATTGTTTCTACTATTTCCTGTCCTCTACTCTCTGTACGCCCGGTGTGTGCTGTCTGTATGTGTGTTTCCCTTTGTCTTCCAGTGTTGTCATGGCCTGTTGGGATTGTACCCCCTCTGTGTTTGCTGGCTTCTGCCCTAACTTCTGCCCTCATTGCTCACTGCTGTGACTTTTTACAATTAATTATTTTGCTGTTTTATGTTGAGTTCCTTTCCACTGCATTGGTGCAGTATTCGTTTTTTGGATCCATTCTCTTCATTTTCTATGTCTTTTTTTTTTTTTTTTAACAATTAATATTCAACATTCGGCTTCATTCGGAATCTGCTATGGAGTGCACACAATTTTACATTAGGAAAACATGCAGAAAAGCAAATTAATCATCGTCCTTGTGCATTTGTTGACATTTTACTTTAGACAGCGGGGTCCTTAAACCTCCTTTGAATACATTTATGCTTAAACATCTAATTCTGGACACTAATCAGCCACAGTAGTGCGTCAAACTTCATAAGGCTTTTCCCTTACCCCTTGATTCTTTGAATTTACAGCCCCCGCTTAAATGTGTAGTTGCCAGCTTTGTTTTTATTTGCCTGTTACACACCCTAGTATACCCAGCAGCCTGAATACCCTGAGTTTGATTTCGATATCTCAATACAAGGAGATAATTCTATTTTCTAAAAATGTCACTTATATCATAGCTTGCAGCTTTATGTGCCAGCTAACAGCAACACATTAGCACAAATACATGTAAATTTTAAGTCTTGTATGTTTGACCACCTGTCTTCACAGATTTCACAGCTGTCCTTTGTTAAATCGTCTTGTTAACCTTACTTCCTTGCTGACTTGTTTTCAACAGAACTGTGTAGAATTAACCCTTATTTCTAATGTGCGACTTTTAATTCACGTAGAGTTGATAAAGCATTAACGAAACCTTGTTAACCAAACTTACCTAAAGAATATAATCATATTCTTATGCTGTCTTTCTTCTCTCTATATTTTTAAATCTACAGAATCCTTTGGTAAGTGCTTAGCTCTAAAGCACACATCACTCCCCCCACTAATTTCCATGTTTCCAACAACTATTAAAATGCATGGCATGCATTTTACTAACAGACAGTGTAGTTGCAGGGCTACTACTAGAGGCACACACACTCTTCCCTCACCCCACGGTGTTCAAGTGTCCTACCACTGCCAGCTATAGCATCATCTTTATCTGGAGATTACAACCACCAAACCATAGCTTAGTGTTGTCATATACTGACCTGGTTAATGACCTGTCCTCACATGTTTGTTACTCACTCACTGACTCACTGATTTAATCTTTTAACACCAGCACATTAGGTATGGAAATTTCAAGAATTTTAGGGAGGTGACCAGCTCTGCCTAGCTCAGGTCAAGCAAAGGGATCGCAAGTTTGTTTTAAATATGTCTGCTCTCAGTCTCACATACAAAGTCCTTAAAGTCTTTCCCTTCAGTAGATGGTCTTCAGAAGCCATTGCCACTTCCAAAATGGCACCTCCCCGTGGTACATCAATGTACAAGTTCTTCTCTCTGACCTATGATTTTTCTATGATGAATCCTGTCTTTCTTTGCCAGTAGAGTACAGAAAAGTTCTTATTCTCTCTCTCTCTCTTTCCTCTAGTACCTTTATTTACGTACCCTGTTAAATCTAATTTGATTCTTCTTCCAAAGCCCCCAGCATCTATCTACTCGTACTAATGCTTCTTCTTTCTAATCTTATTTGCATTCATATTATCCACCCAGGTGGTACACCAATAAGAGGTAAGAGTGCTGAACTGACGTTCACAGAATGAAAATAATACAAATTCATTCTTGCTGTCAACCCCATCCATTCACTTGAATCACCTCCATTTTTGTCCTGTTTACCAAGACCACATCCCATTACGTTCATATGGACCTTCCTTCTTATTTGTCCTGTTTTGTTGACAAAATTTGTATTCCATTTTTTCTTTTTTGTCTATGCTTTATTTACTCCTTTGTATTCTGGTTTCAAGAGCCTGTTTAGCTCAGTTGTGATATGCTTGCCCTGGCTCAAATAAGCATATCCAATGACAATTATTTTTTTAACTATATTTTTTCCGTTCATTTTTGTTTTCTTTTTTGGCCATAGCGAATCATGTGTCCCTCTTTTTGTCCAACTAAAACAACCAAGCATTTTTCCCCCCTTAGCTGTTCTTGTTCAGCACTAAAAATATGCACAGATGCTGTGGAATCACGCAGGCATGCTGAAGACAACATTGCCTCTCCTCTGCTTTTTTCTCCCAAAGAATTCTTTCTATCTTTGCAAACTATTTTTTTTCCATTTCTTCTATTTGCTTTCCTCTCCTGTACCTCTACAAAAAAGCCCAAACAACCACTTTTTTGATAAAGTTTCTACGGTGCTTTTTTTCTCTTTCACCTATTTTTCTTACTTTTCTTGGGTTTGGAGACTATTTTACTTTTTGACTTTTTTTTCTTCAGGGTTTGGGGAAGGCAAACAGTAGAGAGTCTGGCGAGGACCTGATTGGCTCATTTTTGCCGTGTGACATGAAGCTGGAGAGTTGTTGATGCATAAAGCCATTTTTCCCTTGGTCATGTGACACCACACTGCTGATCCCATTGGTGGATTTTTATGGGTGTCTTTTGTAGCTTTCACAAGCTAAAGCAGTGGTTGGTTACCTTCTTGTCGGCTCATGCCGATATTTTGAATTTTGTCTTCTAATACAATTGCATTTTATTTTTCAGCTAAGGGTTGTCAGAAGGTTGTAAGTTGTGCCGACATACATTTCTTGCCAAGATTTGCATGTCAAAACTTTTGTTACAGAGGGTTATATGTTGGTTTTACCGTACATAATACTTCAATTAACATTTTTCTACATATATGAGCAGCAGCATTTTTCTATTTTTTGTATGGGCTGCATTTTTTTCGAAAGTTACTTCACCTAGATGAAGTCCCAAATTATCCAGTTAGGTGAATGTTACACTTGATCTGTGATTGAATATGCTAAAATTCATACCTAAATTTCTTTCTTTCAATTGTCCTCCCTTGTTATGCTGCTTTCTTATACTGTAAACCTCTTTTGTTTGATCCATGTTTCCCTGAAGCAGTATCACTCATCCCCATATTGACCAGTCCAGTGACATGTTGTATATTGAAGGGCTTGCCCCTATTCTTCAAAGTGAAATTTTGACATTTTTTTGACATTGGCGCTAGGATGAGTGTCTTTTTAGACCCTATAGCCTTACAAGTAATCAAGCTTTTTCTCTAAAGAAGTCATCAACGAGGTAAATGAATTATAGACCGAAGATAACTTACACGCTTTTCTTTTCGTTTGGATTTGGTTGACAATGTGTTATTTTCTTTTCCCTTGTTGTTACTTTAGGCTTGTTAAGAGGAACAATATATTTGTAATGCAATGTTTTGCATGATTACCATTTGCCGCTATCCCTCACCTATAGTAGGATAACACAGCCTCCATTTTACCTCCACCACTGGATCAGGCTGTGATAATGATGGGGGATAAACTTTAAAATATAGAGTTAATAGTAACAGAAACAAGAATGTAGTATTTTCTTTCATGCAGTTTATTGGCTATTGTTTGATTACGACTTTCCTCAAACTGTCCAACTGCTGAAGCTTAAAAGGACAAAGCAAAACTAGAAATGAAGGGGGCTGATGTTGGCCTCCTTGAGGTCAAACAAGTTCTTTTCTTTTTGCTTGTAAACTCAATGCGAACAACAACATTTTAACCAAACATACTCTGCTACCCCGTTTGCTATTCCCAACCAGGAGCCCTCCAGATAGAGCAGAGCGAAGAGTCTGACCAGGGGAAGTATGAATGTGTGGCGACCAACAATGATGGAACCCGCTACTCTGCCCCAGCAAATCTATATGTCAGAGGTAGGAAACAAGTGTTAGCAGCACTGACATGCTTCTATCAAACATTATATTAACTTTCTGTTTAAAAATCACGAGGAATCTTTAAATCAGCCAATAAAGTCTGCAGGGGCCATATCCTGTGAGGCCATTGTAAGTACGCTTTATTTTTGATGTTTTTCGGGTATTTTTTTTTTATTTTGCACTTGACTTACCTGCACTGATATGAACCTACAATATCTTCTCTGTTATGTGTTTCTGGTCCTTTCTGTTGATTATCCTGAGTCTAACACCAATGACTAGACTGCTTGCTGTGTTTATCTACTAATTGCCTTTCAAACCTGACTGTCGTAGGTGGTAAAGGGTGGCAACCCTCCTCCATCAGTCCCAACTCTTTCCCCAGCAGTGTACAGATCCTTTTTGGCCTTTTTTCTCCCAATTGATCAACATTGGAAGGACACTTTGAATCTCATTACTTTTGTTACCGACAATGAAATAAAACAAAAAAAAATCAAGAGTTAAAACTGGTATAAAATAATTTTAAGAGGGCATTTCATTAGCCTACTCTGTAGAATTAGCTTATAAAAAAACAGTCCATCTGTTTGCTACGCAGTGTTAGAAATAATGATTTTATCAAATACAAAAAAGTACAGGTGGAGTAGCTTCAGTGGCTTGCTTTTAGTAATCTTTTTCACAGAGGTGGTGATCTTTCACTCTTTTAAAGTCAAAATATTTGATGCTTTGGAGCAACTGTTAACTGCTTCTCACTTTTACTTGAAAAACCGCGGGCAAGGCTTTTGCATTTGCATTCACATACAAACCCTGTATGTCAAGTATTGTCTCAAATTCTCTATAAATACATAATGTTTTATCCATTTTTCATGTAAATTTCACAGTGCTCTTCAGTCCTATGGTTAGCTTTTGTAATCACTAATTACCATCAAGTTCCCAAGTAACATTATACCCAATAAATAATTAAAAAACATTCATTCAGTTTTTATAATTATTATAAGCTAACCACATGGCTTGGGCAGAATTTGTGTTTAAAGTAATTCTTTTTTCTTATTCAAAATGTTTGAGCTCAGACAGGTCAGATTTGTCGCTTTGTAATCTGAGTGTCGGAGATTCAAGGGGCTCCCTGCACCTTGGAGAAAGAAGGTCCTTCGAATTGTTTAAGTAGCATTTGAACACCTAAAATATGGCCTTTTTACTCTCTGTATTTCCCTTGTTTTTCTCCTTTCCTTATTTTATTTTGTTCTGCATCAAATTCCCTACATCCCTCAGAGCTGCGAGAAGGTTGGTGTGTTTTTTACTTTTTGAACACAACACAAAACAAAAATAAGTTCGTTTGCCACATTTTTTTAAATTATTTTATTTTTTTTAACTTCTATTGATATCATTTTCTATCTTTGTTGCACAATCAATGTTCATGTTCCCATTAAGAATGCCCCTGGTCCTTGTCAGAATGCTTGACTGTCCAACAGGTGGTGCATGTTTGCATCTTTGAGGGGTAGGGACAATATTTGCATCTGTCTAAGGGTCTATTTGCATGGTCACCTCTTAATGCTTGAGCTAGTCTTCCCCCAGTCCTTGCCCCAAACCTTACGTAGTCAGTGTTCCTGCTCAGTTTCTGATGACTAACAAGCGGGTCAAAGTAAAAAATGTATAAGATAGTAATAATAAATAAATTCTATTAAAAAAATAAAATAAAAGTAAGTTGACACACAACATCAGCAGGCGCTAATAACTGCTGTTCTACATAGATGCAGTGTTGCGCCACATGAGCACTGAATTCTTCTCTCCATAGAACCATTAAGCATCACTACACTCAAATTTTCCCTGTGGTGCTCTTCGAATTGAAGTTTCTCAGAGATAAAAATATGTTAAAGCAAAATCAATCCTTTGTTGTAACTGGCACTAAAGTCAAGCGCCAAGCTGTAAAAACAACCTCTCTCTCTCTCAGAGATTATGCACTTCCTCTGACGAGGATGTTTCTGCCCAGGAAGTCTTGAAAGAATGATGTATTTAGAGTGTTATCCACAAGACTTGACAAATGTAATGATATTCAAATGAGCAGGATAATATTATGTCTGTGGGGAGCGTGATCCAATTGGATATTAATTAAATATTGAGCGAGAGAAACGTTGTATTTAATAATGCAAGCAGTTCCCCTAGTTTTCCTCTCTGGAGAGCTGCAGTCTGCTCAACAGAATGGGCTTTGTGAATTAGTAGCAGGCAGCAGGAAGTGCGTGCCTATGTTCCAGTCAAATATAGCAAATACCTGCACAAATAACTAGCTTAGAGTCACAGGAACTACTATAGAGGCTGTTTACAAAGCAGGGTCTATCAACGGAAAAATCAATACAAGTATCCAGACGTTTAAAAGTGACATATTCCATAACCGTTTTCTTCAAGGTTAACTAAAGAATTTAATGAGAAATCTTACCCAAGCTAACAGTAATCTATTTCAACTACCATGAGCAGTAACACTGACTTTACTTTTAATTTCAATCCTGCCTAGATGTTTTATACCAATAGCTGGTATCCCTGTGTTTTCCCCCGATGCCTAAGCCCCTTAGTTATTCACATCATCTGTACTTCAATATTTTTGTGTTAAATTGTCAACAAGAAAACCCAAGCACAAAATATACTGTCTTGTTCTGTCCATTCATTTACCCTTTGTCCTATGACGTTGTTGACTCCTCCTCCAAGTGTTTCTCAGTCCTTCCAGGACCCTTAGCTTGTGCTAGCCACGTTTACAGCAATGTAACACTGTCAGACTAACTCTTCCATTTACACTTTGTGATACCACGGTGTCCTTCTGACCCTGTTACTACTTATTTTGCCCCTGCAGCCCTCTTCTGACTCCCCTACAAAGTCACGTCTTGTTCTTGTATGCATGACAGACTATTGCTCCCCTCCGAAAGGCCTTGAAGCCGTCCGTGTGCATTATGGATGTTATACATTTAAGTTCAGTTAAAAGTGTAACCTCTTCTTTGAAATGTTTTGCCTTTTTTTAGACTTTTTTTTGTTGGAATGTGTATCCACTAGAGCTGTCAAATGATATGAATTTCTTAATCCAGATTACTATCAACATTGCTGTAGTTCCTCGTGATTATTATAAAATAAAAATCACACAATATATTTTGACATTACATGAGAAACACTCACAAGTAATCTTGTAACAAAAATCCTGGTTAAACTAAGACTCCAGTAAGAAACAAGTGTATCACATATCTAATTGCTCCAATAGCAGTTTTCTGCATCTTGACGTGTGACACATGTTCCTGGTAAAGCTGAATTTCAGAGCTTTCAATCTGAATAACCTCTGTCAGCCGTTTATCTTAGATTGTACTTAGAGGCCTGCAGTCCTATTGAAATAATTTGAATAAGCATAGGTTAATGTTCTTGATTTTGATCCACTCACAGGCATGGACTGATTTGTACATTTATAGAATGTAGTGTGGCCAGACAGCATAATTGGTCCTCTTGTGATAAGCTAAAGACCTCTCATTTGTCATTAAAGTCGCCAGCCTAAAGAAAGAAGGTATAACTTTACTTTTATCCTCTGAGCTGTCTGGCAGAGTTCTTGAGTCTAAAGCCGCTCTTAAAGTCTACCTTTCTAATCCATCTTCATGGCATTGTTTATATTTAAAGGTAGGCTAGCATAAAGCATAGAGGGATTCTTATCTCCCATGATTGTACGTAAAAGGTACTGCTGGAGTGTAGCTTAGCCTTGTGAGTGTATCTCTGTAGTAGCCAATGGGCCAAAAGGCAGGACAGGCAAACATGTTTAGGGTGATTGGGTTATCACTCTTAAGTTTATCCAAAGTGTGAATGTGTGACATTTGACAGTACTAGCTTCTACTTTGAACTGAGCCTGACAAGCACAGAAAAAACACCCATCCCCTTTGATGCGTTTGCGTCTTCTCTGGAGTATCATCTATGTTTGTGTGATGTGAGAATGTGATGCGGCACATTATCTCACATCAGCTGGAAGTACGCAGCCTAAAAGTTGTTTCTTTGCATACAACTGTGGAGTGCTGTCGACGCTCTAGCACTTTGTGCAGTTCTGTACCGATGGTGATACAGTATTTCGTGCATGGCGCTCATGTTGGTGTTAACCCATTCACCATTGAAATCTCCAAGTCTTATATGAAATGTGTTTATAAATGTGCTTTCTTAACCTTCATCAAACAAGCAGATCTATCTAGAAACTGATTTTTTAAATAAAAAAATCTTTTTGAAAATATTAAATTAAATATTTAACATTCTGCTAATGTTCCTATTATGTATAAATGTTTTCTTTTGGCAACATTTTAGGAGAATTCATTCCAAACTTTTGTCTATAAAAAAGGTATTCAGTTGTTCCATTTTCTGCTGGGTTTTCACACCATGTTATGTGTTTTACAGTACGTCGGGTGCCACCACGATTCTCCATTCCACCTACAGACAATGAGATTATGCCAGGCGGCAGTGTCAATATCACATGTGTGGCAGTGGGCTCTCCCATGCCATATGTCAAGTGGATGCTCGGTGCTGAAGACCTTACGCCAGAGGACGACATGCCCATTGGACGAAACGTCTTGGAGCTTACAGACGTCCGGCAGTCGGCCAACTACACCTGTGTGGCCATGTCAACCCTGGGGGTGATAGAGGCTATGGCTCAGATAACGGTGAAAGGTAAAGCTCCTTCTTATTTATAATTAAAGGTTGCAGTTCCAGTAGTGTGTGCCTACAATGGATATATTAAAAAAAGATATATTAACTATTTATATATTAAACATAAAAATAAAATTCTCTCTCTCACACACAATTTGCAGCTAGTTTATGTTAGGAGTAAACCATCCAAGCAGAGACTACTGGCAGTGCTTTAAAGAAAGTTATTTACCTCTCCCTGCCACGATAAGTCATCTGTAGAGGATTCCTTAAAGCTTTAGACAAGCCTTGGCACCAGCCTCAGTGCATTAGATGCCAGATTGAGAATATAGTGAAGTGCTTATCTCTCAGCTGGAGAGCTACAGAGCCACAAGCTCACCATTTCTGTTAGCAAGAGGTAGGGGAGGAGGGGGCATGGGGGGGTGAAACGTACTGAGTATTGTTTGGTGTCCTCTGTAGGCATGGTACTTATCTGAGTGTAATCATAGCTACACTGCAGCGTACCAGAAAGATATCCCAGATTGGTGTCGCCGTGTTCACATGCACACAAGGGACAGACTTGCGTACACACACTCCGCTTTGTTTTTCCTAGACATAACAGAGATATTAGTCACAATATAACAGTCTGGCAGCAAGCTCCCCCAGAAGCATACTTCACATGGCATATAAAGACAATATATTGCCCTAAAATCCTTTGCCATGTGCCACGGTGTGGGGAATTAAAGCAATAAATTTACCTGTTAAATTATTAAAGTGATAAACACTGGGAGGTCTGAGATTAACGACAACAGCACTCGCAGCTGCTGAACAGGGGGTATGCAAGCCTTTAATCTCACACTTTAGTTCATACACAACTTTTCTTTTTTTAATGTAAACTAGAAAAGTGAAATTATAATACGAGTATCCACCCACCTAAAAGAATGCACTCTTATGACTCCAGATATACTGTATATCATCAGTACCAAGTGCAATGGGGTGGTTAATATAATTTATTCATCTACAAATTAAAATAAAGTCTCTATGGCCTATAACATAAAATAAATTACTCTACAGAGGTATAACTTTGTAATGATTTCTGTATATTTGGTAATATTTAATAATTCTCATCACAGCATTACCCAAGGCTCCTGGAATTCCTGTGGTGACAGAGCGTACAGCCACCAGCATCACATTGACTTGGGACTCTGGCAATCCTGAACCTGTGTCCTACTACATCATCCAACACAAGTCCAAGTACTCAGAGGACTCGTACAAGGAGATTGATGGCGTAGCCACCACTCGGTACAGCGTGGGAGGCCTCAGCCCGTACTCAGACTACGAGTTCCGGGTGGTGGCGGTGAACAACATCGGGCGAGGGCCACCCAGTGAGGGTATCGAGGCTAAAACAGCTGAGCAGGCACCCAGCACGGCACCAAGGCAGGTCAGAGGTCACATGTTGAGCACCACCACAGCTGTTATCCACTGGGATGAACCAGAGGAGGCCAACGGGCAGATCATGGGCTACCGAGTCTACTACACCATGGATTCCACCCAGCACGTCAACCTCTGGGAGAAGCAGATTGTTCGGGGGTCCAACTTTGTCACCATCCAGGGCCTCATCCCCAATAAGACCTACTACATCAAGGTTTTGGCCTACACCTCAGTAGGTGATGGGCCTCTTTCTCCAGACCTTCAAATCATCGCTAAGACGGGAGGTGAGCATGTTTTTTTTTTCTCTATTGTTAGAGAATCCATAATTAAGTAAATTAAATAACTGAACAAATTCAAAGTTTAACAAATGTTCATACTCCACAATGTGTCACAAACCCTTCTGAAGCTACATTTTTTAGTCACGATCCCCATTAGTGGTTAAGAGTGTTAACCATTGCTGTAAACTGTCAACAAAAACTAATATTTTTTTCAGCATGAAGTAACCATGTACTATGCGTCTGCACTGCACTAATTCGGCTGAAACGACTGCAATACAATGTGGCTCTTGTAGCAATAACTCTTACCACAACGTGGCATCTGTGCGAGAAGGACTGTAATGATAATGAATAGCGCAAGATGTAGAGAGTAATGAATTGATCTCCTCATTCCAATTGCAGTTCCCTCCCAACCAACCGACTTCAAAGGAGAAGCCAAATCTGAAACAAGTATTTTACTTTCATGGATCGCCCCGACACAGGCTGGACAGGAAAATCAAATCACAGGATATGAACTTATGTACAGGAAGAGGGACGACAAAGAGGAGGTAATTATTCCCCAACTTGAACCATTTTGGCAATCTATTAGATTAAATGTCTGCAATAGCAAACGGAATACTCTGAATCACACAGTAACCAGTTATGTTGTAGCAGTTTGATTGTGTTTTGCAAACGTTGTATTGTTTTACTAACATAATGTTGTGAAATTATAAATGTTTTGTGCTTCCCCTTCATATTAATAAAATAGCTATTATCACTAATTAATAAGTCATACATATTTACATAATACCAGACCTGCAGGATTAAGCTGGTCTTGTGTATCTACATGATACTGGACAATAAAAATAGTAAAAATACAGTAAAAAGAAATGGGTATATTTTCTTATATAACAGTCGGGCATAATTTACAGGTCCAGTGGTTTTTAGATGTACATTGGCAATGTTTATGGTAATTAGTTAAGAACAGTGTAATAACCCATCATTTTGTAATGTTACACCATAACACATTCACACTAAGAAAAACAGCCATTTGGCTGCATTATTAGTGTCTTTAGAATCAGGAGTAGTTTATAGAGTAGGCCAAATCTCTACCTTTGAGACTTTGGTCAGTAATTATTGCAAACAAAGAGCCTTACAAGAATTGGGTCAAATGTGAGTCACTATAAAAAGGTGTAGTGAATCGAGTGCCACACTCATTTATATAACCATACTTCTTTCAATTCTGACCGCAAACTGCGATACCCTCAAATGTTATTTTCTTATCAGAAACGGCCGAATGCCTATAATCATTTTTTTATTTGGAACTCCCCGTCTTGATTTAAAAACTGACAATATGAAACTTTCTTCACAGAAACGTATCAGCTTTGAGCCGACAACAACATACCTGCTAAAGGACTTGAAGCCCTTCACTACTTATACTTTCCGCCTGGCTGCCCGTAGTAAACATGGAGTTGGGGCTTACACCAATGAGATCTCTGCAGAAACTCCACAGACACGTAGGTCTTCTTCCTTATCTGACAGGGTTTAAACTATTTGGGAAGGAACACATTTTCAAATGCATTCCAAATGTTGCGTGTGCTGCAAAATCCAATAAAGTGACAAAAATGTCAGAAAGGTCCTGAGCACAGATAAAGTGAATAAGATGCATTTGAAAAGATGTAAACATATGAAATAGTAAATAAGTGCTATGAAGGCTACCTGACCATGCAGTATTCACTTTGAAAAGGTTGCATGGACAGCGTACCCAGGCTTTCCTGTGAAGTCAGGAGACAAGGTTACAAAAACTACCCCAATAGCCCACATCTGCATTACCCAACTGTTTTTAAACAGTGAAAGGGCATTTTAGGAAGCATTGTCTCGTGACTTTGCATGTCAGCCAAAAGTAAGAGAATAGAGAATTTTTGAGACTGAGCTTTCTATGGAGCTAAACTGCAAAGAACCACTTCTGGACTTCAGGGAGATTTTCCCATTTTCTGCATTGACTTTTATACTAAATTCAAATTAGAATCAAGTAAGTTGTGTAGTAACAATATCATAGAAAGCTCAAAGCAAGTATTGTCTCTGTAGATAGGGACATTTCCACCCAAAAGACCTCAGATTTATAAAACGGATTGAAATTGAAAAATTGGATTCTGCTGTTTATTACAAAGTTAAAATAAATCCAGTGCAGTTTACCTGGATTTGATAACCAGTCAGTGAAAACCCCTCAAACCATAAGTGAAAAAATACTGACCCATTGTATTTGACTTTGCTCATCTAACATAAATTTGAGGTCTCTGAAAGACAAGGGCAGAGATCAGGTGGGTATAAAAGCTCAGAAGTTCAAACTCTGCCCAGATGTACGTTCTGAGGTAAATGATGACGTTAACTAAGAAGTGCATGCCAATGTTAACAGAATCTAATAAAATCAGTCGTGTCTCCTTGGGAAGTTCTCTGTTGTACAATCAGGCTTTTACCACAAACCAACAGGCTTCGGAAAGGTTGGTGACAAATACAACATTTTTCTATTTTAAACTAGTTAAAGCATCAACCTTTATGTTTTTGGATTGATGGTAACTGCTTGCCAAATTTGTCTTAGTTACTACTACATTTATTTTGGTGTGGTTTATCTTAAATTATTTCTGAAGTACTTTTAGGGTCTAAAATTCTATGGTCCTAAGAAATAGTATATTACGATGTATGATTTTTGTTTCCCTGTGTTTGTATAATTTATTTTTTCATGACAAAGGTAGGTTACATTATGTTAAAGCTGTCCTTTTTCCAATCAACACCTTCCATTCATCATCAGTGTGTACACTTTTGTGTTGTCTTTACCATTTGCTTTGTCTTTATTTGTGATGTTTCATTGATTTAAAATACTTATTTACCCACATAAGTCCTAGTGCTTTCTCCTCATTTCTTGTCATTTTGTTTTCCTCTTTTTTTTCCTTTGTTTGGTCAATTCTACCATCATCACCCCAATCGAAACCAAAACTGAAACTCCTTTAAAAACAAAAATCCAACTCAATGAATGGCCTGATCAAACAAAAACAAAAAACCCTGCACCAAATCCAACCCACCAACCAGAACCCTCGGGCCCACCTCAGGAAGTCAAGTGCTATAGCCCCAGCTCCACCAACATCCTGGTAAGTTGGCGGCCACCCCCAGTGGAATTACAAAATGGGATCGTCACGCAATACACCATCCAATATGCTGCCACTGAAGGGGAGGATACTACTACTCGTCAGATCTCCAGCATTCCTCCAGAAAGCTCCCAGTACCTTTTGGAAAACTTGGAAAAATGGACAGAGTACCGCGTGACGGTCACCGCTCATACAGATGTCGGAGCAGGACCGGAAAGCCTGCCAGAGTTCATCCGCACAGAGGAGGATGGTATGTGTTCGCTCAAACAAAGCCCCAGCTGCAAATCCAGTCTACCCCACTTAACCTGCCCCGTCAATTACTAACAACCTCGCCTATATCTACAATTCCCTCTTCTTCTCTACCTCTTCTGCCTGCGTCTAATACGACTGTTGCCACTTGATACTTTTAGCCCCATTTTGGACTATGCACTTTTTTTTTTTACCTAAACAAACTGTGACTCACTTTGTGAAAGCGCCTTATTTTTGGCTTTTTTCCCCAATGCTGCTCAATTTCAACACATGGTATGGCATTTTCAGCTACAGGCCTCCAACTTCCAGTCCCAACTGTCATTTTTGAAACTTTGAAATATTCTTTGCACTGTTTTTGAATGGCAGCATTTTTGAATAACTCACTTTTTTAGGAACTTGGCAAAAGGACAAGTTCTGGACAGTGGGAACAACAAAAGGTGGAAGAATTTTTTTGAAGGCCATTTTTTATGTTTTTTCTCTCCTCATGTGATAGAATCATTTTTTTATTAATTTTTTCCTTGCTCCATGGCCAAAATTCTTGTAGTGCTTCAAGCATTTGAAACACTTGAAGCCACCCTTTGGCTCCACTTTTCTATTTTGGCAAAACACATTTTTATTCCATGTTTTAAAAATCCACTCTACCCATTTTTAATGTTTCAAGATTAGGTCAGTTGTCAGACCTGTTTTTGCTGTTGTTTTTTCCCCCCTTACCATTGTTGAAATATTGATGTCATGCAGTGCTTGTTCCAGTTTGCTGCACTTTTGTGATTTTTTTTGTCACTGCAGCATTTTGCGCTCCGGCTTTTGGTCAAGAATAAAAAAAGAGGGTGAAGGGGGTTCTCTATGATTTTGACCTTTTTTCTTCTATCCCATGGTGTTCCTCCAGTTCCTAGCGGGCCACCTCGTAAAGTTGAGGTGGAGGCTGTCAACTCCTCATCAATTAAAGTGATCTGGCGCTCACCGATGCCCACCAAGCAGCACGGTCAGATCCGAGGGTACCAGGTGCACTATGTCAGGATGGTTAATGGGGAGCCCACAGGACAGCCAGTCATCAAGGACATCCTGATTGATGATGCCCAGGTACAACACCCTCGTCAGCCAGCCACCTCATCTCTCAGGCACACAGTATCGCTTTCTCTCTCACACCTTTACATGCACTACAGCAAAGTATTTTATTTGGAGTGGAAAAAAGCAAATTTTCATCATGTCATATCAATAATTGAACTCCGTAAAGTAGTGACTATTGTCACTGTTTCGCGCCTAATTACAAGTTTACTGGATGCAGAAGTTGGGCAAATATATATATGCTATAAGTCTATACATTAGTATTGCTACTTTAACAATAATTATTTTTTAATCAACAAATTTATTTGGTGGTTGCAGACAAACTGTGTGTGTTTGTTCTCACCAGTGATTAGTGTCTGTACCTTGCCTCATTTGTTGTCTCTTTTCTCTCCATATTCTTATATTATAATCAGTGGGAATATGATGATTCAACTGAACATGTGAGTAGTTAAACGTGACGAAATTCCAATCTTGTTTTCCCTCGTTGTCATCCTCTGCATGAATGGCATGTGTCGTGTGCATTTGGACTTTAAGACCTGATTTTAAACATTAGCTTGAGTGCTATTTCAACTTCTTAAGCTCTTTACCTTAAAAACTGCAGGTGGAATCCTTGAGTAACATTTTGTTCAGAGGAAATTCAAAGTAAACTTAACTGATCAAATAGCAAATATTGATATTAAAAAGGTATGAATTCTATTAGCGTTTACTGACAAAGCTATTTTGTAACACACCAAAGAGACACTCTTTGCCAAATGATTTACCAAAGCTTATCAGCACTATCCATTTTAACTGAAGCATGCCTCAGTTTTAAATATAGGCTGAGAGAATGTGTCCGTTGTGTCCTTTGTGATGAGTATGCTGACATCACACTTTTCTCTGTCTATTTGCTTATATCTGCAAATCAGCTAGTGAGTGTCCTGCAACTAAAGTCCTGCATCTTTACAGGAAATGATCATCACAGAGCTGCAGGCTGAGACCACATATTCAGTTACAGTGGCAGCCTATACGACAAAGGGCGATGGTGCACGCAGCAAGCCCAAACTGATCACCACCACTGGCGCAGGTAATGTAACCGCCCTTACTGACGAATCTCCTGTGGTACTCTGCTAATATGCTAGATTTTCATATAAAACTGCATTTCTGCTCTGTAAAGCTGTGAAACTGCAGCCAACAAGGGAAAAAAGCACCAGGCAAATACATTATTGTCAAGTATGTAAAGTGTGAATGCAGCTAATTGCTGTCTCATTTAGTAAAATAATTAACCCAGTGGTGTGACTCGGCACTGTTGAAGGCACTTTTAAAAATAATGGAAAACCTGGAGTCGAAGAAAGACAAGGAAAAAAAGGACACCCAAGTTCAGCTCTTTTACCCACTTCTTTGACGGTGTTATGTCACAGTAAATTTAATTAGTTGTACACACAGACAGAATGACTGATCAATAGATTGACTTATACTGAATGTCTGTCTAATAAGAATATGATACGATAGAAACATGGTTCTCCATATTTATAACAACTTGTCCCTTTCTCCATTGGTACTGTCCATTAGTTCCTGATAAACCTCGGCTAATGGTCAGTACAACCAACATGGGCACAGCTCTCCTCCAGTGGCATCCCCCAGCATTAACCCATGGTCCCCTGCAAGGCTATCGCCTACGTTTTGGCCGCAAGGATGTGGATCCGCTGACTGTCATTGAGTTCCCTGAGCGAGAGAACCACTACACTACCAAAGAGATCCATAAGGGAGCCTCATATACTTTCCGCCTTTCAGCACGCAACAAGGTGGGCTTTGGTGAAGAGACAGTCAAAGAAGTCACCACAAATGAGGATGTCCCAAGCGGCTACCCTCAGAGCATTACAGCAGAGGGTGCCACCACCTCTACCATTCAGGTTAGCTGGCAACCTGTTTTGCTGGCAGAGCGAAACGGCCAAATAGTGAAATATGCTCTGCAGTATAAGGACATCAACAGCCCACGCAGTCCCTCAGAACTCTTCATCACCGCCCCGGAATCAACAGTCATCCTGGATGGCCTTAAGGCAGATACCACTTATGATATTAAAATGTGTGCCTTCACCAGCAAGGGCTCTGGTCCATATAGCCCAAGTGTCCAATTCAGGACACAGCCTTTGGATCAAGGTAGGACCAGTCCCTGAACCCTTTTAGCCCTTTCCTTTTTAAAATCAACTTTTCCCTGCGCAGCCCTTTCCAACCACAGCAGCTGCCTCTGAAAGCCTCAAATGGCAGAAGTTGAAAAAGTATGGAATAAACCAGAGGACTTTGGTATTAACATATTGTCCTACTCTTAGTCTCCCTAATCTAAGAATGATTTAAGAAACTCACATGGAGTAAGTATTCATGTCTCTTTGTGTCTGTCAGTCAAGCAATGGTCAGTCATTAATAAGAGTTGGTGTTGGTAAGAAGGTAAGAGCACAGTGTTGACTTTAGTGTAGTAGTGATTTCTGCCTGGTTTGACGGAGACATTCTCAGGTAAGCGCTGACGTGGGACCATTTGAGTGGGACCATTGGTGTAAATTTTTAAAAGGATGTTTTGTGTCTAAATCACCTGCTCCCCCTTTCTTTTAGCAGTGTTTGCAAAAAACTTTCACGTGAAAGCTGCCATGAAGACATCAGTGTTGCTGACCTGGGAAATCCCAGACACCTACAACCCAGCGCAACCTTTCACTGTGAGTGCTGCCTAGATGTACAGTACCAGTCAAAAGTTTGGACACACTTTCTCATTCAAGTAAATGGGAAAGTGTGTCCAAACTTCTGATGGTACTGTATATTATCATATGCATGGAGTTACTCTACGCATTACTATGACGCAAACACATAATTCCTTTACCATCCACAACCAAGACTTCAATATCTACATGAAACATCAACTCCTTCGCATACAGATCCTCTACGATAATGGGCAGAGTGTGGAGGTGGATGGGAAGCTAACGCAGAAGCTAATCACGGGTCTCCAACCTGAGACACAGTACTCCTTCCTCCTGACCAATCGTGGCAACAGTGCCGGAGGTCTGCAGCATCGTGTGTCCACCATGACGGCCCCAGACATCCTCCGCACCAAACCCTACCTGATTGGCAAGACCAACTCAGACGGTATGGTGACTGTGGAGCTACCATCAGTGCAGACATCTGAGAGAGTAAGGTGAGTAGAGATGATCAAACTAAAGGTGGTTTCTAATTGCTTGTAATTAGGGCTGCCCCCCAAGTCGACTCATTTTGTCAGTCAAATCAATGCACTTTTTCCCCAGCTTAGTAATACAGAATAACCGCATGGCAGGCTGTAAACTTTAACAAACCAAATCTTGTCTCAAAATTAACTTGTCTCAAGTCGATGCATCGACCTGGAGTGCCGTCTGAGCCAACTCTGAATATCCACTACATGTAATTGCATCAAGCATTATATGATTTGACAAAATGGCTCTTTCGTTGGATATGTGACTTGAAAAGACATCACTGTGGTGCACTGGAACTTTGTCAGTCCACTGCTAATGTCCATATTACTGATTATTATTTCTTACGGATGCAGTGTGAATGGAAATAAGCAAGGTAAGTTGATAGCTGACGTGTCAGGGGTAATTCTTCCCAAACAGAGTCATTTATATTCATCCCTACATTTCAGTGTAATATCCACTTCACCTCAATCATTACAGACTGAAGCAGCCCGACTCATTTAAGCTCACTCCTCTAAGCCCTATGAAATCTCTTATGGCCTTTCAACAAAGCCCAGGGTTGTCAGAATGCCAAGGAGCACATCCCATTGTAGACTGACGCTTCAAACCCATCTTGGGTTTTTTGATCTTGCTGGATGCACTTGGCCCACCGCCTCCCATGCCAGAGCTTAAGCTAATTAGGTTCCCATTAGCCTGCCACACTGCCTTCCTGGCTAACGCTAGCTAGGGCAGTGTCCAACCAGGAAGCCCAGAAAACTCTGGCAGAGGCTGTTGATGAAGAGATGAAAATCCCTCTAAATCTGTATCTTCTCTGCATTCACAGAGGTATCCTAATTAGCCTATGGGGGGCCTCAGTGAGGTGTAACCCCATTGCCTGATTTCTCTGAACATGCTTAAATTAAATAGAAAACAGAGGAAAACTGTCCAGATCAAGTGATACAATATTGCTTAACTTGCTAATGGCATGAGTATGCATATTTTTTCCATCAGTTTCTGATAAGCAGACTACCCTCACTGTACAGGTTGACATCACAATGCTCTGTTTTTGCGGTGAACTTGGGTCTTTTGAAAAGTGGCAGTGATCTTTGACCTGGTCTAGAATATTAATATACTGTACTACATTTTATTTTCCAGGGGCTATTACATTGTGGTAGTACCTCTGAAGAAGCAGCGCACCGGCAAGTTTTTCAAACCCTGGGACAATCCCGATGAGATGAATTTGGAGGAGGTAGGTTTAAAGGATGAGCTGGTTCTAATGACTCAGGTTACAGGGAAAGAAAAGTAAAAATGTGACATGTAAAATTCCAGTTATTTTTCTATTATCCAGTTATTGTACTCCACTTCTTAATATGGCCTAAATGACTGTGTGCACATAACACATTTCTTTCCTCAAAACTGGAAAAAATAAGTTGAGGCAGTTAAGAGGGCAGGAGGAACAGGAGAGGAGTCTCAATGACTGACGCAAATAGCTGCAGAGAGCCCTGTTCATATGGAAATGTGAACATGAAGTAGCCATCAAGTGCACTGCAAATCTCAACCCCCATCCCCACCTCCTCTTTGTGTCTGAGGTAATTACCTGAAGAGCTGCATCAGGCCTTCATGTCTCTTCTCATTCCAGGCATAGCTAGGCTACTGCGTAAAACACTTGACAACTTTTATATTTAGCCAGTAGAAATAATTCAGGAGCTTCTGTGCATTGCAGGCATGATTAAATGTGTAAGAAATAAAAGTTTTAATCACTATGTATTGTAAACTACAATTTACATTCTTTTAGATGCAGTGTCAAACATTGAAAGCTAATGGTTCTACACATTCAGTGCAGCATACTGCATGCAGCCTCGGTCCTAGAAATGTTAACTTATTCTTAAAGATATTCCCCTTCAGGTTACAATTTGAAATTCTGGCAAGGATTCTTATTTGTGAATCAAATCCTCTTGCAAAGTATCACTTATTTTGAAGTTGCAAGTTTTAAAAAAATATTTCAAATTGTATAAAACACAATATATCACGTGTCTAGGAGGCTAAAAGAAAACACACCATGTCTCATCTGGCTTTGGCTGTACAGCTCATGCCTACAGGCCCATGTCTCTAGCCTTGACCGATTGCCCAAAAGTCGCCCCTCTGTCAGAATTTATTTGTTTGTCAATATTGGCACTCACCTTTTCACAACTTTTCCCAAGGGCAGCTAGATTTAGGCGTGTTGACAGGAGAGATGATTGAAGACATTATCGGGCAGCACCAACAGCCCCACAGCCAAAACAGAGCACACACAAGAGCGCACACACTCTAATGTGAATGACGGGCGCACACAGCACGCACATGCACACACTCATTTGTGCACACAAATCAGAGATGTGAAATCAGACGCCAAAACAACCAGCCAGGCTTGATTAGCATAATTATGATCCACGCTTTGAACTGGAAGTTTAAAGTCAGATGGTACAGACTTGTATGAAGGGCACACTTGCATTTCTTTCAGTCTATTAGTATCATTGTTGGTTGGAGGAGCGAAGGTGGTATTTTTGGCTCTAATATTAATTACCCGGGGAGACTATGAATGTTGGAGGGGGGGGGGGGGAAAAA
>CM022475.1:8884222-8897860 GCA_011952105.1 Coreoperca whiteheadi | reverse complement strand
GGTCGTTCTTGCTGGGGGGGGGGTGGGGCGTTTTCAAAAATCTATGGTTTGATAATTCCCTCAAAATACTCAAGTGTTCAAAGTTTTGGGGTAATCCCTGGCAATTAAATACTGTTTTTATTTTAAAGATATAATTTGTTATACTTGGGAAAATGTAGCTTGAAGCCATTTGTTGATACATAATGTAATTTCTCCTCACTTTGCATACATTTCATTCATATTAAATGAAATGAATTGGAAAATCCACTACAATTGTACGCTGTTAATCAAATCCATCAAAAATTATCCACAAATTCTATTTGTCTACATCTGGCCATCTCAAGCAAAAATGTTTCTGATAAAAGACATTTATTGAGCTGTGTAAATTGTAAATTAATTTGGTCTTTTTTTTTTTTTACTGTTTGACACTGTTGGATAATCCTCAACTGTTTTATATGCTGGAAATCCACACAATCTTTTCATTTCACAATCTTTTGTAGTAAAAAAACCCACATGAAATAAGCCATTGATCTTTTCTGTAATGCTACTGCAATTAGCATTTTTCAGCTCAGCAATCAGAAGACAAATCGAGATAAACAGATTTGGTTTGTGTATATGTGTTTTCGTGTGTGCTGGAACGTGTCCCTATGTGTTATCAACTCTCTGCTTCTTACTCCTTGCTGTAGCTACTGAAAGAGATAAATCGAACGAGCAGAGGCCTTCGGTTCCGGAGGCAGGCAGATCCCAAAGCCTACATTGCTGCCTACTTCAAAGACATGCCCAAAGAGTTCACCCTGGGAGATGGCAAGATGTACGGGGACTTTGAAAACAAGCAACTCCAGAATGGCCAGGAGTACATCTTCTTTGTGCTTGCTGTTCTGGAGATGTCTGAAAACGTAAGTCTGCTCCCTCACTCATGTATTATCGCAGTTGTATCCATATGTCTCATATTGTACTTGAGTTCAGGTTCAGACATGAGTTTGCTAGCCTCTGTGGTTATCCCATGCTAGTGATCTCATGTTCTTTGCGCTAAAAAGAGTACATGTTAATAGACGGAGAGGGTTAAATCCACTGCATCTTGGCAGAGGGTCGGAGTTTGCTCTTGGTCAAATGTGTTACTCGGAGCCCTTGTGAGGCTTTGACTGAAAAACTTAAAGCTGCAGCTGGCCCAAGAAGCTGACCCTTGCTGCTTTGGGGGAGAGAAACCCCTTAAGACCTTAGCTGATCGCGAGAATACCTCGATAACAGGGCTCCTCTTTAATTGCGTCCTACGTGCGGTCCACCTTATCGCCGCTGCTGCAGCAAGTGTGTATGTGTCTGTCTGGATGGAAGACCAGAAAGCCGCATGATTAGGCAGCTGCAGGCGTGATGATGGATTTGATGAGCTGCAGGGTCTATAGTGCTGCCTCGCACTCTCTCCACTAACCCTGAGTTCAGGTAGAGCAAAAATGATAATGACGGACAGAGGGAAATCTCTCATTTGCCCACTGAAGCATATATTTCCTTCCCACAAGACCGTTGTTTTATCTCCTCTTAGAATGTGAAGTAGTTCAATCAAGGCTCCTGTATAGGAGAGATTTTGAAGATAATTTTGAT
This sequence comes from Coreoperca whiteheadi, assembly GCA_011952105.1. Classification (NCBI taxonomy): domain Eukaryota; kingdom Metazoa; phylum Chordata; class Actinopteri; order Centrarchiformes; family Sinipercidae; genus Coreoperca; species Coreoperca whiteheadi. The sequence continues at coordinate 8,896,285 of CM022475.1, read as the reverse complement.
TGGTCAAACTGCAGCTTAGCAGAAATTACACAGCAAAAAATTGAACTAGCTTTTAATTGGTATTGTTGGTCATGCTGTCTGTCAGAGTCTAGTTGGATACGCTCCGTAAATTAATCGAAGTCCTGCAGTAGTGCTCTTTATATCTTGAATAGGTCTGGATCTACTTTATCCCTCAGCATTCAGTTCTGGATGTTGATGTAACTTTGGTATGTTTATGTCAAAGGAACAACGTGATACATTGGCAAGAAGTCTTTCAAAATCACCAGATTATAGATAGAATTATGGAATGAGGAGCAGGATGAGGTCCAATACGTAGAAGCCGCTTATGGTGGTTGGAAATCATGAACAGATTCTAGTGTAGAATTTTGATCAGTGGTTTGCTTTTCCCTGGCTCAGATCATGTATGCCACGAGCCCCTATTCCGACCCAGTTGTGTCAGCCGACATCGACCCCCAGCCGATCATCGATGAGGAGGAAGGCCTCATCTGGGTGGTGGGCCCTGTGCTAGCTGTTGTCTTCATCATATGCATCGTCATTGCCATCCTCCTCTACAAAAGGTAAGGATATGAACTGATAATCTGCACATAGAATTCTAAAAATAAAAAATTATTACTTTTCCCTCAAAGAGAAGCAAATGCACAGGAATACACCCATGATGGGACAACTATCCTTAACAGTTAACATAAATACTGTAGTCAATACTGGCACACATTCAGTGGAAGGGGATGGTGCAAAACATGCACTACACACATTATGACTTATATATCTGCATTTAAAATTCATGTGTAGCTACTCAACATTTATGTATCACCATTCAATATTTAACATTCTTAACACCACACCACCATGCACCCATCTTTAATTAGCACATTCTAATGCAGACACTAAATGCAAGATTTTAACTTAAAGCCTGAGGCGCACTGATCTTAAGACTATTCATGACCCCCCACTCTCAGTAGCACACACACACACTAAATCTCAGATGAGTAAATCCGAGCATACAGCTAACAAAACTGCCATCAAATGGAGACGCCCACAATCCTTCACACAGACACATGCGTTGACTGAAAGTTAATCAGACACATCCATCCTCCCGGCTGCATGCACAAACGCACACTCACAAACGCATGTAACACAGCAGAAAACACATGCGGTAGTGCTTTTTCACACCGAATCAAAACAGCGTTTTTTTGTCTGAAACCCCCTAGTGGTAGCGAGACCTCGTGCTGTCACTGCTCATCAGTCAAGCGTAGGAGGGGAGAGCTTTAACTATCTGCTGCATGTCACTGCATGTGTGTACAGCTTTAGAGAGGCCCTGGGGCCCGGGCAAGCATCCCAGCCACCTCCAACCCCCTCCCCCTTGTACTACTACCCATTCCACTAGAGAGAGTAGCTCTAGATCCCAAATCTGACCTTATGTTGCCCTCCTGCTTTGCCAGGAGACACACATGGCACATCTCTTACATGCATGCATCCACACATATTTTTTCCCCGTCCTTCACACCTTTTACATAGTGTCCAACCCTAAGCAGAATTTCGCAGTATTACTGAAGAAGTCATTTTGGCAAGGTAAGATTTGTAGGTGAAGACTCGGCAAAAGCTATAATCAGAAACAGCACCAATAGCGAAGACAAAAAAAAAAAATACATTAATAGTAGAGTAATGCAGGAGGTTTATGCGGATAGCTTTATTCTGGCTCTCTCTTACACCTTATTGGTCCTTGGATTCCATTAATTTCAAGTTTTGGTTTGGATTATACAAAGGTGAATTGAAAGTGAACATAGATCGTGTGCGCGGGGGGCTTCAGAGTTTCCATTTGTGGCAGGCAGATATACACATCGATTACCAAGTGTCACCGCCACGTTAGGGAACATTTGGTGCATAACCAGGAGGTATTTTTCTTATCAAGATCAATTTTTATGTGACAGAGTGCTCCTCTTGTGCAAAACAAAGAGCAAAAACCATGTTATGTTGAGCTCTGGGAAAAAACTTGGGGCTTTAGAGATAGACAAATCAGAGTAAATTATACACCTACACGTAGAATAATTGAAGTCATGTCTGCTACCAATAGATTGGTTGTTGTTTTGTTTTTTTTATAAAAAGGTTAAAAAAAAACACATTTTAACGCAGTCTATGCTTAATTTATACACATTCAAAATTAAGATAATTTATAACACCACATGAATAAATCTTGAATATGCATAATTCTTGATTTTAATAAATGCAACAGTGTTAGGCTTATTTGCAGGAAAAGACAGACACAGCAATTAGGAGTCAAGAGATGACTTTTATGCTTGAACAAGAAGCAATCAGCTGAAACTGCTTGAAATAGCGGAGATACAATGTACAAATCTTGGATGCACCTGGGAAACTGTAGTATTTGAAACAAAGAGCCCCAAGGCTGCATAATTGAGCATAATCTCTGCAGTGAAGCATCACTAATCTTGCACGCAAAGCAAAGATATGATTGGTATCGTTTGTCTCTTATGCAGTCAGTCATTCACTTATTCTAAAGAAAAGTTTCTGGAATTCTCCATTATATAAAGCCAAAGGTCTTACCACCTAATGTTGTGTCGATATTTCTTTTCTTGCTGACCAATGGAGCAGCAAACCAGACAGGTAAGAGTGAGAAAGAAGTCGAGGAAAACTAATTCCCTTTAAATCCTTTTTTTCTCCTTGGACTGTATATAATCTATGTAAAAACATAGAAATTGGTCGCCCACTGGAGTTAATGTCATTGAAATCATGTTATGTGCTTAATCAAAATGAACATACAGTATTGTCAAACACATGTTACTTACTATTAGCAATGAAACATATCTATGACCGCTTTCAGCAGGCACAAATGTTTTCCTACTAACTTTTAATTCATAATGTAAAAATATCCACCATATTACCTTACCATTATACGAAATATGTGATCATGTAAGTGACCAATTGTGAACGGATTCTTGTAATGAATGAACCGCATTGCCTTCAATGTCAGAGGTGACAATGTTGTACACAAAAAAAGATGTGAAAAAAAAGATCCAACATCACAGACTTTCTATAAATATGAATCTTAAAACTTTCAAAATAGTGAAAATCAAAAGGACCGGAACAAATAAGAATGCTCTGCAACACAATAACACAATATAATAGCCATGTAGTAAATGATACCTTGTGAAGTGTTTTGTTTTGTAAATACAGTAAGAGGACCAGGTTACAATATAATGCAATATAAAACACCACCCCTAACTACGCCTTCAAGATTACTATAGAGTTGAATTGGCATCCTATCACACTATCGTTGAAAAGTGAACATTAGGCTTCACTAAAGCTAGTATTTAATGGCTAAGGGCTATTGTATTGGATTGCATTATACTGTGAAGTGATGATGTTTAGTTCACCCCCTGTAGCCTTCTGTACTGTAAGAATGTAGTCCTGTCATCTCCTTAATTACATATTAGCCCGCAGTATTTATTAGACCACAAGGCAAGCTTTTGTGCACCAAAAAAATTATAATTAATCACAAATAATTACAATTTCATGTTTGTTGTACAGAAAAAGAGCAGAATCTGAAGCGAGGAAAGGCAGTCTCCCTAACAGCAAAGAAATGCCACTGCATCATCCCACTGACCCCGTTGAGCTTCGACGTCTCAACTTCCAAACGCCTGGTACGTATTCCAAATGAAGCCAGTGACGTCCCTTTCATTCGCTGTGAATTTACAACTGAATATGCATTGTGAAAAGGGACGCCAATGCTACTGATTTATTGGTTAAACAAATAACGTATATACACAATTAGCTTTATATCATCCATTTTTTGTTCATTTGCAACCACTGCTGATGCTGAAACATGAAACCATAACATCCTAAAAAGTACACATCATCTTTGCAGTGAGATTGGCGCTAAACAAGTGAGCAGTTTGCAGGCAGACAGTGGACAGGTGCTCAGAGAAGGCACAGAGGGTCAAAACTGACAGTTTCCTCCCCGGAGACAGATCTCAGTGGAAAATGAAGAGGCAGAAATGCAAGCTTGACAGTTTCATGGCAGCTGTTGTCTTCCTCTGCACCTGCGTTATCCAGGTCATCAAGACTTGTCATGCTTACTCAGAATAGTACAGACCTGCTTGGATGGTGTCCTACTGCTAGAAGTCATAAGATGCAGCATTGTGGAAGGTGAGGGTAATACGAAATGTGTCATGGCCCTGTGTCCCATTTTGTATGCAAGCCAATGGATAGCGATGAAAAGGTGGTGAAAAGCTGTTAACACTGGTGTTTACTCGCTCTGACCTTTAGTGCCAAAGTTTGTGGCCGTCAGTGGTCATGCCTTGGCCTCGGACCGTTTCTCGCCTGGGGGGGCGATAAGAATCACAGTCCATTTATCACCCGGAAAAGAGGCGTGGATCTTTGCCCCCTCCCTGACCAAAAGAGACACACTTAACTGCCGTTTGAGTTCCTCTGGCACCAACTGCTTTGGGACAGGTGTTCAGAGACTGCCAAGAACGTTGTAATATCATAGCCATATTTTTCAGGTCAGCTAGTATGAAAAGAGGATGAATGATCCCTGCAGGCTCATTTTTGAGAAAAAGATTACCGGTATGCATATTTATGAAAGCTCTTCAATGATGTTAGGACCATTAGAGGGGTATTTTTCCTTTTGGCTCAGAGTGATCTCAACTATCCTCCCACTATTTCACTCGCCTTTCAAGCCATCATCCCCCCCTCCTCCCAACAGCCTTGCTGAGAGCTGGTATTTTGGCTCTCTCGCTGCTCAAAAAGGACCAAACATTTTTTCCCCCACCACGTGACCACTTTCTCTCAAGTCCTGAAGCGCTTCTACATTAGACCACCTCTCCCCCCTACCCTCTCTTTCACCTCTTTACCCCTCAATGGACATTTTCATCTTAAGGATGCTTGATGTTTGAGCGATGGCGTTTGGAAATGGTACTTTCATTGTCCCCCAGTGGTGGAAATGGATTTTGAGTAGCGGGCTGCGATAGAAACACCCTTCGCCGTCTTTCAGAGAGACGTGAGAGTGGGTGGGAAAACGAGGCACAGCTTCCATTAGCTAATGTCCACTTGTGCCAGCAACCAAAATGAAACATCACCTCGATGTGGGGGGGGGGGGGGGAGAGAGAGAGAGAGAGAGAGAGACTGACTGTCACCCAACTGGTGTGTTATAATGGCACCTAAATTCTTAAGTTGCGGATCTTTGGCCACAGGCTGATGTGTGATGGCATGTACAAAAAGGTGTCTTAGTGAACTTAAGTATGGTACAAATCCTACACTTTTGATTGTTTCCCTACATCTAAGCTGTTAAATATGCTGACACATAGACCTCGACTACCACCCATATTCAACAGTGTCAATGCTACATTGTCATAGTCAAGTAAACTTAACTGCAGGCTGAAACTTTTTGCTGCAGGCTATGCAAATTGTATATCACCATTCTCAGTTAAAATGAATGTCAAATAGTACCCTATGGTTACTTGACTTGGTTTGTGGTGCTAGGATTTTTATTCCCTGTATGCTTTTGTATTTCTATGAAATAAGCATGGTGGCATAGCCAAGCTTCTAGCATGATTTGTATGTTACTAATGAATGTCCCATTTAGAATACACAACCATTCAACTACTTCTTGTCACATTTTGTTCCTACCTTCTGTTTGTGAAGAAAATAGTCATCACATTGCTAGGACATCTGCAATGTCTTTAATTACACCGCCGTTTCCTCCACAGGTTCAGGTGCGTCCAGTCACCCCAGTAACCTCCATTTGTCAAGTTAGTTGGTCTCGATTATGCATTTGACATGATTTGTTTTTTTGTTTTGTTTTTAGCTTTAATTCCCTTCTTTTCTGCCTAGTCTTGTATTCCCATCCCCATCTAATCCATCTGGTGTTAATGCTATGTCATCACAGGAGGCGGAGTTTGAAATGACAGCCTGAAAACATGTCATCACTCAAAGCAGATGTCAACATCTGGCCTAACATTTTCAATGTTTTAGTTTTTTGGGATGTTTGTTTGTGTCTGTGTCTTACTGTCATGCTAACTATCCACGGCAGCTTTCTGTGAGAATAACGTTCTTCTCTCTCACTAGGGAGAGTCCCAGTGGGGCAAGTGTGCTCGATGACTTCTCATTGGCTTCTTTGTCCATATTTTCTCTCTGAGCATGGCCACTGCTTTGAGTGAACAAACTAGCCTAACAAGATCCACTCTTCCATTCCCCCTGTTAAACCCACATGCTGCTTATCTAATGATTCACCGTTGCCTTGTGCTTGGGGTGATGCCCTCTTACAAGATTGGTGACTGACCTTCAGTCCATCTGATTGACAGGTATGGCTAGCCACCCTCCAATCCCAATTATGGACCTGGCAGATCATCAGGAGCGCCTGAAAGCCAACGACAACCTCAAGTTTTCACAGGAATATGAGGTAAGTGTTAGCAAATGTTGATTAGCAGTTGCGATAAATGTCATACCAAGAGTGTTGTGGCATAAGTCTAGTATTATATAGGAGCATGCACCACGTGCTCACAAACTGTGATTACAATTACTGTCACTATTTAGTGACTTGCATTTAATGATATTTTTCTGGAAACCTTAATCCTATCATTGCATGCCTATGCCAACCACACAGCAGTTCAAGCATGTCAATGTGTCAACTGACTTTGGTGGATGATTGCCCATTTAGAGGGTTAGGAACTACTTTCATGAGGCATATCTTCACCAGACTAACTCAGACATCTAAAATCAGTTGGTATGCCTTTTTCACAGAAGGCATTTAGACGTGTCATAGCAGGAAACCCACAGGTGTAATTAATAACATTAATATTGGCTGCATTTCATTTCCACTTCCAGGGCCCTGCTATTGTGCCTGCTGGCTCGCTGACATGACTTAATGAGACACTTAGATGGAAAAGAGGCCTTCATTTTTGTCATCAGTAACACCTGTGCTTTTCCTGCTACGACAAGTCAAAAATATCTGCTGTGAAAACTGAGTAAAAAATGCCGGTGTGACCTCCACAACAAACCAAAAGACCTGCACAGAGAAAGCATATCTGAATGACAACATATTTACTATTTAAACGTGAAATCCCTGTTTATTAAAGAACATATTGTGATTATATCGGCTATCCGTATGGTCAGGAGTGCTAAACAGCACATATGAAGTTTCAGCCAACGCGGTTCACAGTGCCAGTGCTGTTTTATTTCATCACTTCAGCAAATAATGCTGAACCATGTGAAATAATATAAGCAACCAATTAAAACAATAGGACTAAAAGTCTGAGGTGCTGCTATCAGCTAGAGGAAGAACAACAAATGTACTGATATAGCAAACTACATACACACACACGCACACACACACACACACACACACACACACAGAAGGATATTCAGTATTGTTTATCCTTGAGAAACCTAATGCTTTACTGGTTAGCTGATGTAAGTGACTGAGATTTCAAAGGCTACAGTTTCAACACTTGTACAACCAGTTCATCATATCTACACTTTAGCTGAAGTTTCACTCTGGAATGTATGACCACTATCAGAATGAAAATGCAACACGCAGAAAAGGTGATCAAACGTAAAAGTCCTTGAAATTTAAGTGCCCTCAAACCCAGTGGGCTGCAGTCAGACAATGCAAATGTTTTCTTCATATTGGCTTTGCATTGTAGATTTACTTGTGTTTACAGAATACTCATGGAGCTTGAAAAGCTATGCAAGCATAAGGTCCTTTCAGGGGCATTGTGAGAGATAGGAACGGCCACCCTTTCTCTGCCCATTTCTCTCAGGGTTCTGCAACGGCGCCAAAATCTATGAGGTCACCATGTGGGTGGCTGCCAAGCTGCCCAATCATTATTGCAGCTTAAGTACATTGAATTCCAATTTCATAGTTCTTATTCGAGAGCAGTGGAAAGCAATTTTTGCAAGCACAATGAAATAAAGATTTTTATTATGAGCAATGTTGCTGCCCACTGTTTCAACATATTTTGATAAAATATCCGGCTTAGCCTGTGGTTTTTCCCCTGCATATTGCTGCTTTAGGTGATTTCTACCGATAAACACCTCATTGCTGAAATGTATTATTGTATTCATATTGAGCTCATATGCTCTTAAATACCTCTTAATGTATTTCCCTCCATGGCCATAGCAGTATTATAAAGTTAGCCATCATTAAACTGGTCTAAAAATGAATAATAAAGCTATTTTTTATGCATTTATTTCTCCTATAAATTACCCTAAATAAGTCATGAAAGTATGATCATATTCAGATCCATCTAGATTATAAGCAAGATCCGTGCGGCTGTGTCCCATTGTACTTGGGTGTCTGCTACTTTCACTGGAGATTAACTTATAAAAATTAGTCATTAAAAACACAAGCACAATATTTTTCCCAGGGAATGTAAAATGGATTGCTATCTTTCATGTCTTTGTATTTTCCCTTTGTGATATTATATTTTATAGTTTGTTTATCGGTGATAAGGGACCATTATCAACCTCTGCTTTACAAAGCGCAAAGACAGCTTGGATAGCAAATTCTGTTGAACTAGTCTCTAGTGTGGTATTCTAGCATGTGCTGTAAAGTCCTAAAAATCAAATGAGGAAAGCCGATGGAACACAAGCTTTTCCTTTGTGACCAATTCAGACTATCTTCTTGTAAATCTGATCATTTATACACAGAGGTTATTTCATGCCAAAGACAACACAGAGTTGGCAGTTTTTAAGAGTGAAATATCCACTGCTACGTAAAATTTCCCACTACAAAATGCTCTTTCACTTTTAATTTAAGATTTGCAGACCAAAAGTGTCAACTTAAATTCCAGTGTCTGTTGAAACCCCATTTTCTACTAGATACTGAGAGGCCAGAATAGAATCTGCTTAAATTACCGGAGAATAGAAAATCTGGATTAGACTATTCATCAACTAAAATCAGCTTTCAGTCAAAACAATCATGTCGTTTGGACTCAATAACCTCAAGTACATTTATATTAAGAACATGACATATTTCATGGTCACAACTGCATTTAAGAGCCTCATCGTTTTGTGTATAGAAAGTGGACACCCATATCATAATATGCCACAGCATGTACAGTATGTACTGTAGCCTTGAGACAAACTCTTCCATGCTGAGATGAAGCAATATTTTATGACCTCTCTTCGTCACTGTTTTGTACACGAGGAGGTCTAACAGCGGCACTAAAAATCAATATTATGCATGACATTAATGTAAAGTCAGTGTAGAGAAGTGCAAAAATAGACTGTGGGACAAAAAGGACACATCGGAGACACAAGACTGAATTCGTCAGAGCTTTCACTTTTATAAACGGCCTTCCTCATAGCCTTGGCAAACAAGGGCCTGGTAAGCGTCTGAAGACATACAAGGCTAAGTATACAGACTCTTAGCACACTCTTGAAGAGATGTATTATACCATCAGTAGACTACAATAGATCAGAATTTCATTTTCAGTTGCTCTGTGGTGAAAGGCATTTCAGTAAGCCTTCTGATATTGATCTAGCACGAACACCTCATGGGAAATTGCCATAGAGTTGAATTCAATCTTAGCAATGAACTACTGTTAAATGTTCATATAATGCAAAATATTCCACTGTAACGACACATTTTCTTCTACTTCACAGTCCATCGACCCTGGTCAGCAGTTCACATGGGAGCACTCTAACCTGGAGGTCAACAAACCAAAGAACAGATATGCCAACGTGATTGCCTACGACCATTCCAGAGTTTTGCTCGCCGCTATTGACGGTATGCCGCCCACCAACATCTTCCCGCCCAACCACTGTATCGATTCTACCAACAGCCAGTGCAACTGTATCTTTTTACACCTCAGGAGCACAACCACACTCTACTTTTTAAATATATTCCTACACAAGCATGCCAGTCTACTTATTTCCTTTCACGCCTCAGGTGCTTACAAAGAAATAGATGGCTTTAAAAACAGGCAATTTTCCCTTAAAATGCTGAGGCAAGCTTTCAACTCAGATTAAACAACAACCTATAGTTTGTTCAAAAATAATATATAAATGTGCGTTTGCCCATTTGCTCGCAACACCACAGAAGATAAAGTTCTAAGATTACATTGGACAGAGTGACACGATCGAAAAGGCGTCGCTAATAGCATTACATTGAGAGGACTCACTCAAGATGAAATTGAAGTGCTCTGAACATCAGGGCCCAACCTTGTAGCCAGATAAAGGCAAATTTGTATTTTCCCAATTTTACTTGAGCCCATCGTGAACCTGACATGAACGAGTCCAGTAAGAGTGTCTGGTACATTAAAGTGTGTCGCACTGTACAGTACAGCTTCTGAAGAATAAAAGGCCATTTTGAAATGGCTAGTTAAATGCTGGCACCTTCACCAGTTTATTGGATTAAACACAATTGCACATACGCACAGAGCTATTAATTAACCATTTCCATTGAGCTGCTCCCATGGAGGGCGAAGGAAAATAAACAAAGGAGTAAATGGCTAATGTGACAAAAACAGATAGATAAAGACTTCGAGAGCCCTTTTTGCAGTCTCTCTGAAACAACACACAGCCTGAGTGTTGATGGAACTCCATTAGCCAGGCATATAAACACATCTGCACAACCACATTGGAGCCTTTGTGCTATAGCAAGCGAGTAGTTCTCAGCCAGGGGGACATGAGGGACTTCCTCTTTTCCTTCTAAAGCTTAAACAAAGCCTTTTGGCAAGCAATGCGTCTATTGTTTACTCTGATTGAGTTCTTTGAATAAAAAGGGATTTGGGATTCGACATCAGAATTTGGATACAGCCACAGTACTTTCAGAATTTATTGATGTGGGGACGGATCAGCAGAATCTTCAGAACACAGGCGCTCTGATGCTCTGAGTACATTTGACATCACTGAATTTGCTCTACTTTTGATGACTGACGAAGCACCTCTTGCCAAGTTTCCTGACCATACAGGCAGGATTGAACTGGTACCTAAAGTTAAGCCCTAAAACTTTATCTACCCTACATTTGCTAAAAATGTTTCTCATTTCACTTAGTATGTATTAGTTTTTGTTAGCATGATCCTTGCAAATTCCATGTTTCCGCCAAATTCAATCAGTTCAATGTTCTTTTTGGAGCATTAAAGTTATGTAAGAGCTCACTCTTTTCTCCACTGTTCTATATTTAGTGTGGAAGCTGTCACAAGTCTGTTCTTATTCATTGAAAAGAGCGATACTAGAGTCATTGACTTCCTGATCTACAAAGAGGTCATTTACTGTATTAAGAAAATCTAATCAAAATCGATTGTGACAACTTTATTCATCTGTTCTGTAGTAGGACAATGTAGGGATCTGAGCAAGTGTGAGTGTGGCCATCTCCAAATGTACAATGTTTTAACATGAATATACTACTAAGAATCATCATCACTACAACGTTGCACCCTAAACTCTTTCTCTATTTCCTTTGCTTTTCTATGATGAGTAACAAGTACTGAACAACGCTGTAGCAATGTTTATTTCTCAATAAGCGTATTGACAGAGAAAATGGCAGAATTTATACAAATCCTGAGTGACAGAAAGCATAAAGGCAAAATCCATTTGCAAATGTGCATTAAACAACTTGTCTCATTCTCATTAAACCACAGTAATGTCTCTTTTTGCTTTTTCTTTTCAATTTGAAAACGCACTGGGCTTGATTATATTTATCCCTTGTCCATCATGGAAATGAACAGCCGCCTTGCTGTTCAACAGCAACTTCAACAGCAAAAGAGGGGGTGGGGGACAAAATAATGTGGGCTGCTTTTTGGATGTGTTCATATTCCATTTTCTTTTTTTCTGTTGAATAAGTTACCTGGGAGTAAAAGGGAGTCTGCGGGAAAGGAGGAGAGGAAGCAGTTGGAGTGAGGGGATTCTCTGATACGTGGCGTCCATGCAGATGAGACTTATCTTGGTCGACCATGTGTGCACGAAGCCCCTAAACTGCCAGTCCTAAAGCATTGACTAGCTGTCAGCTCTGTCTCTCTCGCCTGGATTCGAAAAGGCGGCTGTGCCTTTCATTTAATATAAGCAAACGGAAGGAGGCATGTGTGTGTGTGTGTGTGTGGGGG
>CM022475.1:8865293-8884197 GCA_011952105.1 Coreoperca whiteheadi | reverse complement strand
GGAACTTTTTAAAAAAAAAAAAAAGAAAAAAAAAAAAATATTAAAGGTATTAGGGTTTTGTTTTTGTCTTTTATACACATCGTGGTGTGTATAAGGGAGGGGGGGGGGGGGGGGGGGTCTAGTTTTTTTTGGAGGTTTGTTTTTCTCCATGTGAGGTGATAGACTTTTACAGACCAAGCTTTATCGGTAAGTCAGTTGCAGATATGGAAGAGGGACACAAAACCTGTGGATTTAAATGTGTTGTTGATAGCAAATACAAATCCTTATGGGCTGTGACACTGCTTCCAAATGTGACTGTTTTATGCTATTTTTTGATTTAACACACAGAGGATAGCGTCTCGTGCTGTCATCTGAGCCTTGTGTATTAACTTTACCTTAAATAACTAGGGAAAAATCAAGACTTTGACCAACATAGGAAGCAGCAAATACCACTATTTTGTGACATTTATTGTATTTGTAGCATTGTGTTAGACTATAATAAAAATGTTATGGTTAACTTTGTTTATCTAACACCATTGAAATGTTCCTGTCCTCTGCAACACATTTACCTCGTCTTTTTTTTTGTTCTAGGTATTCCTGGAAGTGATTATATCAATGCCAACTACATTGACGGCTACAGGAAGCAGAATGCCTACATTGCCACCCAAGGATCTCTGCCAGAGACATTTGGTGAATTCTGGAGGATGATCTGGGAGCAGAGGAGTGCCATCATCGTCATGATGACCAAACTGGAGGAGAGGTCCAGGGTAAGAGAAAGAAATACAGATACAGTCATTTTCATTTACTGTACAGATTCTTTCAACTCTGCTCACCTATCAGCGATGTGATCAGTTTGACGTCTTTGTCATCTCCTTTTTTTTTCATGACCCTGTTTCATTTGTACGCTATGTTGTGCTCTTAGATGCCTTTGTATTTATTCTCCAGGAGAAGCCAGGTTGCATTCTATTACAAACTGATATCCTCAATCCTTCCTTTAAAACACTTACTGTTGTTTACTCCTGACTGATTACTGGCAAGGCTCCCTTCATTATCCTAGCCCTGCTGAAGGCACTGGATTACAATCAGTGATAAAAAGACAAAGACTGAAAAGCTACATTGCCAGCTGTATGCACTTGCTACTCCTTTAAGGTTGACACGGTCTCTTTCTATTGCACATCTTACAGTGTTTTGACAGAGTACCTGAAAGCTTGCGCAGTTTCCATGAGCTACTGACCTTCACACATGTATGCCTTTTCTAAGAGCCTGGCATAGTGTTAACAGGGGTGCTGACTCAATCCAGAGAGCAGTTTTCACTCATTATCTGTACAATTCCACATTGTATGCACACTTGCACAGTAAAATGCATGATTTTTCATTTAAATTTGGTCCATGTTGACAGGTTTCACTCTATAGATGCTTTGTGATATAACAGTGCTTCTTGGCTCTGCCGTAGAGGCTTCCTGCGAGACATCCTCCACCCTGATCGTGCCATATCATTATGTTGTTTGACATTTGTAGTACATAATGTGCTTTTGCTCATAACATTCAGTGGGAAGCACTCAAGCTGTCTTTGCATGTTTTGCATATATAAAGCTTGAGTATTTGCAAGTGAACGCTATTATGAATCATTTCATTACTATTGGTGTCGATGTATAAGAGCTGCTTAGAAATAGGAATGGATAGTACAATTGTTAGATATTTGAATATCCCAGTGGATCAGCTGGTGTCCAGTTGTGATACATTTCAGACGTCACAGAGTACCAGTCAACAGGATTGATTTAGGAGCATGACGACATTTCGATTGTGCTGAACATAGTGCTAAAGCTACATCAGTTCTAATGGACAATATGAAGAACAAGAATTGAATTGGAACCCAGTTATTTCCTCCCCAACACCAATAGTGCTTCCCTTTGTCAGCTAAGCAGTAATGCTATAATGGAACAGTGTTTTATTGGCCGTTAAATGGGAAACAAAGCTGTACACTCGAATAGCAATAAAGCTGAGCTGGTAATATGATTGGAAACTGTGGTTACCTTTGTAATTACAGAGTATGTCAGGACAATTAATAACACCGTTGGCTCCATACAAATAGCTCAGGCTATTTCATCAATTACGAAATCAAACCTAGTCAGCAGGAATGAGGGGAATCTGGATATTATTTTACCATTATTTGACTTTGTGTACATTACTCTGTATAGTCATATTGGTGCAAAAGCAATGCATAAAAAGGTCTAATTTTTTCCCCATTCCAGCTCAGAAATGTACTGCATCTACCTCCATAACGCAAATAGTTGAGTTGTTCTCTCCTAAAATCAAGAAAGGTTTCTAAAAAATTACAGAAATGCATCGAGACTAACCTGTTCTAACTACAGGGCAGAAAGTGTTTTTATGTATTCCTATCTGGACCATGTCTAATGTGGTATTTCTCTCCACTGCAGGTGAAATGTGACCAATACTGGCCTACAAGAGGGACAGAGACATACGGCCTCATTCAAGTGACACTGCTAGACACAGTAGAGCTGGCCACATACTGTGTCAGGACATTTGCACTTTTTAAAGTAAGAAGGAGCATTTGGATTTTGTTGTCCTAACCCCCAACTGTAAAGTGCGAGTTTTGTTGGTCACTAACCTGTCTCCACGCTCCATATTCAGAATGGCTCCAGTGAGAAGAGAGAGGTGAGGCAGTTCCAGTTCACGGCCTGGCCAGACCACGGGGTACCAGAGCACCCCACGCCGTTTCTGGCCTTCCTGAGACGGGTGAAGGCTTGCAATCCTCCAGATGCAGGGCCCATGGTGGTACACTGCAGGTAAGAAACCACGTGGTTTCACAAAAACATCCTGAAGCATGAAATTGAATTTGTTCTCTCCATTTAATGTAATGAATATATGAATACATGACAAAATACAATGCAACCATGGGTTAGAGGTTTTTATCCGAGTCATTTGTGTACGGATAGATTTTTAAAAGAAATCAGACATGAACCAGAAGTGAAAATGTTGTCTTAAGTTGAGTCTTTGATAGGGATTAAACTAACTAACCCTGCAAGCCCAAACAAATCAGCCTACTAGCTTTCACAGAAGGCACTTTAAATCTGAAGGTGTTTTCAACGTCACAGCACAAGGAGTACTAGTGTCATTGCCCTCAGCAAACTTAAACATCTCCTCCCACACACCAACACACAGAGACCTGTCGTGTTCCTTACTACACCACTAACATGTCGCACATCAGCAGCCCACAAGTCCTTGGCTTATCCCTTGGGTTATTGCATCTGAAACAAATAACTTTCACTTTCATGCCAACTTCACTTCCCTCAGCTACATAAGCGGCCAGACTCCCAACAGAGAGGCACAAGGATATAACACAGACTTCTGGCTCCTCTCAACTCAGGAAGTCATCAGAGGCTCTGCACAGAGAACGCAAGTCACAGAACGGGGCGGGGGGAGACAGTAGAAATGAAGAAACAGCCATAGTTAGTGTAATAGATACAAAGTTGTGTCAGAAAGTGACAAAAAAGGGAAGGGGGATTACTTAAGAATTAGAATTACCACATGCTCAAGTTAATTAGGGCTAGTTGCCGAATCGCTTCAAATTGAAAATCCTGACTTTTTACAATGAAGCAGAATGCAGGAATTAATGTCACTGTGCAGATGGGAGTTTTTAATTCCTTTGGCTCCTCATCAGATAGTCATTTCCAAGCTCTAAATCCTTTGAGAGGCATTTCACTCACTTCATGTTGGACCACAGTTTTAAATAGAGGCATCTTTTATATTTGCATACTGGCAAAATAATGTTAGTGTTTTGTGGCTTAGCGGAAATATACTGCAGATTAAGATATTTTGTATTGTAGAAATTTTTATTTTGCTGAAGCACATGCAAAAAGGCCTAAATAAAAGCGAAAAGGCCCTTGTTGCCCATAATTAACAGCATGGTACAGTCTCTCAAGCGGTTGATTAATTAGTTGGTGCACCGAAAAACTGAGGCTTACCATGTATGTATGCATATGCTGAGGGAGCTTCTTTAAAAAGACATAAAGACATAAAAACAAATAATCAAGGTATTATGGATTTGTTTGTTTGAGTGGTGGAATATGAGGTTAAAGTTAGAACTGTTTAAAATAAATCACTAATTAGAAACATGTTCACCTATCATAATTGTCATTGTCATCTCCTCACTACCACGGGACACACAGATCCTTAGATATAACCACTCAATCATTTTATCCCCATTACTCCACATAGACCACAAGATTCCTACACTGCTAAATTGACAACATCAGACAGTTGTCCATAAACTATACCTGCCTTATAAAACAACGACAAGTGTCTCAAACTAGTGTAGAATTCCCCTGATTTACTTATGTGTCTCACACGTCATTGGAGTTCCATAACAATTAATTTGATATACACAAGACTGCATTTTGATGATGGAGATGTAAGAAGCATTTGTGGTAAACCATTTCTTACCAAGACTTCAGGCTTTGTGTGCTGGTGGTACATGTTCATCTCGTGTTACGGTATATTCAATTTTTCCAGCCTTCATCATGAAGTAAATTTTACACAGCCAGCAAGTTAAAAGAAAGGTTTTGCATATGATTTGTAGTTTATAGTTCAGCTTATTTAACTTGTGATAAGACTTAAAGGATGACTTTAGGGCCAAGGACTTCATAGAAACAGAAATCTAACAAAGCATTTGTCTTGCGCATTCGTAACATTCTCAATACAGGTTTAGTGCGTGGTTCCAGCAGAGGAATATTTAATAATAATAGTCCAAACGCATGAATGTGTTCCATCTGCAGAACTAACACTTCAGACGATGTGAAATCACAGGACGCCCTGTGAAATCTGCCTCCCACGGACATTATAGCATATTTCCTGCTTTCTTAGTTCCTGCTGTTTTCACTAACCCATAGGTCAGGGACTGTTTTGATCTTCGAGCTGAAGGGCTACCCAGGCGTTGTGAGGTGACGGAGGAGGTCTAAAGGACATGATTGAATGTCATGGAGATCACTGGCCTCTCCCAGTGCCTCGCAAGGGAAACTTTTGATAGATTAACCCGCAGTTTTAAAAGATTCAATTGACAACCTAGGCACCCCCCCCTTTTTTTATTTTCTTTCTATTACGGTGTATTATTGTGGTAGCACATATAATGCACATGAGCAGCACATAGCGAAGAATGTAGTCTACTTGCTTAACTGTCGTCACTTACGTTTACAATTTCTGCGAGTGTTTCAAGCATAATTGAACATACTGATGGACAGCAGAAGACTGGATAATGCTGCAGGAGTGGTTTGAAAAGTTTCCATGGATGTTTTTTTTAAATTGTGAAAAACATTTGCCATTGGAATCCATTTGAAGTGCTCTGACTTAAGGAGTAACTGCACCCAGGCAAATAACTAGAGGTGACTACATGCCTGTTCCACACCCTCTGCAGTCGTGATCAAGCGTTGCACTGGACAATGCTACACCACATCTGAGTGTGGTCACAAGTAAAACAGACCACACCTGATCACACCCAGCTGTGTTCATGGGTGTGGTCAGAGGTCCAACAGACCTTTCAACCCATAGTGGTCAATGCAGCAATGCTTTTCCTCCATACATGATTTGGTTTGCGTAACCTTTTAACCCTGGTTTCTCTACTGTCACCATCAAAGACCTTATACACCACTAAAGTCTAGCGTCATCGGTGGGTTTAGTACCATGGGGGCATACAAAACATCCCTGGTTGAAAACTTGGCTTCCTCATTTCCAGAGGGTCAAACAACAGTAGTTATACCAATACAAGAAGGAAATGGATGACCCAGGAGCACTGCTGCAAAACTCCACCTCACTGTCATCATGGCATAGTTGCAAGCAAGGGGAATAGTCCTACTGTATGTCACGAGAATCAGCACTCATACACACTCTCCAGTGGTTTGTGAAGGAAAGTGGCTAAACGTACAAAATCCAGTTAATGTGCAAAGCTTTTTCAAAGAACGACATTCCATATGTCAAAGTTTGAAATTAATGACTTTTTGGATTGACCTTCTACATTTTGAAGAGTATTCAAACACGCAAATGACTAAAATCACTGATTCCATTAACATCAATGCAGTGATCCTGGTGAGTTTGAGTTCATGTGTGTGTGTTCAATAGGCAGTGTAGGGAAATGGTGACAGGTTAGCTGACGGCAAGAGATCTGGTAACAATACATATGTAATTGCTTTCACTGCTGCTCATGCTTTATCTTCTCGGGACTCATTGCAGCTGTACTTTACACTGCACTCTCTCTCCCATCCCCTATTCCCCAAACTCCTGGAAAGCATATTAGTCTGACACTTAATGTGTGTCGACGTCCAAAGCAGCTGGTCTTGACTGGCTGAAAAGGCAGTGTCAGGTCATTAGTGCAGTCAGTCCGCCAGCTCCCCTTCAACTCCCAAATGTTCCGACGGCTTTCTGCTCCACCTCACCCCACCACACACACGTGTCGATAAAGGAATATTGCATATGTTCCGAGCATTTCATGGTCCTACATTTAGGGCAAATTGTGGTTAGTATAGCTCACTCTTTTTAGAAAACTAACTTGAGAACTACACAACTTTAAGAGCATCTCTCCCTGTGTAACACAACTCTACCTTCTGTCTCCTCACCTCCCTCCTCCCATTCCTCATCTTCCTCTGTCGCCGTCTCTCTAGCTCAACGCTGTCACTCTGTCACTTACTCTCTTGCAGGTCATCACTCTCCCACATTCTGGTGTGCACTGTAAAATGTTTTCAGATTGGAAACAGCTGGGGCAGAGGGAGAAATCTCTTCCAGTTTCTGGATCCCTCGCCCAAGGGCCGAGGTGTTCTCAGACCTGGAAGTGATTAATTCTTCAAATATCCCCGAGACACTTTCACATTTCTTTGGAGGCTGATTCTCTTTGACTCACATGCACATTTTGTAATCGCCCTAGAGCTGTGAAGAGTTTTGTTAAAAAAAATAAAATAAAAAGTTCAGTCTCATTCAGCCAATGTCAGCCATTTTGAAAGCAATCATCAGATAATTTGTTAAAGCCAATGACTCCCATACGTGTCTTTATTCCATTTGCAGCACAGTTCCAGTCCAGCATGGCACATTAACCAGTCTTTGCCCCTGGGGACTAACTTTACTCCCTCTTGAGTTTTCCTTCTCAACCCTTTCCCAGTTTCCTCAGAGCAAATGAAAAACAAATGCTCCATCAGAAGGAGGAGGCACGAGAGCATGGCTCACACCTCGTAGGCATGTTAGCTTAATGGATTGAATAACCTATTTACTTTGGAGTGCCAAGCGCAAGGACTTGTCTTGTCAATGCTGTGCTTTTCGGGAGGTGGGAGGAGAGTTAACGAACAAGATTTACGCCATCCTGTCGCCCCACGGTAAATAAATTGTCATCAGAAAACATCTTCTGTGCTGAGGCATGCGCTATGAAAAAGATGTTATGTGCAGGGGTGAGTGTTTTTAGAATGTAAGCAGTCTGCAAAAGGGGGCTACATTTGTACAGCATGTCTAAAGCTGGCCTGCAAGAAGAGGTCAAAGAGAAACAGAAAAACACTGTCCGTCTTTGTCAGTGCCCCCCCCCCCCACCACTCTAATGTAAGAATGTGCCGATGTGAATCGTAATGAAGAGACCTGCCTTTCAGTGCCTCTTCCAAAGCTCTTATGCCATTTGGGTGCACTTTTCCTATCTAATGGCATTAATTGAAGTCAGCTGCACTTCTTAGACGTGGCTTGGCACATTAACGAAGCCCTCAAAAAAATCTGACTCAAAAATGTGTCCGTGTATCCACATTTGTGCGTGCATTTGTTGTAGTGGCACTTTTCGGCACCATGAGATAAAGGTTAAATGTTGCTGTTGCATAAGTGATTAGTGCTGATGGGTTGGAGAGCACAGGTGGGGTCCAGTGGGGGAGAGACTAGATTGCAAAGCCAGCAGTGAGCCTGCTGAAGGCTGTGACTGCCTAGCCCTCTTTTCCACACAGTGCCACTTCAGATTTAATTACACTCCAAGCCAAATGGTCCATCCTACAGTAGCAAACTTGGCACAGCGACTTTACCTTTTAGCCTCAGGGAAGGGAGTTCTTCAAGCCCCTGGCACATGTTTACAAAAGGTACTTCTCCTTCCACTGGACCTCCCCTCATTTCAAATCGCTGGAGATCAAATAGTCAGACACATTGTATATGGTTCCCATGATTTGCAGAAGTTGAAGCATGTCACATAAGGGACCATCGTATATAATTTTTTCATAACATTTGTGAGGTACAGCTACACCTGAGATGCATCCAAAAACATCCTTCTTGATCTTGTTTTTGACTGCAGTGCTGGGGTGGGACGCACAGGTTGCTTCATCGTGATTGATGCCATGCTGGAACGTATCAAGCACGAGAAGACTGTGGACATCTACGGGCATGTAACGCTAATGCGTGCCCAGCGCAACTACATGGTGCAGACAGAGGACCAGTATGTCTTCATACATGACGCGCTCCAGGAGGCCGTCAACTGCGGCACCACCGAAGTGCCCGCCAGAAACCTATATGCCTACATCCAGAAACTGACGCAGATAGAGGGTGGAGAGAATGTCACCGGCATGGAACTAGAGTTCAAGGTACAAACTGTTTAATGAAGCAACAAAAAAAAAAAAAAAATGGGCAAAATACTTTGGTCAGGGATTACTTAAAAAAAAACAAAAAAAACTCATGAGCAGTGTTTTAGCTTTAGATTCCTACAGCATAATCACGCCTAAAGTTTTACATCAACAACTTGCCATATGTGGCAACAATTTCTAAGCATTCCATAGGCACCCTGTGTTCCAAGTCAGATGCAGGCCCTGGTGTCACTGATTGGCCATTCTAAGTGCAACTCCCCAACTCTTATACAGTTCCCATTAGGCCCGCTAGACAGCATGGGGCCTGTGGTTTCCTCTATTCGTTGACTCGCTTGTGTAACCCAACATAGGATAAATTCTCCCTCTCGTTTCCCCTTCCTTGGGTAACAGGGGTCTTGGTTTACATTTAAACGCCAAACACAGGTTTTCCCCACCACAGTGGGGAACACAGTTGCCAGAGGGACTTGAGCAATATACTCTGCATTTACAATGAGAGGCTCAACCAACCTTATCCAGCCCTTTGCAGTCTGTGGGGTTGCTGTATGCATTGCCTTGCTTGTCACGCACCTACTTTCTTGCTCTGTGATGGATGCTGATTCCACTAAGTGATGATAAACAGGTTAGATTACATTGCACTTCTGTCCACTCCAGGCTTGCTTGGGTATCCATTTCCCTGTCTTTTCATCATAACATGCTATTTTTTCTTCCACTGCCAAGGCAAGCTGTGATAGTAATCACTTTGATGCCATTTCCGTACTTTATGGTTACGTGAAATAGTATAACCATAGTACACTGTGAGCTATTATTGTGTAGATGTCATCACCCACTATGTGCAGCTAATTATTTTGGATTCTGCCCTACTCTCATGCAAGTAGGAAAAATTCAAAGGCATGCGATCGTTCATAGTACTCAGAACTTTATCATATATAATCCACCTTTTGTCTCAAACACAGTCGGTCACCTGGTGAACAAACAAACACCATGTCAGTGCTCCTCACCTGGCACCAGTATGCTCAAAGATATCTCTTTTTCTTTTGTCTCAATGCAGCGTTTAGCTAACACTAAAGCCCATACGTCACGATTCATCAGTGCCAATCTCCCCTGCAACAAGTTCAAGAACCGCCTTGTTAACATAATGCCATACGAGTCCACACGAGTGTGTCTTCAGCCCATTCGAGGAGTTGAGGGCTCTGACTACATCAATGCCAGTTTCATTGATGGGTACAGGTAAGTGCTAACGTACTCTGACACCCATTGCCAGTCTCATGGCCAGTATATAAATTCATTTGAAAATGGCTTGGCATTTCATAGAAACAACTACATTTTTGAAATATGAATTTAATATCAACTGGGAAGTCAGCAAATGTATACAAGAGAAGAGCCATTGCCATGTTTCAGCCGGTCATTGCAAATATGGCTCTTTAAACATCTTCAAACCATTCACAGTGAAAGTTCGAAAACATTTCCCTGCTGATTGTCTCACAACTGTTCCATCATGTGATTAATGCATTCCCACAGGCAACAGAAAGCCTATATTGCCACACAGGGACCACTGGCAGAGACCACAGAGGACTTCTGGAGAATGCTCTGGGAGCACAACTCTACTATTGTCGTCATGCTCACCAAGCTCAGAGAAATGGGCAGGGTATGCATACGCTTATTTTCTTCCCTTTTCCTGGCACATTAACCTCCTTATTCTAGCTACAGAACACAAAAGCACATGTTACAAAACAGCTTATATGAAATACCATGTATAGATTAAGCCATAAGAATATAAGCTTTCAAGCAGTTGATACAGTATGAATTAAATGAAAAAAATTCTGGAAATGAACACAATGAAGCTAGTGTATGAAGAGAATGTTGTGGCTCGTTGTGGTATTGTATTTCTTACTCCTTACAGGAAAAATGCCACCAGTACTGGCCAGCAGAGAGGTCGGCCAGATACCAGTACTTTGTGGTGGACCCCATGGCCGAGTATAACATGCCCCAGTATATCCTGAGAGAGTTCAAAGTGACTGATGCCAGGGTAAGCAGACATTGTTTCATATAACAAAGTTTAAAGATCAAAATTTCACATTGTGGGAATGGAGCTCTAAATTCAGTGTCATTGTTTACAGTTGGGCCTAGTGTATCGTTTTTCAAAGTCTAGGTTGTTGCTAAACCATGGGTCATGGGTGACGTTGAATGGATCACCAAATGTTCAACAATAAAATAATAATTTTCAACTTTTTATTTTACGTTTTAACATTTGAGTTATAGCCGCACTTTAACTTTCGGTCAATGGTGTTAAGAATTTAGAAAGAAAGAAATTAGTTACTGAGCATATAACTGACTATATTTCTGCAATCCCATTATTTAATTTCTTAAACCACATGATTTTATTTACCAAGAAAGAAGATTGGAATGACATGCTAGATGGTGAACACTGACCGGATTTAACATTGCAGTAGTCAGTAACTCAAAATGTTGGCACTGTATCAAGTATTTGTTTATACCAAACTATGGCCTTAAGTGTAACATAAGCACAAATATAGGCCTATATTTGTGAGAATTATGACACATGTCAATGTGTAAAAACAAATGTGGTGCTGGCAGCACTGAGCTGCCGGGGTTTTTAATTCCATCAAAGGTTTACACAGATAAATGGCGCAGGCTTCCTCCTTTGTAGTGTATGTTACACTGTCTCGTCAATGGGATTGCTGTCCTTATCAAAGGGATACAATATCACTTAAGTAATGCACACCCTCAAAGTAGATTCTCCGGGCACCCTGTCGAGGGTAGCACTTAGCATCTTTAGTTTTCGTGTTTAATACATTCAGGTATGGCAGGCATCTTTAATAACAAAACATTTTCTCTGATGCTTTAAACTTGGCGCCTGTGCTAGATTTTTTTTTCCCCCCGAAGAATGCTGTCTTGCACTGTAAAACCCACAAAGCATGGACCATTATGATGGAAATGGTCATGGATTGAACTGCCATGGGTTGGCCGTCCATGAAATACCTCAGATTGGCTTGCTAGTTTCACTTCGTCAGTTTTGTTTTTTCATATTTCTGACTGATGTTCAATTTAAAGAGCAGGCTCGGTACATTCTCTCTCTCCCCTCCCATCTGTTCCCAGGATGGACAGTCACGGACAGTAAGGCAGTTTCAGTTCACAGACTGGCCTGAACAAGGAGTGCCAAAATCAGGAGAGGGCTTCATCGATTTCATTGGCCAAGTACATAAAACAAAAGAGCAGTTTGGCCAAGATGGGCCTATCTCAGTCCACTGTAGGTAAGTGACCAACCAGCATAACCTATCAAACCATATCACTTGCATTTTGTAGAAAATTTAACGGAATGCAAATATCTGTTGAGCTGCATATGCTACATCAAGACAAACATTCAGTTAGCGTAAAGATACAATGTTTTGATTTAGAACAAACGTTTTCTATATTTATATGGTGTCTTTGGCCTCACTGTTGCCCTCTCTTGCACAGCGCGGGTGTTGGTAGGACTGGAGTTTTCATCACCCTCAGCATCGTCTTGGAACGAATGAGATACGAGGGAGTAGTAGACATCTTTCAGACAGTGAAAATGTTACGGACACAGAGACCAGCTATGGTGCAGACAGAGGTGAGGTGGTTTTTTTCCCCCCTTTCCTCTTTTCCACTTGTACTTGCAAAGAAAATATTACTCAAACTGTACTGAGGTAGTGCAGTGCAAACACATGGAATCAGTTACGATGTTGCCAATTTTATAGTATACTTGAAGTGCACAAAAAAAGGGGGGCTGTATCTTCTTGATCCAAACAGATTAACTAATGCACCCTTCTTTGAAAGACTAGGATTCGTTTATTAGTTAAGTAGTCTAGTCTGCTCTCCGCTGCAAATTTCTCTCATCAAGTCAGAACAACTGGCCAGTGTTTCCACACACACCTACTTGTATTATCTTTGAAGTTTTGAAAATGCCCTTTTGTGTAAAAAAAAAAAAAAAACAACAAAAAAAAAAAAAAGTTATTTTACTTGGTGCCTTTGGAATACCACAAAAAAGTTTTTGGTTCAATTGAAAAGGCAGCTAACGAATTTCACGTGACTAGTTTCTAGGCTATAATAAGTCATGCTAGAAGCACACTGCACCAACAATGGTAGAGAAGATTCAGTATAAAGATCCCTAAGAGCGAGTGCGAGCTTAAGTCCTCTTTTCTTTTTTTCCAGGATCAGTACCAGTTCTGCTACAGAGCTGGCTTGGAGTACCTGGGAAGCTTTGATCACTATGCAACGTAAAAGACCCAGTATTGGATGAAAAAAGCAGAGGGCCCTTTGGAAAGAAAACCCAGTGAGCCTCTCTTCTGAGCCATAAATTCTTGCTTGAGAAAGTACTCCTTAACTCCTTGCTAACAACTCATTAAGTGTTGGATGTGCGACATGACTCGTCAAAAAATGAAAAAGATGATTCCCGGAGGACCAAGTATTTCCCAACCCCAAGAAAACCTCGCTTTGACACAAAGTGAGGGAATCCTGACTGTTGAAGCATCATACGGATTACCTTTTTTTTGCTTCAAGGATTCATTTTGGGGCTCATAAAACTGAATGAAACCAACAACAAAAAAGTAAATGAACAATAATGACATCGTCAGAAATGCATCAGTGATTATGAACCATTACGAGAGGCATTGGAGGCACACAGAATGGCAGTGGGGAAAAACTTGATGCACATTGTAAAGAAAAAAAATCTGTTTCACAATCAAGTACACACAGACAACCCATCGAAAAAGAAGACAATGCTTGGTCCACAACAGCAGGACAGACTTACAGTAATAATGAATAAATACCCCATTTCCTGTCACAATGTTCATCATCTAAATTTTGGGAGAGGTTAAACTTAAAATGATCTATGAAATAAATAAAAAGTTATTGATTTAGTTTTTTAGTACTTTATTATACAGCTGATGTGCTTTTTTTGAAATGTGTGAATTTCCTTTTTTTACAAAAACTTATCGCTTGGAAAAAGTGATAAAAACGTATTTACGTGAATGTTTTTGTTTTTTTTTAAAGCTGTAGAACTGTTCTGATGTACGTGCTATTTTGCAGAGAATCCCTTTGCTTTTGCTTTTTTTTTTTTTACATTTTGTTTATATTTTTTTGATGCACTTAGTGCACAGAACAGAATTCACACTACCAAAATGTAAGTTTGTTCAAGAGTTATTTTTTGGTCGTGACTTTTCTGTTTGTTTAGGGGTTTTTTTTGTCCATGATCACATACATGGTAACTTAATTAATCCCAATAAGATAAACTGGGGCTTTGTGGAATCAACAGGGATGAGCAAAGTATGAAGTTGCTGCTACAGATTATCTTAGTTCTTCCATGTCAGAAGGGTGATAAGACAGAAATGATTAATTGGATAAGATATATGAATATATAAATATACAGTACAGATTGTCAAATATGTGAAATATAGATCTTAAAGTATAAATATAATATTCTAAATATATATAAAGTACATAATTTATCAGTAAAACAAGAAATATGGACTGTCTATGAAAGCTTCCAAATTGAGAGATGTGTGCTATGGGGGAAATGAAATGAGATTTTTCACTGGAATGCACATCAGTAGGACAAAATTGTATTCTGATTCAGTGCATCTTTTCTTGTGCAATAAATATGTGTGTTTCTAGATAGGGTTTTATGTGGATATGTCATTCACTCATGACGTTGTTCCCCCCGCAAGTGAGGTGTGGGAGTGGGAATGTCTGATGCTAGTCAAAGCATCACTGGTGCATTTCTCAAGCTCTCATACAGTCTGTTATTAGAGGCAGAGGGGTCACACAGCCGCAGTCACCGCTCCACACAATAGGGCAAGGTACAAAGACGTCACTTTCTTGTGGTTCTTTAAAGCATTCAGTGGTAATGGCATTTTTTTTTTTTCTCATTTTGCATTTAGAGTGCCTTATACTTATGCCTGTTTTTATAATATTTCATTTAACATATTAATGTATCCACTGAGTATCCTAGGCATTTAGTTTAAATGTAATTGTATAGTTTATTTACCGTTAGTATTAATTTGTCACATGATGAGATTATATATGCAAATAAGAACATTTCAAAGCTCATTTTTTCATTTCCAGTGGCCTTATTGTGGCTGAGTGAATTAGAATAAAACAGTTTATATATGACAAACCTGTACAGAAAAACAGTCAAGAGTACACAATAGTTACAACAGATACTTAAAAATCTTCAGTCAGAGCCAGGGATGAGATTGCGAAATACTGGTCTGAGAATTAAACAGGATAAAGTGAATGAGCTTTTTACCGATTGTCACCAGTCATTATTTTTCCAATTTTAAAATGGTTCACCAACCTAAAAGTTGATTTGGTCAAAAAGAATGCCTAATGCACAGGTCACCGAAGGGTTTCTTTTTTATGCCTTAGGTTTGAATTACAGACTTCATATGAATCACTGCAGAGATTGCTGTTATCTCTATTTCTGTTAGAGAGTTCTGTTATCCTGACAATCCTAAACGGTGTGTCGTCCTGTTTTGGTTTTTTTTAAAATGACATCACAGTTAGAGACTGGGTGTTTGGTTCGTTTATGTGTCAGTCTTCATGTTGAGCAGCATCTTTAACTTCTCCATATCCTCTTTGATGGCTTTGTGGATGTGCATTCCAGGTGCTTTCTTTCCCTTGTTAACTCAAGCAGCTATGTGATTTGTTTCTGTCTGCTTAACTGATTACTTTGTCATAATTTTGAGATATAAAAGTGCTTTTATTTAACCTCATGGTGGCTATTGTTACATTATGTTCAAGTCTCAGAACATGTTTATTTTTTCCCATAGATTTTTCATTTGCATGGTGAAACATTGCAGAATGGCCAGAAGCTGGCCTGGTAGGAAGATTTGCACTTTCTCTATCTTTGTACTATGCACTGCCCTATTGATTCTAAACCCAATAATATATTACTTGAACCCATCTAAAAAAAAAAAAAAAAAAAATCTCCTTAAACGTTCACTTTGTGTGTATGTAAATAACACAAAAAAGGTATCAACTCTTAAAAAAAAAAAAAAAAAAAAAAACGTTTGTGGCGAAAAAGAGCATCCATTCTGATGCCATGGTTACTCCAGCAGATGACTTCAGAAAAATCTGTCCCCCAACCATCTGTTCTTGTGGCTTTGCCATTCAAGCTTGGAGTGTCATTAACAGAAATAAACGTTGTGTTCTCTGCTCTCTATCTATCTCTCGTCTGGATGCATAGACTGAAAATTAAATAATGAAATTGTTAAAAAAAATGGCTTGTTAAAAAGATCATACAATTACCTCTGATTAGTTGTAAGCGTAAACTGTTTCTTTTTCTGAATGAAAGGAGTGCTTTTTATTTTCTTACTTAGGTTACATTGGTGGCGAAAGAAGTCTGTATGAAAATCAGTTCTTTGCTGACACAAGTTCCATTTGTTATAAATGAATTCTATTAAAAAATGTCAGTGTTATGCATCGCAGTTTCACTTGTTTCCCTCCACCTCACTTTGACTTGAAAAGACTGATGGAGCTATTTTACCCCCTACTGGTCTGGGTCCAACATATTATCCACAGTTCTCTCATGAAAGGGGAAATTGAGCCTCACCACATTTGAATAGATTTCCATCGCTCTGGTTTTTCTGTCACTGATGTCAGCTACAATGAATCATCAGGGGAACCTTTGACAGATGAAGTGCAATGTTCTCAAAGCTGCCTCATTTTTATCACAGATTTTGTTCACCCTAGCGACGGAGTGGTGTAGTACTGTAACTCACCATTGAAACCACAATTGCTTTACACTGCACTACTTTAACACTGTACTTTTTTCTTTTGCTGTTTTTTCCTGCTTCTTTATGTATTTGTTAAGTTAATAACAAGAATTACACCAGTAAAACCAGCTACCAATAAATGGCCAATCTGAAAGTATATTTACTAAAATTCGAGACTAGACATGCACTGATTCAGATAAAAACTGGTGGAATATCCATCTTCAGTTAGATTACTATTGTTTATTCGGGACTTGGAAAACTATCGATGCACCCAATTAGAAAATATCACCCCACACAATATCAAATGACAGATGCTGTCAGGTATGACACTGAGCTCGAGAAACATTATCTGCGAGTCTACCATGAACGGTTTTGTTGTATAACAACTACAATGGCAGATCAGCAGTGTTGAAATATCAAGAGGTAGGCCTACCTGTCTTGGCCAGAAAAAACAAAGTCGAGTATGTGTCAAAAACAATGACATACTGCAAGAACTACTGAAATGATGTGCAAAAGTGACGTTATGTATAGGAGCTGTTTTTCATTTATTTGATGATGTTTGTTTTTCTAAATCACACCTCAAACTGAACGTGCAGATTAACTCAAGTACTGCGTCTGCCAGAACATGCCAAGTGCCCCTCAAAAGGCAATGCTGACGAAGGACCTCTCATAACAAATGCTGTATACTGTATATCCCCAGACCAAGAGACTCCAAAATGGAAGCTGGAATGCGAGTATCATATTACAGTGCATACAGAATTGTATACATGTAGGAAAATGTTCACAGAGCACTGCATGGCAAGACCAATAATTGCTTCATCTTGTTTGACAATTTGATGGAAATTGGCCAAAATTAATTTCTAAATTTGTTGTGCAATCATTCCAATGCTTCACACCAGACAAGAATGCAACAAAATACTGTCATCAGCATTTATTTTTCACCGGAGACTGCACTTCAAATGTGTCAAGCAGATGTTCTGTCTTCGTCTCAGCATTTTTTTCAGAATTATGAAACCAACCAGCCAGTCACAACACTGCGCCACAAGTCATTTCTCATGTACTCCCCCCCCACACACACACAAAAAAACAGCTTGCTGAAAAACAGCGCTTTATTTTGTGCGCTTTATATTCAACATCCTAAATTTGATGAAACATGCCCAAATGAAGGCTAGGGAGCAGCTTGGCTTTATTTAGTGAGTGGGATTCAAGAATGAGAGATTTTTTTTTATTCTCTGAATTTCAAAAGCCTTCTGTACCCAATTCTACTGCAGCAAAAAAATAATTACATAACTATGCATTCAAAGAATTCAATTATACCGGCAGGTTATTTTGATGAAGAAGTCTGGCACTCACAGCATCCACCACCTACTGTGTTCTTGATGCTGCATTCCTGTGTTGATAAACTGTCACCTGTTACCACTTGCCCAACTCATGCATCAGCCAGATCAACCCAAAAATAACTAAAACAGAATGATTACAGTGAATATAAAACAACAGCTTCCCACCATGACCTGTAATTTGGACTGAAATGCAAACTCACTTGCATCACAATTACATTTTCAGGTGCACGGGAATAAAAAGTAAGCCTTAATTACTGGGTATACTAAAGCCAGTTTAGTTTCATCTTTAAAATATACTGTATTGTGGCAGTTTAGAGTTTACAATGTTAAGTGCCAAACCTTAGGAGTTATTTCATAGACTTGTTAAGGGCAGAGCTCACACTTGTTATCAATTCACTTTCGCAGCTGGCCGCCAGCAAAGCTAATATTAAACTTAAGAGTCAAGCAGCTGAGTAAACAGACACTGAACTTGCTGGATTCTTGGCTTGACTCTGGACTAAAGGCACAATGCAGAATAAGTGAATCGACTCTGTGCTGCAAATGAAATGGACAGCTATGGGTCTGCGAGCAGCACAACCCAGGGGCCTTTTGCCAGCAGAATGGTGAAGGCTGCTATGCAGCAGGGAGATGGGCACCGTGCCCTGCAGCAGGTTGATGATAATCCATATGGGGATCCACAATCAAGCGAGCTCCCAGTTCAGCAATGACGAACTCCGATAAGAGCTGACACTGCTGCCAATGCTACAGTGACTTTGTCTGCACATCACATTAGAGCTATTTCAGAAGCAAAAGGGCGGTTTCACCTTTAAACACTATTGCAACAGCACAGGGAAGGAAAGAGACAAACTAGCTAGCTCGGTGAAAACGGGTTAAGACTAGAGAATCTTTTCAATTGAGTGACCAAATAAAACAAGAGATGGAGATAACTGGTGAAAATGGAGAGGGTAGAGATGACTTCAGGAAAAAGTTTGACTGGAGAAACGACAGAGATGGCAAGAGGGGGCTAGCAAGGAAGCCTTAAGCAAACAGTTCTCTGAAGGTTAATTTCTCCAGCTCAGCATCTTGCCAATATCCCTGCGATCAGAACCTCTGTAGGCCAGCCATCTGCTTCCCCTTCTCTGTCTGCCACTGCACTCCTCATTCCTAGTTGGCTTGATCTGGGAGTGGACATGCACCAGAGCAGTTTTAGGAACTTATCTGTGAATGTTGATGCGATGGGGGGGGGGGG
>CM022475.1:8732431-8858263 GCA_011952105.1 Coreoperca whiteheadi | reverse complement strand
CACCCCCCGCAAAAAAATAAAAAGAAGGCAACAAACCCCAATGAAAGCCCGCGGAAATCCCCCGGGGAAAAGAAAAACCCCCCCCCCCCCCCCCCCCCCCTCACTGTGGGACAGGGCTGAAAAACCCTTGCACCTAAACCTGTTTTTGTTTGCAGATTCCTGAGCAGGATTTAAAAATAATTTACCTGAGCAATTTCACATAATCACAACAATTAAATGTTGCCAAAAGCCTACTGTATACTCTAAATATTATTCTTACAGTTACTAACATGTGGCTGCTTATGTCTTGTATATGAGCTGGGAATGGAGGTTAGTGGACTGGAAACGGGAGCAGGATTTAGAGGGAAAATAAATGAAGGCTTCTCAGTTCATTTGCTACAGTGTCTCCCAGCTCCAGAGAAGGAAACCCATCCTCTGTGTAACATGTCAAATCTGTGCTCAGGAGTCATCACAATCCTTGTCACTTTCCTTACTCTCCTTCTGACTTTCAGAAACTTTGGAAACAGCTCAAGAACCTAACCAGCATGTACTTTTTACAGTTAATATTTCTTTTCTCATTCAGTCACATTCCTTTTAGTCTATCATTTAAAAAAATACATTTACTCATTAAAATTTTTACCAGACATGCCCATTTAACTTTGGCATCTGCTGATGCAGTGTGTTGAGTAAATTTATAGATAAATGTAGAACACGCTGGCTTACTTCAAGTGTCATAATCACACAAATGCTAAGACACACACGAACACACACTCGATGACCCTTCCAATGCACCAGTGGCCCTAATGGGCAGGCTTGTCACTCCTTCTGCTACTCGAATCTTTCTCTACCATCCCTCCCTCCCCTCTTTTCACTACTGCATTCCCTTCTCTCTTCAACTGTCTTGGCAGCAATTTGTTTTGCTTAAATCCCCTGAAAAAAACAATGGAAGACATAACCCCAGTTCTACAACGATTATAGTCAGTTGGGTGGCCAACCATTGACGGATACATCTTTGCCAGCTATGTCAACATATTGCTCTGTATGTAGGTTGCAATCACTTGTACTTAACCAGTCAACCAAAACACAACTGAAAGGTTATATACTGAAAATGTACTTAGTGATCAGTTTTTCTAAAAAGGGACCCTAGCTGTCATACAACACTTAAAATATATTCAATATTAATAGAGCTAAAGTTGCTACTTTATACAGGGCTAATACTTTGCAGGGACATTGTGTAACTTGTTCTAATTTCACAAGAATGCCTTTTATGCACCTTTTCTTTCTCATCTGGATGGAGAATCACGTCGGCTGCAGTAGAAATCAATAAGAACTCTGATAGCATTTTGTCAAAATAAATAAATAAAAAACCGGAAACTTATCATGAAATGTAAATTGATAATGGGAACATTTAATCTTTCAAGAAGCTAGGTATAACTTCTTGAACATGGTAGTATGTAAAATGACCTTGTGTTATGTTTCAATCATAAAATAATCTAAAGGTTCTAATGATATTTAGTAAGAAAACTTGTTTGAAATATATCCCATCTGAGGGCATCCCAAAACACAGTCATAGGAGGGAAAATCCTACATCACAAGAAGTCCCCAGGTAATGCTTCTTCCATCCAGATATAGAGTCAGTCTGTCAATTATTTTCAAAATAGCCCATTGTTGTACATGTATTTGAGAGGAATGCATGCAATGTTTTCAATGCTATTAATGTTATTGGCCTGTTTTCTTTTCTGGCTCGACTTCTGTCCTGATATTGTGAAGGCAAATCTGAAACTCAATTTAGATGAGTGCAACAGTGTAAATGATCGGACAGAGCAGTTTCAATAAAATACCTACTTACCTAAAACTAATGCGAGTACAAAATATCAGTATTACACCCTGAGCTTACTTTTTCTTGATTACTATTAAATTACTTACTAATGAGTTGATACTGAATTCAGCGTTTATGACTTGGAGTTTTGTTTATTCAAGCTCACTGTAGAATCCTCCAAATTACACGCTGTATTGCAGTGTTGTACATTAACGCGCTTAAAGAGCGCTGTTCATTGAATGTGCTCACATATTTGGGGAACGGAAAACTGATGCTCACGTTCATTTGCAACTAATGACCGTGAGCGCCTTTAACTCCTGCGAGAAGTAATGTCTCCACTGCACCGGACATGCCAGTGTTTTGGGTCACTGAATCTGATGGGTCACAGTTTTTTCAACCACCACATCGAGCTGAAGCATCCCACCAGACTGGAAACTATCCGAGTGAATGAGGATCACACAGGGTAAGACAAGCCAACGGCCACAAAGTTCCTCCACCCAAATCAAACTCACAGCATTCTTTAAAAACCCAGGAAGAAATTAACGTGAAAGAGGCTTAGTTTCTTTTTTTGGTATTGTGAATTTTGTTCAAAATTTTGATCTATGAACTTGATAAAGTTAACATCTTAATCTGTGTGAACTGAACTTTGAGCGAGCTCAAGTATGAACTTGCACAACACTGCTGTATTGTATTGTGGTGTACTTGTAGCACCTGCTGTATCTCACCCACTTCAGAGCTGATTGATGAAGTATCTCCAAAAAATTAATTCAAATCCAGTGACTTTTATTGCTCTGGTTGAACATTTCAGCATATGGTCACCATCAGTGTATGAAGAAACACAGGAAATCCTGGGTTTCATTCAAAAATGGAGTGAGAACAGCTGCTGTCTCTGCAGTGGGAACTAGTAAAGGTAAACTGAAAGGGAGAACAATTTCTGTGCGGAAACCAGGCATTTTGCCCTATGATGTCATTGTCTCGACCAAATAGAAGGCGAGCATGGGAGTAGGAAGCCATGGATCTGTCACCCCTCACCATTATTTGGGATGACACGTGCTTAAGAACACACCATGACTCCACTGTTGAGGAATGGAGACTGGGGGGGAAAAATAGAGAGGGGCAAGTACAGTCCAGAAAGGCTAAGCTCCAAGCAAACAGATTCTTGGCAGCCCAACAGAGACACAGGGCTTCTTATTACACAAACTGGTTTTTAAAACATCTGTCCTAACAGCAGTTCTATTTCAGAATGTGAGTTCTGTATGATTAGCCACATATCTTCGCAGATCTGTGTAAACTGAAAAGTTGCATGTATATCGTCAGCCAGTCAGGTTACACCCAATGAACCCTATCAGGCCAGCAGCAACCATAACTCCCTATTCACGTTCCTTTAGCAACAAAAACTTAGCGAAGGAAGGCTCTTATTATCATAATGGAGGGTTCGAGCTGGGTCAGGGTATCTGGATGAGAAATCTGCAGAATTTTATTACCAAAATACACCTCACAAACGCTTATTGTCACTTCTGTGTGTGCACAGCATCTTTTGACATTGTGAATAAGCACTGTAGCTGCTGAGAGGTCTTTTTCCTATACCTAGAGGAAATCATTCTCATGGCCTAATCCAAACAATAGGCTAGGTTCCCACACTGCCCAATGACTCATCACCTGACAAAGTTAGAGTTGCCATAAAGCAATGGACAAGTGCTCTCCTCCTGCTAACCTGTATATTATGAGAATTGTGACATTGTTATGATCCCTTCTACCATGCAGTTTGTACTAGTCATATAAGACCTACTGAATGAGCAGTATTGTAACTGCTGCACTTATACAGAGCCATTCACAAAAGAACGGTGTAGGCTCAACCTAATTACTTGAATAGGTACAAATTTAACACACTAAGATGAATGGCTTACACTATATTGCTTAATTAAAGGGCTTCACCTGTATTCAGAGAACTAACATCAGCAAAACACCAATGTTGTGAATTCACAATGGCATTCAAACCCATAAAACAAAGTTGTTTGCATATTTTTTCAATCAAAACCTTGACAGATATTTTGATTGTGTGCGCGCGCACAAATAGTGTGGGCCTTATGTTTGCCTAACTGAATCATTGGGCTTGACAGACTGAACACAAAGCATTAAGTAGTTTGTACATCGAGAACAAAGAGGATTTTGTGGACTGTTTCCAACAAAATCCTGCTATTTTCAACTTCATTAGTTGCTATATGTGTGAGGGATTGCGTCTGATCGATAAAACTGAGAGATAGTTATCCCTAAGTCCCTAAGTACTTTTTATTATGGTTAATACAAGCAGGCATCTCTACTTTAGCTGCACTCGAGAGAAAATTTCCTGCGGACCGTAGTACTGATTCTGGGAGGACAAAATAACACATTTACATTGCAGGAACTGAGTAATGTTAATAGACACAGGTTGGTCCAAGTTTCTTAGAAAAAATGCTTCACCTTTATGCTGTGTAGTGGTTTTGTGGTACAATTTTATGCTAAATAAGTAAATATTACATCTCTCTGCATATGTAAGTTGACGTAAATTATTAAATGGTCAAATTTAAGTAACATCATTCTCAAATATTTGTTTGGTGTTTACTGTATGCAAAAGAAATATGACTTAGCTGCGATACCCCTGAAAGCAAAGGTAGACTTAAAATCAGTGTGGCCAATAAATGACCCTTCCTTCTAAACTTCATCATAAATATTAAGTATAATAAATGATAGGCAGCAATGCTAGCTAGTTGTTCAAGCATAATCAGGTTGATGTGAGTGTGAGTATCATGCTAGAAATGACTTTAGGCAAACAGAGAAATAATGAAGTGCACAATGAAGATACAGTATCACTAGGTTAACACCTATGCCGCTGGCCCTGAATACATTAATTGCACTGGATATTTATGATGCAAATTAGTAAATCCCACGTCTGTGTGGTGTGTACACTGTTCAAATGGGCCTGCAAAAGAAAAATATAACTTAAAAAGGAGCTCTGACATAACTATGAAGTGCTATAGAAGAGACTGCACACCTGCTTCATTTGCTTTCCCAGAGGCCTAGCAACATCATGCAAACATAAAAAGGTAAGAAGCAGAACTCTAGCCTACACAATCAAAAGACAGAAGCATGGGAAGCGAGACTGTCAACATGTGTTCTTTTTGCATACCAACAGACTGCAAACATTAACCACTGTATGTACATAGGAGAGAGTTGGATTGTCTTGCAGCGACTGAGAAAAAAAAAAAAAAAAAAACACATTAAAAATCTCATTAAAATCGGGTAATCATGCTTTGCCTCAGGACTGGGGAGGGGGGTTTGGGAGAGGAAATGCTTACAAGTTGAATCAGCCTGGGGAAGAATACATCTGCTTTTGCTGCATGCCTTAATGCTCCAGAGTATTATTAATGTTGAGAGGAAATAGATCCCATGTGGTATGGTGGAAAAAAGAAAAAAAAAAAAAGTTGCCTCTTCTCATCCTGCATTAGGTCATCAACTAATTTACTACTATGGCTGCTTCACGGTACAGTACTAAAGCACTATCCAGCATTATATTCCCACGCAGGATGAGGCAGGTGGCTTGGGGAAATAAACCTAGTGTGGGAGAGCGGTCTCTCAAAGTTTCATTGTGACGTGTGCTCCAAATATTCTTCTGGTATAGCTTTTGTGCCTCTTTAGAGAGCAGTCATTGCACAGTATTTGAATAGCAATACATTTCATACATCTAACCAAAAAAAGTAAGCTGTGACTTGGGTTCTTTTTCTATTTCTCTGCACCTGGATACATTAAAATGCCAACCATTCAAAAGTCAGATGAACCATAAGGTTATTATAGCACAAATCTAAACTAAAGTCACGTTATTCAACATGGATATCCTTCATGTGGTCTAATTTTGACTGGCCTGATACATCAAAATAGTATGGCCTTCACTGAATTAGTTGGAAAATGTACATCAATAATATTATCTCGTTTCAAGTTGTAAGTGAAGAAAATCCTGACCCAGCATTATCAATGCCATTTCACATCCCATAAGGCAAGGGTCAAACAGAGTTAAATAAAAAAAATAGGAGTGCTGAAAGCATGTTCCACATTAAACCGATTTCCTGCTGCTTGTTCTCTACTTATTCCTGGCATTGCACATTTAGAGCCTTTCTATTTGCTTTGGCCTCTACAGGCCATGGCCACGAACACAAATAACAGGTACCATATGTTTTTCTGTAGCTTTGTATTTTCACCACTTAAGTAATTTAACCAAGCTATAGTTGGTAGGACATCTATAGGGAGAAAGCCTCATTTCATGCCGTCTATAACCTTTCCTGAAAAACTGCGCTGGAATAGACATTGGTCGGAGTCAAGTATGGAGCCACTTTATTTAAGATAACTTGGTCTTTTCTGTAAAGCTGAAGCACTGAGTAACCCGCGCCCGTCCACTTAGTAACCCTTGCTATGCCTGTCAAGCTTTGCTTTCTAGCACAGCATACAGTCTACGCAGACATTTTGTTCTAACATAACCCTGTTTGCATGCTTATTATATAGGCTTTATTATTCCAACAGCATGTTCCACTTTTAGCGTCAAGGATTTGAGGTTGAGGACTAAGATGTGTTTGGCAATCTTAATTCTATCTTGGACCAAGTTTTTCTGGGGTTGCTGGAGTACAAAGCCATTAAACACTAGACTGATATAGTACAGTATCATCAAGGTCCAGGTCCCATACAATGGATGTGGAAGTCCTGAATGAGGCTTTTTGTAATGCAACCTGTAACCCCACAAAATTATTTCTTTCTCTAACGATTGGCCTTGGCAGTAACGCTACATGACGTGCCTACTGCAGGTGGTAAGCTAGTTGGCCTGACATGCTAACATTTGCATCTTACATTAGATCAAAGAAAATTATTATTTTATCCATTCCTCATACTTTTGACCTTGTACATTTGGTTTTGGAAAAGCACCATGTCCAAACCATGGGCAAACAATTGTACATTGTAGCATTTTTCAGCTTTTTTGGTTCGTTTTCAACACCACATTGGTTGCTTTGGTCCGAACCAGTTGAAACTAATCAAAATGCAGTCACATGGCAACATCCACATCACTCATTGGCCATGGCGTATTTCCTAAACTGCTATTCGATTGGTCAGAATTTACGTGCGGGAAGATTCCAATAGAAGAGGAAAAGCCAGCAAACACGGAGACAACTATGGAGAGACGACTGCGCGGGCTGGTTTTGTCCCTGGCCAGAATCCATTACATTGATTGTACACACCACACTATGCAGACAATACATTTCTATAATGAGGCGCGGATGCGGCTTGAATACAACGTTCTAATGCAAACTGCGAGTGTGGGCGCATCGCTCGTCACTTCAAGCAGAGGCGTGCATTCACTCTTCTTAACTCTGACATGCTCATCTTTTTCCGAAAATATGACTACGGCAGCTGGTTTAGTCCAAAAATGATCAGTATTTTTTGCAGTTGGGTCGGTTCGAGGTCTGATCACGTTCTCACCACAAACGAACCGCTCCAGAGTTTGTTTGAAAGCGTACCGAGACCTCCATGAAGAGGTGGTCTTGTTAGCTTGCTTGTTTGGTTCCGCTTTTTGTGCGCACACCTGACCAAACGAACCGCACCAACGGGGCAAACGAACTCTAGTACGATTCAACCGAACTAAACGAGGCAGGTGTGAAAGCACCCTTAGTGAAGGGTCTATTGGTTAAAAGGAAAGGTTTAAATATTTTTAACTAATCCGTTATTTTGTCATTTCAATAAAATAAATAAATAATGAAGATAAAAAGAAACGATAAGGCTTATGAGTTGAGTGTTAATCTGTAATTGATTTACAATGAAACGTCAGGTGATGTCAACTAGAATCCTCCTGATTCCAAAGGTCCGCTTGCTCAAGCCACAGGGAGACATTATCCTCTGCCTGCCTTTTATCGCTTGACAACTGACATTGATTACAGTACTTACGCTTCCTTTAAATTCTGCCCAGTTATGTGGCATATGTAATAACGGTCCACACATGCCAAATGCCAAATGTTAAGATGATAGGTAGATTGATAGTTGGATGGATCAGCAGAACATCCTTTTGTGCTTGGCCCAAAATTAACACAGAAATTACAGCATGTTTTATAGCTCACACAGAGAAGGCTAACTTGGATATCTCTACCATTACCTTCCAAAAGGAAAGGGAAAAACACCCGTAAATCAACCAGGCCATCTACAGTGGAGTATCACACACAAGGCCGCTGTTAACTCTAGAGACATTAAGAAGGATGTGGGGACCTAAAAGTGTGGAATTTATGAGTGTGAATTTATATCCTCATTGCTGCAGCGGGCCTACTTTGAAGGGATGATTGATTTCTCCTCCTCATTACCGAGCTATTCAAACTCTACTATAGATTTTCCCCCTTCTAATGATGCAAATGGGGAAAGATAAACAAAACAAAAACAGATCTGATAGAGCTGGAAATGCATTATTCCTCACATGAAATTGCAGTCTTATTCATGTAAAGACACCCCATCTTTGCTTAGCTATGGCCGACTTAGGGACACTAAAAAAACCACTGTCCATATGTGTTTTCTTTAACTATTTACTTATGTTTGATCAAAGTTAAACAGCAATGAAATTGTTTTCAACGTGGGCTCTCATGGCATTGAAATGACTGCTCTGGTGGTTTCTTTCAAGGTTGCTTAATGGGCACAAGCACAAAGAGCATTTAAAAGAAAGCACTACATAAAATCAACAAGTGGCCATTTCAAAAGTAAACACTTTCTGCTACATCAAGTTCAGGAGCTCAACAACATGGAAAGCCAACTTCAAAGTGAGAAGGGCCCATTTCTTTTATATGATTTTTCCATGAATCATCCTTTCTGGAATAATGGTTGTGAACCTTAATACCCTGCGAGAGTGGAATAGCACTTATTTGCAACCATAAATTCTCAAAACACCCACAGTCATTTCTTAATAGTACATCAGCATCAAAAATTCATTGTGGAACTATTAAGTATAGGTTCTTTAGACCGAAAGGGAAGTTATGAACTAAGTGGAGAAATTATGTCACTTGAAAAGTGTAATTGCGCCTAACATCACTGAGAACGTACTTAAGATTGGTTCCTTTTTCAGAAGAAGTCATGCAATAATAGAAACAGCTGTGGGAATGAAACTCTACACTAGGTTCAGCCGAACATGTGAACTGACTTACTGATCCAAAAAGAAAACTAAAATAGGGACGTATATCCGCCTAAATACAGATTTTGTCGTGAATCAATATACACATAGTATAACTACTGTATAAATTCATTAAAGAGGCATATAAAAACTATCAAAATAAGATTTGAAATTTTAAAATCAAAAAGTTTGGGCTTCAAGTAAGATAAAGGAATGTACAATGATAGTCAAGATTAAGCAAATGTATGAACAGGTTCAAATTCTAGATCTATGACTTGAAATTTGGAATAGCCTATAGCCATATAATCTTTACCTGTTTTCCCATTAGTCTTTTTCACTTTCCCTTTCTGTCTACCGCTCCCCTCTTACCTCACAGCCCTCAGTGTTTTGCTTTCTTCTCATTCATTTTTAATGAATTGTTTCAGGTGCAGGCACAAGAAGAGCAAATCAAGGGGACATTTAGCACTGGGAGAAAGGAGGTGACTATTGAGCCGATAAACCAAAGTAATGAAAACGGGAGCTCCAATCTCAATGCTCTCCGCAGGACGTTTGTCTTTTTCTCATAAGCAGTGCACCAACTCAGTGGCTCTGCCTCTCATGAGCCATAAGAGTGTCAGACTCAAGATTGTAAAGGGTGAAACTTGGGTGTTGGGCCTATAGTGTGTGAATGAATTCCCACATTTCTTGTGTTCAGCTCTGCAGTTGCATTGCATCATGTCTGGTGAACATTTTGGTTTTGTGGGTGCCTGTGTGTACACTTTGTGGGTGGTCTAAAATTAGCCTATTTGTGAGAGTTTGAACATGTAGGAAATTCACGATGAGGTCATTAGCGATGATAGGTTGAGCGTGCGTGTTTGAAACTATTGAATGTGCCGCAGCAGGACACAGTTGGCAGCATAAAGGATATAGTGTGCCATCATTCATTTTCTCACATAAAGAGCCCCATAAATAGGGAAGGACTGACCTAACAGTACAGCTCTCCAAATTGTGGTTACTGTACAAACAATGTGATTATGTTGACATCATAGCACTTTGGTTATATGAGGGACTATTACTGCCTGACCACACTGTCCTCGGACTTTGCCAGTGGTGGGGACACACTTACGTAATGGGAGAAGCTGTGTGGGATCAAACTTGGATCCAGTGCTGCTTTGGCAACAAGGAAAAAATGAATCGATTTGTGCCAGGGTGGCACATTGAAACAGAAACCCTGCTACTCAGTTTATTTTGTCTTGAGCACTTCAGACATTAAGCATTTACAGTTTTACTGAAAATGGAGAATGGCCTTTTAAAATGTGATTACCTTCGTATTAGTTGTTTTCATGAGTATATTTTTGTATTTTCCTTATTAAATTATAGTTCGATATTTTAGTAAATACAGAAAAATGGTGAGATGGACAAAAACATCAAAACCACTCTTCTGTCTGTCCATGAAATATGATGCTACAGCCAGGAGATCAGTAGCTTAGCTTTGCATAATGACTGGAAGCAGGGGGTAACACTTAGCCTGGCTTTGTTAAAAGGTAAGAAAATCCATCTACCAGCAGTTCTGAAGCTCATTAAGTAACAGGTTACATATGGTTCTTTTAATTCATACACATACTGATTGACAATAGACTGTTTGTGGTTGCGTGCGGGTCTGCGGGATTATTTCTTGGCCGCTAACCCGACACCATGGGGTTGGCAGGCGACCAGCGGAAGGTCACAGTTACCGGCCAAGAAGGAACAAAATAGTGCATAGCCTATTGAAATAGGCTAGCCAACTAATGAAATGATTTGAATAAACAGCATTTTGAAAAATACACGTTTTTGCGTTCCTGCTGAGAGTTAGATGAGAAGATTGATACCACTTCTCATGTACACTAAATATGAAGTTGGGGCCAGCAGCCAGTTAGCTTAGCACAAAGACTGCAAGAAGGGGGAGACAGCTAGTCTGGCTGTCTAAATATAAATAGTATCCGCCTACCAGCCCATCTGAAGTTCACTAATTAAACACGTCATATCTCATTTGTTTATTTAGTACAAAAAACAAAATGTAAAAATGACACATTGTGGCAGACTCTGGAAGTCAGTAAATGGTCTGGCACATAATCCCCTGTAAAACCACAACTTGTTTTCACATGGTTCTACAGAATCCTACAGTTGGTGCGGATATATTGATTTATCTTTCAATTCACAAAACGGTGATGCAATTAGATGGGTGAAGCATACAATGAGAAATGTAATCAGCATGTTACGTCTAACAATTGTATAATACAAACATTTTGTTGCTGAGTGCACACTATATTAGTCAGCCATTTTGATTATTCTTTGTTAAGAGTACACACATCCCCACAACATAACAAAATACAAGAAACCCCTCACTGATTATAATTATCATAATTTCACCTAATTGTCTACCTGGATTGTATGAATTATGTTATTTTTGAAGCTAGTGTGGGCAGTCTGCCAAAGTGACAAGCACCTACACACTTTTTTGCAGAACTGCTTTGTTGCTTCGCTTTTTCTCCTCAGATAAACTTCTTTACTGCAACCAGGCATCAGCACTTAAGAAATCCCTCTTTGCCTAAGCCGTAGTAGAGGTAACATTAAACTTTAAATGCTGATGACAATGTGAATCGTAAAAAAATTGCTAAAAACCCTTTTGGGTAGATAGAATCCGATTCTCTGGAAATGGGATATCTCACCGCCTACGAACAAACATGAATCACAAAATTGAGGTGTAATGATGTCAATTCCAAGAGTTTGTAGCAAATGGCAGTCCACCTGCTGTGAAAATACAATCTGTTCAGCAGGGGGCCAAGAGCCGCAATGCACTCTGTTATGAGCTCACTTAATAAAACACATTTTTATGATGGAACTTCAATATAAAAATGGTAATGTATAATCAACACTTTGAGACTGATGGAATTTGCCAATCAACTGCAGATGAACTGAATCTATTTACAAGCATTCTTTCACCTCATTGTTAAGCGCAAGATTTCATCTATTTAATGTCAAACAGGAAAATATTGCATGTAAAATCAGTAATTACTGGTTGTGCTCCTTTGTCTTTCCATGGTTCATAAGTTTGAAAAGACAAATCAATTTGAGAATGTGCATTCTTTCAATGATCTGGAGGGGGGAAAAGTGTCCTATGCATTTGTTTATCCACGCAGTATTTCTAGGGCTAAACCCATATTATGTTCCAGATTTTTTGTGTTTTTCTTTTTCTCCACACTCAAGTTCACATGAGATGTTAAATTGTGTAGACTTT
Organism: Coreoperca whiteheadi; assembly: GCA_011952105.1. Taxonomy (NCBI): domain Eukaryota; kingdom Metazoa; phylum Chordata; class Actinopteri; order Centrarchiformes; family Sinipercidae; genus Coreoperca; species Coreoperca whiteheadi. The sequence goes on along the minus strand of CM022475.1, from coordinate 8,846,047 downwards.
AAACTTTGTACACTCATCTTAAATGTATGCCTTTTGTGAAAGTCTCATGTGGGGACATGCTGACAGTATGGTTAAACTTCCCTTCTACCCTTTTTAACGCCTATAGTTACCATCGCCCTTAATCTGATTTATTTTAACTGAAACATAATTCACATTATTCTGGTGCTGCTCTACAAATCAGCAACAGTATAATCCATCTATTTGTATTGTTTAATTTCCAAGTGACATTTTGAGTGCTGACCAATTTGTATCAAGCGTTGTACTGACTTTGAGATACAGTACAATTTTTCTGCACTATACCCAACAATATCAGCATTATGAGCCAGTATTATTTGCAATTCCGAGTGGCCTGACGAACAGCTAGCCCCAAATTAGTGGTTTGTTACTTTAAAAACACAAACTGACACATTTGTTTTAGAAACACAGTATTTCCCAGCAAGGCTGGAGGAGCATGTTCATATCAGACATGACAACACAAAAGTGTTCTTTTCTAATGGTTTAAATTTGGACACAATTTGGTACATTTGTAAGGCCTAGTATTAAGTATGAATTTCTCTCTTTTCTTGTGAATGTAGATGTAGGTCTATGATATCATGAAATAGCATGAAATGACAGTTTTGGGAAATCAGTATATCACTTTCCAGTTTGGTCTGGGACTTTCAAGGACTAAAATCCGGACTGTGCCCATGATGCTTCATTATAAACTGCAGAGAGCATGTGACATCCCATGTTGTCAAAATGTACTTGCTGAGAAAGCACTTAAATCAATTATTTGACAGAAATATTTGTTGAGCAGAGGAGCAAACAAGCAGCTGCACCACTACAGAGCCTGAAACCATTCATTTGGATGGCTCATATCGGTGTCAAATGCGGTTATTTTCAGACACAGAACTGGGTGAATTTGTCACCTGTCAAATCAAGTCAAGTCAGTTCTTTATTGCATCACTGCAGCCAAGTTTAAAAAGCATAGTCAACACCTAACTGGACTAATTTACCTTTTTACAGAGATAATAATTGATCTTATTTATTATTTTAAAGCAAAAACAAAAAGTTACAAAGGAAGTATTGCCTTTTACTCTGATTATAATTGTTACTTAGTGGTGCTTTCTTTCTTCTTTGTTCACAAAGGATGCTTAAGGCAACAAAATGCCCAGATTCGTAACAAATAAAACATGTTTTTCGGTGGTGGATTTGCTCTCAATCAAGACAGGCTGTAGCCTCTGTACACCAAAGGCAGCTTAATCACTGTTTTTGTATATAAAGTGTGTATCTTCACAGCTAATTTGCATCTCTGCCATCTCCATGAGGTTTGGTGAATCTGCCTAAGGGGTGTGTTAATTATGTCTAATTTTACACTCCATCTTTTTGAGAGGGACCCAATTTGGTGTCTGGCCCCCTTAGCTTCCTTAACCTGCCATTTACCACTCATCACTACAAAGTAAACAGCCTGAACAATAGATAATCAGAGAGTGGAATGATGAGGTGAGTGTGGCAGATGCGGCCCTGCATTGGAGATATCTGCTGCCTCTGTTTCAAATCAATCGGCAATTAGCGCCATTTCACCGCAGCTGTTATGGAGCGATTTATTTCACTGGAGTGATCCCCTTTTCTGATCAGCCCCCAAGCGTAATTGCAGAACCCTCCAAGGCCTTGCTGAAAGAAAGAGAGAGACAGCAAGGGTGAGAGGACGAGAGATGGAAGGGGAGAGAAGTAGTGTGTGAGAGGGAAAGGATGAGACTGATGGGGACGGGGGGACGGGGGACGGGGGGGCGGGTGGAGACAGAGAGCAAAGACTGGGGAATTATCGGAGTTCAACAGCACAGGAGACTGCTGCTCTGAATTGTAGTTGACGTTTCAACAGCTGAGCGCCTTTTCAGAGCTCGGTCTCGAAAGTGGTCTTTGAAGGTAGGAAAAAGGTAACGCAAATTCCATACTTCTTCATCCTCTTGCAGACAGCGTAAGATAAATTGGGGAGGACAGGCTCCTCTGTTCAATGGAATACTGTCCTAGTGAAACACTGGGCTAGTTAGTCTCATGAATATCTCTAGAAGCGCACCAGCTTGCTGTAATATTCTCTATGGAGCATAATGCATGCAGAATAATCAAAAACAAAACAAAACTTCAATCCACATGCTTATTGACATTAGGAAGTATGGAGCTGTTGGTGTGAGGCCTTGAACAGGAGGACAATATTATATAAACCTGGATTAATTGACTTTTTGGCCAGTTTTTGTAAACCCAACATTGACATTTCACTTTATAAAATTGATATTGCAGACGTGATAAAACAGTTGGCTTTTTACACATCAAGCAAACACAGAGCAACATTAGGATTCATTCAGACTTGTGTCTCGGGCAACCAGACAAATGTACTCGTTCTACCGGTGGTTCCAGCTCTGGTTGTCAACAACACCTCAAGGAAATATCTGGCTCTTCACTACCTATTCATTATTAACTTTCTCTGTCTGCTGTTTAGTGTTGAACAGGTAGTGTACAGTGGGTTTATCTGCGTTTTCTTTTCGGAAGACAGATGCCTGGTGCGGCTGGAAATTAGATCGCTGAGAGCGGTAAGACTGAACCCAAACCGTTGAGTGCAGACGGTACAACAAAGTGCGGAAAGTGCTAAAACACTCCATGGAGCTGAGAGAAACTGCAATGTTGGGTAATAATTCTCTGTGGGTTTGTTACTACATACGACCTCCCTTTCACATGCAATATAAAATGATAGGAGCGTTAACTTAAAACATTAGGACATGTGTTGTGCTATTTTTTTATTATTTTAAACTTGCCATGTTTGGAAAACTGGTACCTAAACATACCCTATATGGCTATATGACTTACTACTTTTACTTTTGAATGCTAGTACTTTTGGTCAATAAATAAACCATTTGTTGTTGTACTTAACTTGCCTACGAACAACTTTGGGACCTAAACTGCAACACTGACTGCAAGCCATGCCTTATCACCGTCCTCACAAACGCCAAAACGAAAGGGCGTTGAGGGTGAAAGGGAGATTCTAAAATCTTATGGAAAGCCTTCACAGCCGTCATTGGAGGCCGCTTATTCATGCCCATGATTTTGGAATACGATGTTTAACAATCGCATATGGGTGTAATGTTCAGATGAGGAAACAACTCTCTTGGTTAAAACTTAACTTTTACAAGCTGTAAAATAATACTACAGTATACATGCTTCCTCCTCCTTCTGCAAGAGTGTACAGACGCCCCAAGCCAACAGATCCATAAAACATGTAGAATCTTTTTCCTACTGTTAAAAAGCCTTACCTCAGACAGCACACAGAGGTACAATTTCATCTGAAAGAAATATATATATATTTATCACACAGTGCCAGACCAGTTAGCGACCACAACCTACAATTATGTCTGGCCTTAAATCATAATTTAGTTTCTATGGAAATGCTTTTATATACAATAATGGGAGATGTGCTTGCACAGCAAGGTTGGACAGAGTGCTGAATGAGATGTTATAGTTAAAATGTTGATTTAGCACCAAATCTAAGTTCCTGCGGATTTCAACAATCCCACTGAATTCAAGCAATGCTAAGAAATTGAAACAAATGCCACTTATCGATCCTCTACTAACAATACAAGCTCAAAGCGTGTATGAAGTATAAGAAGTTTAAAGAAACAAAATGCCCAGACATCCTTTCAGGTTTATGAGAATTTTACTAAGACTGACATGCCCTCACATGTAAACGATGAGGCAAAAGTAAAATGTTGTGAACCTAACAGCTACACTGAATCATCATCTCAATTACATTTTTCTGTGTGATATCCCTCCGGGTTGTCCTTAAATCATGGCAGCAATGAACAACATACATGTACACTGTTACTATGACAGCAAGTGACCTCTAATCTTTTGCACATCAGCACTGGACTTTGAATACTGTGTGGATGCATGTGTGAAAGTGTGTACGGGGGTTTGATCATACATAATAAAAAAACATCTCTCCTTCCCTTCTCTCTCGCTCTCCCCCCATCATCCCATCCCATCATTAAGTCATCTTTGAAACTCAAACCCTTATCAGCAGGTCCCTGAAAAAGTATGAAATGAAGTTCTCACAAGAAATGTTGATAACACATCAGCTGACTGGCAAAAAGCTACTGATTTTATCTACTGGAGTGAGCCAAGTACTAATTAAATAAACTAACTGTCCTCTTTTTCCCTCTGTTCATACTTCACATAAATACATTCTGTTTTGTCTTGGATGTAGAGCACAATTATTACAAAAAGGATGAATGAGCAATGCTCAATGGATAAAATGTCATCTATAAATTACATAAGACAACCAATCAAAGGCTTTTTTATGATGTCAACAGTCACAAATTTAGAACTCTTAGAAAAAAAAGGTATATATCATATTTTACTAGTGACGAAATGGTTTAATTTAGTTGTATCTTATTCTTCCGTGCAAATGTTCACACTAGTTCTAAGAGGGCTGGTCTCAGTCAGAACCTCACAACTGGCTCTTGGTGCTTTCTGCTTGGAAGTGCACTTAAGATGAAAAAAATAGCCGTCTGCCAAGATGTATGGCCTCAAATTATGTCCTGAGTTTTTCCCTAGCTGTTGCTGATGGCACTTTGGAAGGAAAGTGATAGCAAGTTGTGAGAAAGTAAAGTGGCTGGGCTTTATGACCTATTGCCTTGTCTGCCAACTGCAGGGATCAATTAGTCTTCCTTGTGTAATAGCTGAGCGTAATAACAGGGTGTCCACTAGTTAGACTTGTGGCTCACAATACGGTACACAAATTTAAGAAAATAAAGTGTGTCCCTTCCCATGCTCAAATAATAAGCTAATTGTAAAGCTTTCCAAGTTTACTCAGCTATAATTTATCTCTACTCCAGCTCTCCAACACAGAAACGCATGTCCCCTGCTGTTGTGTCTGGACTGCTGTGATTGACTTCAGGAGGAATGGCGTGGAGGCTGTTGAGCTGACACCATCAAAGCACCATATTTAATGGATCACACCCAAGAGGTAAACATGTATCTTTCTAGTCAGATAGTCTTTTCCCATGCTATATGTTCGCTCTGAACATCACAAAGTCCATCTTGTGAGCTAAATAATCAATGGCTTCCCTTCTGGCAGCCTCTGGGCTATCTGGCAGAGGACAGGGAGAGGGAAACATTGCATGTTTGCTCTGAAAAAACCCCCCAAAAAAGTCTGTAGCATTTTTTGATCCTTGAGGGCAAAGTGAGGACAGAACAATTTTCCTTTACCAACTTTTTCTCCCTTGGGTGACAACTTGTCACTGGCATCAGGAGGACAAATGTTAATTGAGAGTGACACCCTGAGATGTTCTTTTGAAAAGGGTCATTGCACTGAGATATAACGGCACTTTATCAATCTTCCGACTCTGTTTTGGCAATTGAAAGAAAGCACTAAGAATCTATCTAAAAATATGTATCTCAAAATAACACTTTACTGTTTGGCCAAGGTTGGCTTCTATGAAGCAATTTAAATATATCAGCTGCAATCATGTTCTCCTTAAATCTGGCTGTCCTCTTCGATCTACAGGGAAATCATGACAACAGAATAACATGCTTTCTAGGCACATTACCTATATTGTTCTTCATGGATTTACAATATGATACTAAATTTCAAGTGCTAAATTTTAGTTCCTACTCCAAAAGAATATATTTATACTAGTTTTGTAAAGTATGAGTAATAGAATTTACAATAAATATCTGCACTGCAATGTTTATATCCAACCCATACCAAAAAGCACTTCAGTGTACGGAAGAAATTTAATCTGTTATAAAAGAAAATATCACAAGGGTTCAAAGGGGAATTGTATAGATAAATGTTACTGAAAGTGGCATTATTTCTTGGATAAAATGCTGCTAGTTCTGTAAGAGCTGATCAATTTAAAACTCCTGTACATGAGGTCTTGAGTTTCGTTACATTATGCATTAATACTAAGGATAAATAGAACAGAGACTATTTTTGCGACAATGACAGAAATATATGCAGCATTTAACGAGGTAAAGAATAGTAAGTTCTTCTCAAGCATGTTTGCCCTAAAATAAAGCATTATCTAAATGACAATGTCTATTAGCTCTGCCACAGCCTCCCTCATGGAAACAAATGGAAATTCTTAATCTGAATGCTATTATTTTGACAACAGCTATTTGTGGAGAAATCAGCAAAGACCACATTTTGGGGTTTCAGAGGGCACTTGGGTGTAAATGACTTTGGAATGTTCAGATTAATCTTGCAACTAAAAACTCCATAAATCCCATTCTTTGGTGGACAAGCTGAGAACATGGCATTCACATTTAGTTATACTCACAAATGAATGCTGTGTTGAGCTAAAGACACACAGATTATGTCCATGAAATGTTGAAAAGTCTAAGTCATATTGAACCTACCTACATGACATTGTTTACCACTTAACTCTATCATTCTTTTAAATATAGAATTAAGTTGCAGGCGTAGTATTACCCTGCAGTGACAGTAAAACTAACTTCATTGACATAAATTCACATTATTTTCCAATTCATTTTAAGATGAGATAGCACATGCTGTCAAAAGTATGGAGAGGCAATAAAAAGCAAATGGTTTAAGTGTCCTTTTCCAAATGGTGTGGCCAATGAAGCCTTCCTAACCTCAGGCGAATGTTATTTGCCCACTATTATTCCCATCTTATTTATTTGGAATGGAACATCCATTTTTATTTCACATTTACTCAGAAATCTAGACAAGGCAATCGCATCTCTACCGCTGGGCCCCCATATTGTTAGAAATTACACTTTCAATTTACCACCACACAGTCACACTGTAGCCTGCCTCTTTTGTGATGATCAGCGGGGACAATTGAAAATACAATGGGTTTTGGAGGACAGACTGACTGTTGTGATTGGCATCATAGACTGAATTTGATTGAGGTTCATGTGTGGAAAATGGGGCATTTAAACAACTTGCGTTTTGTTCGTTCTAATAAACACATTATCTTGCTTTACAGGAGAAATGTAGATGAACAGTAAATATATGGGTGAGAGTAAATCCTAACATCAAGCTTAAGAAAATCTCACCCACTCTTGCACATGACACGTTCAAGTTTTAAAAAGAACATGTTTGTGGAGCCAGTCTGAGTCATATTCACTCTTCGTATTCTTTGTGTTTGTCAGATTCTTGTTGTCCACAATGGCAAGGACATGGTTTTTCGTTATCCATTTCTAAAGTTCCGACTCCGTTACAAACATTTACCCTGATTCCAATGCAGTGAAGAAAGAAAGAAGACTGCTAGCTTTTAATTTATTGAAATTTTTTTGGGAAAGGGACCGTGTACAATAGTAAGCATAAATGTTACGATTTCCTGTATTGTACCTAAATTAGCTTAAAGCTTAAAGCTAATTTAGGTCCATTTCTCAGTCCGTTATCATATTAGTTACATGTATGACTGATTACGCTTTTCTTAGTTCCAAATTATTATATGTTTAAAAAACATCTAAAAATAAGTTGTTGCATGGGCACATTTTGTTTTCCATTCTGTTGCATAAATGCTGCATCCCAAGCATTTTAAAAAAGGACACAGTATCAACAGTTCATTTTTTCCCCAGACATTTTGCTCAGTCTGGCTCTGCTCTTTGCTGAAAAAGCAGCAATTTTTCAGGGAGGGTTGTGTGTGTTTGTGTATCTGAGGGAGAAATCAGGCAAGTCAACCCGCTACGATTACAGGAGAGCTCATGTATTTATTTTGCTGCCACAACTAACCAAAGGGGAACTGGCAGTCCCTGCTTTAGTGTTTGTGTGGACTCGTGTTTTTCAGTGGAGTCAAAGCACGTGCAGCTGTCTTTTTGTGAGTGTCGAGTAAGACTAGTGCAGGTAAGATATTATAAAGAGGCAGGTCGTACTTTGAAATAGTTTATAAGTCTAAAGCCCTATTCAGAAGCAATTTATTTGTCTAAGGGAGGTTGGATGATTTGAATATTGCATGCACTGATGTGATTTTTATTTCCCTACCCCAGTATTAAAAACCCAAATACCTACTTCTTTTCAGCTTGTTAGTCTTAATAGTGATAATAATAATAATAATAATAATAATAATAATAATAATAATAATCTAAAGTCCCGTACGGAGAGACACCTTGCACTTTAAATTTTGTCAGAGTTTTTGCTTGCTATGAGGTTTTATCAGCTCAACATACAGCTGAAGTTCTTTGTGACAGCTGAAGTAGAAACCCAACAGTAAATGCAAACTCATCAACACAGTCCAATTTGGGAACCCAAAATATGAACAAAAGAAAAAGTCAAGAAAGACCCCGCAACCTCATCAGCTGCAGAGTAAGCACTTTTGAATTGTGCTGTTGGATGAATGTATACATACAAACAAGATTTTACATTGGAACATGCTGCAAAATGCACCTCCCTCTTTGTTATTCAAACAGTGTTTGGTTCGAATATATTAGATTTGAGCTCGGGTCCCCAGTTGTTAAACATCTGCCAATCAGTAAATGGCAATTCCCCGTCTGGGTGAGGGAGGTGCATTATAATTGAGAGCCAAGAATTTATACGCTGTCTGCAAAACAGTTGGTCTGCTGAGTTAATTTCTAATGCATGTTTGTTTGATTAAATGGTAAGCGCTGACTTGACTCATTTGGAATTTCTGATGTTGGACATATATTTGCTTCATTTTTTCAGAAGGTATTAAAAAGATTAAGGACCATGACATTAGCTGTGAATAACCAGTGTCACTGCCACAAGGGTCCCCCTGCCAAAGAGGATTCAGCTGAGCAGGTTCCTCCCCCATGTAAAAAGAGGTCTCTTGTTATGCGTTGTGCCCTAGAAAGCAGAGCTTCACAGCTGACTGGGTTCCATCATCATTCCAGCTACCTAATGAGTGATTGTTTGTGGGCTGATAAAATTAAATTGCAAGCCTCGCTGATTTCAGCAACAGGTGTTTTTCTCTGTCTCATAATAACATAAGAGACAGGGGTTTACACCACCTACTCAGGATGATAATGTATTCTGGTTTACCGATTCTCTTGGTTTACCATTCCCCTCCCACATGCAATGAAAAAAAGACAAAGATTTAACCAATTATGCTTCATGGAGGTTCATTAAGGGAGCTGCTATTCTTCTCATGTCAAAAAATGTTTACAGGCTGAATTCAAGATACAATTCTTGCCCTTCTAACACCTTAAAATGTATTATTTCCCTCCATTGTCTTAAAAGTTATAATCCTTAAGATTTGCATTTAAATCAAACCCCACTTTTGATACTAATTAACTTTTTGCATGGTTAGTGGCGGAGTCTGCCATTCCCATGCGGAACTCAAGCGGCCTTTACATGTACGAGGGATTTACAGGAAGTGACGATTGCATGTAATCCAGTGTAATTTTATCTCATTGCTAACTGCCTGATTATTGACTGTTGGCTCTCTTTAAACCGTGTTGGAGCTATAAGTTAGTGCTAATGCAAACAGAACATCCTACTGCAGCTTCACATTAAAAATATTCAACTGGTCCAACACAGGGTGGCCTCGGTTGTGAAGAAGCCACACGAAACACAATGTATTTGTCACCACAGTTAGTGCTAAATGCCATCGTTGGTCAAAAATGCGTCCATAAAACAAGATACTTTCATGTTTAAATGCTGCAAATGACAAGCTGCACACCTCCAACTCCACAGCAAGGAAACCAGCTTTACTGTGGCCTGGTGATAAGTAGAAAACTAAAAACAAATAGAAATGTGCCCAAGTTATCCAACTCCGTTTTTTGGTACTATTCTGAAAATACGATGGCTGATGGCTGTGCTTACATAATGTAACCTAGTTAATAGTGTTAATGTAGGACAAATATTACATATTTTGCTCTAAAATCAGTTAGTGGCAGTAAGACAACAGGTACAGTGACACACACACCTAGAAGTGTTTAGCTACATCACAAACTTTTCTAAAAGGTTATGGATATGTAGTGTATAGTCACTGTTCACAAATTGTCAGTTCTGGTGTGTGTGCGCGTATATTTCTTGCTTATTACTACCTGGGTTAGAGCGGTTGGCCTCAAACCTCCATTGTTCTTTCATCCAAGACACTTCTTAATGAAATCATATCTGCAAGTACCTAATATGATAATCTCAATTATGATCAATTGTTGGGGTGTGAATATGCCATGACTTCTGTAAACAAAGGTAGTTCTGATCAGTGGCAGGATTCACATCCAAGCCTTTAGAGAAATAAAATGTTTTAATAGCCTCTTTTCCTGTTAATGATATTCTGTTCGTTCTTAACACACCATTGCACAGATATTGAAACCATTCATTTCTGTAATAGGGAAAAGGGGCCCACAGGGAACTCAATCTGAATGCTGTATTCTTGACAGTTTTCTGTGATAACAGTTTGAACATCCTGCGCCATCATCTATTCAGTGGATTTACTGATTTTATATTTTTTCATGCAGCTTGATGTTTTGGTTTGGTCAATTTCATATTTCACAACAGCCAAGAAACCACCACACTGTATCCTCCAATGCAATACTGAAATAATTAAAAATGTAATATGCAGCTATGGTGAGTCAGGGATCACGTTGAGCATCACAGGTCAGTGCAATAGCAGTCATGTCCATATGCACAGTCCCGCATTGTTGTGTATTTACAGTATAAATAATACTCTATAAAGACAGAAGCCTTGTGCTCTTGCCATGACCTCAAGCAACTTAGCAGTGGCTTGCCTTAGGAAAGAAAACATTACAAAATAAACCATCTCAATATCCAAGTATCCTAACTCAAATAAAATCTTCTTTTGTTATTGCTAGGTGCTGGTTGGAGCAGATTGTACCCTTGTTCACAACAATTTTTAATGCCAAGGTCTTTATCACTGGAATTAATACAGGGCGATGGGATTCGAGCTTCATGGTTGTGGTCTTTCATTAGCATTTTTCTTTTGTTTACAGAAACTTATATATTTCTATCTAGCACTTTTCTACCTTATCAGACAAAGCTCTTTACAATGTTGCCTCTCATTCATCCATTCACACCCACACACAGATGGTGGCGGAGCTGCCATGTAAGGCGCTGGCCCGGGGTTCAGCTTCTTGCTCAAGGACACTTCAACACATGGACAGGAGGACCGGGGATCGAACTGCAAACCCTGGGATTAATGGATGACCCGCTCAACCAAGATATTCTCAAACCTTATGTAACAAATAGCAAAACTGCAGCATCAGCACTACATTTCCAAGAGTACTTCATGTAATTTAGCAATGTGATGTAATTCATGAAGTCATCAGTAGCTTCCCCCCGGGCCATGTTCTGGATCTGCAAAAGACCGTTAAAGCTAAAACGAGCCAAAAGGTGCAAACAGCACCCGCAGGGCTTTGTGTCTGCGGAGTTAAGTAAAAGGCTTTATTCAGATCGATGGACAACACATTAACCTTTAGCTCTTCACCAACCGGGATCAATACGCTCACACAGTTAACTCACTCCACAAAACTGCGGTGCTGTTGTTTACATGTGAACAATCTGGATGTCTTACAATTTCATTAAACTAGATCTAAATAAACGATGGGGGTCATGCAGGCATCATGAATTAAAAGTGTTATTGTTGCCTGGTGTTTAGATTCATCCCACTGATTATGCAATGATGTGTGCCAGTAAGTAACCATTCGGCACAAGTCATTGCCATACAGTACACCGCTCCGGTTGCAAAAGCATACACCAGCTCATGCCATTGCTGTCAGCGCAAAATGCCTGGTCTGCCATTGCGTGAGTCGGAAACAAAATGTTTGGCTGTTTTCTTATAAACCAAAAAACAAAAATATAACAAGACATGTAGACGATGAAACACTGCAAGTTAACAGCCTCGTAGATGAAGACAAAGAGAGAAATACAGTAACAGAAGAGAGGAAATACTGTGCAGTGAGGCAGAGCCAAAGCAGCAGGGGTTGTGATGTTTTTCGGTTAAAGACACTAAATAGGGCCAGGATGCCTTGACCCTGACACCAGAAAAATACGTTAAGTGACCAGTGGGATAATGACAGAATTCTGCATCAAATTTTGATTCTCCCTATGCTGTAGTTGAATGAACATTTCAACAAGGGTTTGAGGCTGTCTGACAATACTCATCTGCCGTTGAATCTCTGGGGTATTTCCCCATACAAATCTACCAATACCGACCATTTGAACAGACTTATCTCTTTGTATAAAAATTGGTTTGAACTATTAAAGGACAACAGATTGTATTTATCTGGGAATGCTGTGCCTGTGTGTATTTGAGTGGCAGGCGCACATTGCCAGCAGATTTAGCCTATTTTAAATGACACTGCACTGCAGAGTGCAAAACTGGTTTGTCATAACAAAACAATTGTCAACGTGTTAGGTTTCGTTATGTTTAATGCAGCTCTCTGGAGTAATGCTTTTTCTATGTAGGTTTCCAAAAGTGTTGTGCTGTTATTGCAATACTGGGTTAGAATGAATATATAATATAGTCAGCCAAACATCACCAAACTTTACTAAACAGCCAAAAGGTGGCCACAGTGGAGTAAACAATGGAATCTGTGTGCAAACACACCGACTCCCTGTACGACAACAGAAAATTGAATCGACTTCCAACTGGCATATTTCATTAATTGCTAACAAATGGGATAGAGAATACCGGCAGTAATCACACATTTCCAGTACTGTAAAAGGCCAGTACATGTGGCATAAAACCCACATTGTTTTATGCCACATATACCTTTTTGCTTAAATGCATGCACTGTCTATAGACTGATGCAAACCATTGTCTTCACTCCTCATGTACAAGGAGCAATCTTGACATGTCATCGCATCAGTTAATTTCACACTTCACTTGAGACTTTGTGATGTAATGGGAAGCCATATTGCCAGGGTCTTGCGCAGTCAGCCTATTCATATTCATTAAGAATATAAAGTGGGTAAGTATGTATAAGAGTTGCTGGAATTACTGAATGTGCAGCAGGATTTCATTGTGTTGTAATTTTGTGACTGTGGCATTAAGAGGGTAAGGTAGATAAGTTAAGGGCACTGTGTGTGTGCGCGTGTGCATGTGTGTCTGTGTGTTGGAGGGGGCAACTTTGAAGACAGTGATTGGGATGATCTGGAAAGAAGCCCAAACATCCAGAGATATGGGGCTTTCCTTATCATACAGTCACATGATTTTCTAAGTGAAAGGCCAGCTCCTCTTCTGATGGCACTGACTTTGAAGCAGGTCACGGGGCTGCTACCTTATTTCAGCTGTATTCCACACCTGTATTACCTTATATACATTTATATATTGCCATTTTTCACCGTGGAAGGACAGAGGGAATATCCAACTCCGTGTCTGTAAATCATGCCAAAAACCACATGGATCTCATTTAACTGACGTTTTACTCCCTTATTAACTGCAATAAAGTGTTGGAGTATGTGGTTTAGTAATAGTTTTTCTGATTTATTTTGTGACATAATGAAATATTTAGCAGCATCATGACTGCTGACAAAGTTGATGCGAAGATGTCAAACGAGAGCAGAGGCAGATTTGGTGTTAAGTGCCAAAAACTGAGGCTAAGTCATCTGCTCCACTTCAAAATGCAAACTTGGGTGAAGATCTCTGTTTATTCTCAGCTGTATGACTCCAAATATACAGAGGCAGGAACACAAAAGGAGAGAAGTTCTTCCTAGTTTGAGAATAAGTTTGTCTGTGCTGTCACATCGAGTTGCTGGTTGTTGTCACAGCAAACAGCAGCGGTGGAACTCATCCATTGTATGCTTGTGGCCAAAAGACAGACTGAGAAACCGCTTCAGTGGTCAAAGAAAGCCAAAAGTTCCCTTTGCTTTTTATCTAAATGCAGCTCATTATCTTGAACTGAGAGCCGACAAACTTTCAAAAAGCTCTACTACCGCTCTCTGCTGCACTACAGCCAATTAATAGGATTAACTTGAAATTGCAATCAACTTTTTAGCTCTACAATGTTTATTATCATGTTTTTGTAGCACAATATATCACACGCTTCTCTGAACTTCCTAACCAAACTTTTTCTACAAAAAGACCGTCACTGGAACACAATGGTGGATTGTCTGTTACCAGTGCAAGGTGTCCCATTCCATCTCTGCATTGGCAAACCAACTTCAATCTTCAATTATTATTACCCGGCAGCTGCAACACTATGCTCTCCTGACATCAGCATAGGCACGCAAGTGACACTCTTCATATGTAGCATCCCTGCCAAACTCTGCATTCATATTCATTCACTATAGCATCATTGTATGTAGTTAGTTAGCGTTGTTATGAGTCAATGTTGTGTCTCTTTGTTAGTAGTGTTAGTAACAAATGTTTAAAATATAAACTCGTCACCTTGGTATCGTATAACATCCATTCAGTCACTTTACGTATAGTTTCTTGTTTTACCTCTTGCTACCTGAGTTCAGGTTAATTCCCAAAGCTGCATTAGACACTCTTGGCTGATCACGAAGGGAAACTTATCAGTGCCTATTGTGTGGACTCTGAAATGATGTCACTGGACGAATAGCTAAAGTCGTTCTGCTTAGTAATTCTGATTAACGCTAAACTTTTATATTATGGTGGAGAATTCTTGAAACTACTTTCCCAAACACGTAGATTTCCTACAGTAGGCAAACAACTTTATGGCTTCATATTAAACAGCTACAAGGATAAACGATATTAAAATGCTCTCCTTACTAATGAATAGGCAAGACTATGGTTTCATAAACACAACCCAACATCCTGCTTCCGGCGATCAGTCCGGTCAAACAGCTCTGTAAACCAGTTCATGGACCAAACTATGATACGGTCCCAGTTGTGTCTTCGCCTGGTTTATTTCGTGTACACAGCTATGATGTCTGTGTCTAGCAATTACTTTGTGATATTGAAGAAAACAATGAAAAAGTATGCGTTGATTGGAAATAATGACCTCGATGCATTTTTGGCATCAACGTCAATTACCTCGACTACTTGCGGCAGCCCTACACTGAAGTACTCTACAAGAAGGGCCAGAGATGTCTCTACTTTTTGAGTAAGCTGAGGTCCTTCAACATCTGCCGCAAAATGCTGAGGATGCTTTATGAATCTGTGGTGGCCGGTGCTGTTGTGTGCTGGGGCTTCAGTTTGAGGGAAGCTGACGCCAAACGGACTCAAAAACAACAAACTGATCTGCAAGGCCAGTGACGACGTGAGGGTGGAGCTGGACTCTCCGGCAGCGGTGTCAGAGAGGAGGATGCTGTCCCAGTTATGTGTCATCTTGGACTATGTCTCCCACCCGCTCCATGACGTGCTGGTCAAGCACAAGAGTGCATTCAGTGCAAGACTCCTTCTACCGAGATGCACCACAGAGCGCCACAGGAAGTCATTCGTGCCTTTGGCCATCAAACTTTTCAGCTCCTCCATCACAGTATCAGAGTCAATAGACTGGCCCTTGGACTTCTTTCACCACTGTCAGCAGCTATAACATTATACTTTATTTAAAATTTATATTTTCAACTGTGCAATACTCTGGCATCAATACAGCATTTATACTGTAAATTTCAATTCATATTTTTGATACTATTTTTGCATTTTAACACATGTATAGATCTCATTTCTCAGCATTATAATATACTATTATAGTATGATACACATTTCTTATTTAAAAAAAATTTCTAGATTTTTTTAGTGTAATGTATTTTTGCATAATTGTTATGGTCTTATTTTAGATTTTCGTAAAAATTATCTATGCTTATATACTATATTTCTGTTCTAGAATGGGAACAACTGCAACGTGACCAATTTCCCCCCCAGGGATCAATAAAGTATTTCGGATTCTGATTTACTACTGCACAACACCAACTGCCCAGCGCGTTGAATGTTTCAAGGAGGAAATATTTCTTCGTTTAATTGAAACTGTTTTCTTTCAAATGTTGGTAAAAGACAAACAGTCTACAAAGAATGAAATTTTAACAGACTTAATCAGACTATACAACCTTCTCATCTTCATTTTTTTTCTCTTGAGGTGGACCTCATTGTCGTGTATCACCATCTTTTAACAAACATATGTCAAACACAGTATACTGAAATGACTGTCGCCCAAAACTCACACTTGAAACTTTCAGCTACCATTTCAAATTAAAACATTTCACATATCAACTTTACCAAAAACTGAAAGGGGCCTACCACAAATAAGGTAGCATGCAAAAAAGATCCAATGTGGGAAAGAACATTAGAAATGACTTCCACACTTATGGACCATAAACATGAGAGCAAACTCAGATCAATGAGATTCCATTACCATCCTATCTCATTTCCCAGAGCTGAATTGGAAATGGGTTAGAGATGGATCGTGTCATTACCAATTCCAGCAGATCCACGGGAGCCATAGATGAGGGTGAGTGTGTGTGCACGCGCGCTATCTGCACCCGCTGCCAATGAATAGGTTTTTAGTGACAAGCAGGAAGGTGAGCAGGAGTTCATGCTCTATCACTACCATCATAGTTGTTAGTTCGCTTGCCTTGAGATGCAGAGCTACTAGAGGTTCACCAAACTAAACAATTTCTGATAACTTCTTGTTTTGAGTGTTAACTATAGTATGCTTATAATCACTTTGATGGTCAAAATACTTACATTTTTATGATAATGATTAGCATTAAAATGTCTGCTAATTAAATTACAGATGGTTCAGTGATGGAAGAATGTGTCCCTCTTCTGAACACTACACCTCCAAAATGTGGTCATTCTTCCCCTGTAAGGGCTTCTTTTAGTCAGATTACTCATTCATTCAGCTCCATACAGCTGTCGTGACAAGTGAATAATTATCCTACAAATACCTAATTTGACCTTCACACAAACTAACAATGCATTTAAGCCCAGAAAAACACAAGCATAAAAAAAAGTTTTCTACTTTCTCTTTCTTTAATGTCTTTATCCTCCACATTCAAGCTCCCCGTAATTCAATAATCCCCCAACTATTTTCCTTGACTGCCCACAGTTGTTCCAAACCTGGGCAGCATCAATTGCTGAACATTATTGATAAAAATAAAAAAATCAATCATGTTTCAGATCATACATCCAGTGGTCAGCTGCTATAAACACACCATTTTAGCCTTTATTCTTCTAGCTCGCTCAATCTGTTTTATTAGCAGGTTGGTCACTTGTAAACTGTTGTAGAGACTGGATACAGCTTAAATACAGAACTACAGTGATAGTGGTGGTGTTAACTCACTAAAACACAAACAGCATACAGCTATGTGTCTTTCTTCTCGCACAGAAGCTCTATGTTATAGGAAAACATATGGAGGCATGATCCAAAACTCCTATGAGAGAGACGAAATTGATCTGATGAACAATTGGAAAACTTAACATGCAGGAAAACTGCAATAGTTATTTTAATTTAGACTGATTTACAAATGTCACTGCAAAACTGAAATTACAGTTATAGGTAATAAACTAACATGAAAAAACAGAATAAGGGGGAAAAACAACTATATTTGACAGTACAGCGTGCTACCGTAGGGGCAGAATTAGATTCACTCCATTGTGGAAAGGACAAACTACCATGGTTCTTTAAAAAAAAAAACACTTAGTCAGCCAAATCAACACAACAACATTTAAATGTACATTTTTTGAGTGGTAGCAAAGGTCTAGCAAAAAAAACAAACATAACAAAATTATGTTTATGTGTGGGTATGTGGGTTATGCATCTGAACTGGAGCCTAAGTCTGACCCAGCAGTTTCCTTTGCTTGTGCCAAATGGACATGCCAACACACCTCACAGATTGTTGTACTTTTGCTCTAACACTAGACTGTAAAACTTCATCCTTATTTTGCTGGGTGTATGTTATGTGCGGCGGCCACCTTCCAGAACTGTGCTGGACATGGAAATACTTAGCTTTGACTTTGAACTACCAAATGTCAAAAGGGGATAATTCCACACAATGATTACAGTTAGAGCACGTAGTTTGTGCATTTTGACAGCGAAAAATGACAGGAGAATCACTTGGAACAAATCGTGCAGAAGTACATTGGTTGGATCAAGCCAGGAAGAAACATAACCATTGATATGCCAAATGACATGTTGATGCTAATTCACCCAGTACGTTGCAAGAAAAAAAACAATTTGGCATCAAACTTTGGACACCAAATACACGCTGAACACATTACCTTTACGTGGAGAGACCCTGCTCTACTTGTGAAAGACTGTGTGGTGATGCATCTCATACATCATGTTTCACAGGCAAAGGGAGGATTTCTTTACATCACTCTGCCTGGCCAACAAACTAATTTTCAATGACACAGGTCTGCTCAGAACCATGAGTAAAATGAGACAGGAGGTGTCGCCTTCTGTAAAACCAACATTCTGAGAGAACTATAGTCAACAACAGTGATGACAGCTGGCAAGACTACAATTACATTGTACACATACAAGCCAAGAAAGAGTGTCTGCATTCTCAGCACTGCTTATCCTAATGTTACATCAGCACAGACACACTGGCGGACTTTCACACCAACGTGTGTAGGCCTACAGTTCGCTAGCCATCCCACCTGCCTGACCTGGCTGCCACCAGTGACCACAGTTAGCAAACACTTAAACAAAAGAGAACGCAGGAGTGGGACAATTCACAGCACCTCTCAAATCATGGTGCCAGATGCAAAGTGCCACTGATTTGTGTACCAGAGTTGTTTAGACAAACACTTGTTCATCATGTTGGGACAATTTACAGCATGAACAGAAGAAAGAGCCAGAAATAGTCATGAAGGTTAATTTTCAACTAATGTCAATGCCCAGACAAAAGGAAAGACTGGTGAAAGGAATGACACATGGCACAAAGATTTAAAAAAAAAAAAAAAAAACAAGACTAGAAATCCAACTAACATACATGTAAGTATGCAAACATTAAACACATTAAAGTAACAACCTTGAAGATTTTCATTTAGATAAGTGTCTTTTAAGTCACTATCACCAAATTACGTAACACAATGCTGATTGAGCCTATGGCCCACTGATTAAAGTATTGCAATATTTATATATTTGCACTGTTACGAACTGGGTGTCGGTAGCGAGGTTATTAAGTAGTCACGGGAAATGCAATGTGTTTGTCAGCGAGCTTGACACCGACCGCTATCGTTCATCAAAAATGCATCTACAAAACAAGACAACGGCCATTTTCGGCATTTTTTGACAGTGGATCAGTTTAAAATATTGCAGGGGGTAATGGAACAAGAAGGAGCAGCCACAGTGAGCTGTTAGATGAAGAGCTGCAGGCGACAGGCTGCACACCAACTTCTCAGTGAGGTAACCGACTCCTTTCACTGTGCTCTACTGTTCGCAGACTCATGCCATGTAAAATCTGATCACGGTTGCTCATAGTGTGACGGAAAAAGGCTAATTATTGCCTGACTTGGTTATTAAAATGACAATAGTTTGTTTTGCTGCCCCCAGAATTCTGTCACCTGTAGTATTAAACCGCACTTGCTGTTCCCACTAGTAACTAGGTGTTGCCATTTCAACCGGGACTGAAATCCTAAGGATTACAACTTTAAGAAACATAGGAATACAAAAATGCATAACTTCAAACATACACATACTGTGCATGTCCAGTACATGTACATATACAGAGATATACAACATAATCCCAAATACAATACACTTGGAGTTGTTGTCACATGCATACACTATAAAGAAAAATATAGGAACACACTTTCTTTTGGTCTATTTTTGTGACCAAAACCTTATCCATACTTAAAGAAAATTGGTTAAGCAATCTGAACTTAAAGCTAGAGTAATGTATTTTAGAAGAACTGTGTGTTATATTGGTTGAAATTTTCTTTACATTCAGACAATCAATAAATCAAATGCTGTGGGGAAAAAAAAAGAAAAAATCCGGTATCTGTGGCTATTGCAGGCCTGTCATAAGCCCATCGGCTGGCCTGCCTACCTGCGCGCACCATGCCCCTGCACTCATTGCACATGGAAATGTGTTTTGGGCGGGTGGCTTTGGGGCGAGGCTTGAGGGGAGGGTGTGGGATTTTTCCGGCTGGATACTTTCATAATCTAGCCATCTCTTGGTCATATCTCCAACATTACCTACCGTAGCTTTAATCTGTCTCGTATGCAGTATGAGCATTTAATGTTCATATAATTTCGGGCCATAAACATAATGTACATATTTGAATTCATGCTCCTTTCCCAAAACTTATTGCTAACTCTGCATGTCTCCAAACTGCCTGTGGTGCACAATTCAATTAAAAAATAATTAAAATATTTGTTTCCAGTTTGTAAAATAATTAGGCTTAAGTGATAACAGACTATAAAAGGATGCCCCTTTCTTTCTCTATATCATTAATCCTGTATCATGCATTCATTAATTTACTGGAGGAGCACTTATATATACTGTTATTGCATTGAGAACACACACACACACACACACACACACACACACAAACCAACAAAATCCCCACACAAAATATTGTAAGGAAATAACAGAATACACTTTACATGCAGGGAGCATGTGTGTGCAGCTGCAATATTATGCAGATATTTTAATTTAACTGATGATTAAGTTTGATGCCTATATGCCCACCGGGGATAGGGGAAAAAAGCCATAAAAGGAAGGAACAGAAATGAAATACTGTGAAATAATCTTTTCTACCATGAGTCAATATCCAGTAGAGAATATACATTTGAACTGAGATGTCTACATTTCTAATAATTTAGAGGGAGCATTCCCTCCAGATGATTAAACGTAGGTGCGGGGAAAATTACTGCAGATGCCATCAGTGATTCATTTGTGAAATCAGTTAAAACCCATATATAGTTCAGAAGCCAGCATTATGTAATGATTAAAAAAAAACACATTCTGTAAGAAGAATGTTGTCTTGTGGTTTAAGCCCTGTGAAAAACAGTGGAAACAAGCCTCATCAGGTCAACTTTAAAAGGCCCTTAATTCAATGAGAATGTAAAATGCAACACGTTAATTTTTCGAGGGTTCGAGGAATTGCAGAAAACCACACAACTTCACACAGAAAGGGTATTTGGTTCTATGCACAGAAGCAATCGTAGCTCTAAGAAGCATGCAAATAAGGCCTGCAGGATGACCACTGGTAACAAACAACACAAAACTGTTCTGTTAGTCTTTACAGCGCGCAATTTGAAGTATGTCATGAAAGAAATGGCAAAGGAGAAAGACACGTGAGCACAAAACCAGCTTAATCTGACCTCCAACATGAGAGAAAACGGGCCAAGAAGCCTTGAGAAAATGTCTTAATTTAGCTTAAAAGACCTTCAGAAATTAGGAAACTTTATTTTCGTCCACAAAGTATGAAGCCATTTGATTCCTGTGCATGCTTTGATTAAATGCCAGCCACACAAACCATTTTATAGGGTGGGCTGAATTGTCCCAAACTGGTACTAGATTGCATACTTTATTTCTGGGAAGCTACCATCTATGCAGGGGAAGTCACTTACAAGAATCTGTGCTGGTAGTAGAACACAAATGTACAAATACTGGAAGTGAGAAGAAAAAAAAGTGACAGATGGAGGGTGGGAGTAGGGAAGAAATCATCATGTTGGTAAAACATGGGAAGTGGGGTGAGTTTGGAAAGACCAGATTAGACAAACTACAGACAGTGGTACTTTGATGAGCAGAGCTGCCCATATTTTTGATTAAAAATCGTCCGCTTCTCTCTGCCAATAAGCCCTTATCTGTACTGCATGCATATAAGTCTGATAGGGCCTCTAGCCACAGTGAAAGATACAAAAATAATTAGCTAACATTCCGCTTTGAGCAGACAGAAAATTTATACTGAAGAAAAAAATAAATAAAATAATATAAATATAATATATATTGGAGAAGGAAGATAGGAAGTCGAGCATCAGTTTGACTTATACAGAAATAAACAGAAACATTTAATGTAAGAATAAGCTATGTGTTTGTCAAAATGAGATTATTTCCACCTCAGCAAGAGCAGGCAATCACTTTGAGATAAGCAAATACTGAAAATCTGCACTTGCACCTTGCCGCTCAACTGAAGTCAATCTTCAGTGATCTAAAACTGGATGGAGCCTCAGCTGGGATTTCTATATATGGGACTGTTTTACCCTTTAGATGGTATTTAAACTTGTACCTTGTAGATTATATTTAAACTGAGTGATGGATGAGATTAATGTCAACACCTTTTATTTTTCACTGTACCATCCTCAGGAAGACCACATTCAAGAAATACCCTAAACAAAGCAGCTGCGAGTGTTACTGCAATATTCCAGTACAACTACCCAGAGTTTAATAGGATTTTGGCAGAAAGCGTTTCTGTGAATTAAAGTTGCATTGATGGTAGATGAAATGTTGGGAGACAACATTCTATTGTAGAAAGAAATACCAGTTTCTCCAGCCACAGAACCTTAATAGTCCATGCTGCAATGTGTTGTGTCTACAAGATCCTGTTACAAGATGCCAATGCTTGTACAAGATTGGCATTTCTCAAAAGAAAAAGAAATACTGAAAGAGTATCATCTTAACACAAAGACGAGCTCCAAACAATCTATCATGTCAGGTTCAAGATTAGTGCATCTTGAGCGTTGCGTTGCCTGGTCTTATAACAGTAGCTGGCCCCCCAAACCACAAAGCAGTGGCATCAGAGCACACTATCACTGGCTGATTCCATTCCAACTTTAAACTCCAAATTTTACATTACGCAGGATTCTTATGTTAAAATACAAATATCTTATCAGCCTAAATCAGGGCGCAACAGAAGAGTATACTATCCACTGGCTTTTCTAAAGCAAACGCAAAGCTATGTGACAATTGCGCGTGTATTGTGTTGGATGTACACTAAGTGTGCTGAACTTTGTGTGTGTTTTGTCTTCATTAATAGACCACTACTAAATCACAAAGACAACTTCTTATTGCACTTGACTGAAAGTACTTTTTCTCAACTATACCTCAAAGTGAAATATGAACAGACAATCTCATGATTTACTTTCTTCCCCTGAGTCAAAAACTTCTTCCCTAGCGATGAGTTGTACACTGATGTTTTCTTCTGTGAGCACGCTGTAAGCAGAGACAGTGACGATAAAACACAAGCAGAGAGGAGAGATTGAGACAGAAAAAAGCAGTGTCCTACAAAGGGAATGTCTCATCTTTCTCTATTTAGCACCAAAGAGAGGGTAGCATATGGGATCCCAACAGGCTTTATTAATAGTCAACATAATTTAAACACCATAGCCAGATTTACTTCACCATTAATGGGAGTTGTATTTTACAAACACTAATTTTCAATAGATAGGTTAGGAATTAAATTTTTTGTTGTACTTAATGGTGATTTTGGCAGAGTGCCAAAAGATGTCCCAGCTACAGTAATTCCATTTACGGGCCAAAACATGCAATTACACATCCTTTACAGAAATTTCTAAATGCCTAAAAGCATAAACACATCTTTCTTTATTTTCCTGAGTGCAAAGTGTACTTCTCCTTATTAATTAATCATATTAAACGATAATGTAAACTTGCACATCTCTGTTCAAATTGGTTTAAAAATGACAAAACCTATATCCCTGGGGTAGACAAAATGTCATCTTTAATTGTTTGACACCTGCAGTCGCCTCAGAGGGAATGTTTAAATTCAACATGACATCTTACAGAAAAAAAAAAAATCCTACCTAAAATTTCCTTTGGAGGCCAACAAAGTGCTAAAGAGAAACACTCCGATATACAGCTACACTGATTCAGTGGGGATGGAGTAACATGAAATTCTTCATAAAAAGTATGTAAAAGCAAATGCCCCAGATCCTGCAAATACAGGCAGCAGGTAACACTTGTAAGCATCAACAGTCACTTTAGGAGGCTGACTTTTTCACGACTGAGGAGCAGTGTAAAGATTAATCAATACGTACTGGAAAAAAAACGATTCACGAGTCAGAGATTGTTCCCACACAAAAGGTGAAATGTTGGACTGTGCTGTGTACTACGCTCCGTGAAATCTTTATTGTAGTCTGCAAAACATGCAATTACTACTAAAAGGCAATGTTTAGGCTGAGAGTAGTTACAGAGAGGGATCGTCAATACAAAGCAAGTACTGCTAGCATTAGCAGCTAATGCTACTTTCAACTGGCCCCCGACTCCCGGTTACTGAAGCCATGCGCTGTTTTATTAACAAGTACATAGTGAAAGAAAGTTGGCAAAACATTCAGCCACGAAAAGTGTCTTAACTCTCTGCCCACCAACCCAACATCAGTGCTATAATGTCTATAAAAGCGCACCATAGCCCAAAAGGCGTGCAATCCATACAGTCTATCATCTGCAACCAAATTACAGTGCAATCTAACAAATTGATTCCTCCAGTTAAGTATTTGGCAATTTTAATTGGAAATTTGGTATAAACATTGACTGAATAAATGCTCCCATAATAATGAAACAACAAAGGTTGATTTCAGGCAAGATTCCTTGTGAACACAGTGTGACCATAATTGGATTAGAAGGCTCCATGCTACAGACAGAATAGGAGAGATGGAGTAAGGAGCTTTTGCCATTTATTCTCTTTGGTTTGGTTGGAGGTGATGACTAGTCAATGCTGGCAAGTTTCAAGGAGCTTCCAATGAAAATGCAGCCCTTTCCCAAGAGCTTTCCAGTCTGTGTTTTCTATATTCTAAACTGTTTTAGCCTAATGTGACTCCCTATCATATTTTACTAAAATATCTCCTCCAGCCTTTTTTAAAGGCAAGTACTCAAGGATATTAAGTATATTGTTAAAGAATGTATAATTTCAAAAATGCCAAAGCAATATGCTCACAGTATCTAATAGATGATAGAGGTTACAAGAATCATAGATCTTTGTATCCAGTGCATGCATTAATTCCTATTATGTATATAAACTACCTGAGTTACACCACCCTCAATGTGAAAATGAATCTTCATCTTTTCCTCTGGAGTGCTAGTGATCGTAACAACCCAGTACATGATAGCACCTGAGGAGGTTCCCCATTTTCTCTGTTACATGAAAATGGCCACCACTTCATCAGCTCTCAGACAGCCCTACTTGAGTGAAAGAGGTTGGGGTGGGGGTTAGGTTAGGGTCCTCGATTGGAGTGAACAATGAGATCATGCAAATGAGATGGAGTGCCGTCCTTAGACCTATATAAAGAATACAATGTCTACTGAACACCCCCATTGGCACAGTGTTAGAAATCATAAATTGCACACTAACATTTACTCTTTTAGTTACCCAATAATATACCTTCAGACCTCCCAACATTTTTATTAAGGACCTGATAGGAACTGGCATATTAGAATTGTTGCCCCCGGAGATACTTTTATTTTCAAGCAGCAGTCAGTGACATTCGGTGCATTTCAGGATTAAACCTAGTTTAGCATCAATGCTACGCTATACATGTTCTACAAAACAACCTTGGAACCATTACGGATAGAGAAGAGCTTCATTCGCAGTGCCTTTATGACACTCCGGTCAATCACTTTGGAATGGATGTGTTTTGTGTTTGCAGTGAGGAAAAACACATCTTATTTCAGAAAAAGTAAAAGCACTGCAGTATTCCATATAGCGACAGATTAGCTTGTCTATTTTCCAATGATATACAACACGTTGATATTCACTCTCAGAGGTGATATTGACCAAAATAACGACAGCACCAAAATGTATATATCAGTGATAATCAACCGGCGACCCGTCAAGCCGTTCGATCCGGCCCGCAACTGGATTCCAAAATTGTGAGAATCAAAGCGAAAAACAATGTAGGTTTATTCCACACTATTAAAGCAACTAAAAACAGCAACAACTGAGTCTCTTATCAGTAATCAACACCATTTATGATTCCATTTGGCTACACTCCGAAAGGAGGACAGACTTGTTACAGTGTAACGAGCTGCGAGCTGTCGTTTATACTATAAACGGTGATGCCGGTAACGCGTTACTCTAATCTGACCACTTTTTTCAGTAATGAGTGTTCTAACGCGTTACTATTTCAAAACCTATCCAAGTTACTGTACGTTAATATTTTTTTCATTTTCCTTAATAAAAAAAATATATTTTTGCTTCCTTCTCGCATCTCGGGGAGTAAAGTCACGTATGCGACAAGTCATGTTTTCAGCGTGAGGACCGTTCACGTCACGTGTAATAACACATATCCCGCAGCGACACACACGTAAACAACAATGGAGGGAGGAGAGAGGAGCGTTTTCTAGCTGGAAATACAGACACTATTTTGAGTTTGTGTCAGCTAAAAATGGCAATATTAAGGTTGGTTGTACACTGTGCCGGTGGAGACAAAGTGTTATCTAGCTACAAAAACACTACGTCAAATGTAAAGAAACTTTTGGAGTGGCAGCGCTGCACGGTCAAACTTACAGAGCGAGTTCCAGCAGGCGGTGCGAAGCGCAGAGCGGGAGGCCCCCCACCCCCCCCAAACAACAACAGCTGGACTTCGGTAAAAACAAGTATTTATGCTAAGTGAACTCAAGAAAGACTGGCATTATTTAATTTTTTATAAAAACATGTATTTTTTCAGGAAATAGTTTTTAAGTTCAACTTAAAATGTTTGTAGATACATTGTTGACATTACTGTTAAAAATGCACTTCCAATAAAGGGAGTGTTGGCAAAACCAGCTGTCATTGTTCTGTTGAGGCGGCGGGGGTGTTGTCGGCAGCGGCTGAATGTAACTGACAAAGTAACTTGTAATCAAACTTAGTTACTTTTAAAATCAAGTAATCTGTAAGGTAACTAAGTTACCTTTTAAAGGAGTAATCAGTAATTAGATTCTTTTTTTAAAGTAACTGTGGCAACACTGACTATAAGCAATAAACATCAATCATAATGTTGTACCAAAATTTGATTTTTATTTAATTTTTATTTAAGGGTCCGGCCCCCAAGAAGACTGTCTGGTACAATTCTGGCCCTCTGACAAATATAGTTGATGACCCCTGGTATATATTGTCTACAAAAAAAACTAACAGGAAAATATCCAATAAGTGGCTGTAACTCACTGAGGAAAAGTTGTATTAGCACCAAACGTAACATGGAGCTCCAAAACACCTGAATACAACTTGTCGCACTGAAAAAAAAATGTTTCCCTGGTTGACTATGGAGTTATTCAACAAAACACTGGGCATTTTTGAAATGTCAAATATGGTATGCTCACACATAGGTAATGCACCATGGTGACTTTACACTGCTCCAAAAAGAAAGGGTAGGTTTGCTTGAATCATATGTTGTACAACACTTGATACTGACTTAAGGAATAAGCTCAGCATTTGTAAAAAAAAAATATATAAAACTTGAACAGGGTTGTAATTATGTGATACAATTTATGTTATTACTGTACCCTCATTCCTGCAGCCTTGAGTAAGCGCTTTCTTCTTTGGCAAACTTTTAGACTAACATATTACACATGTGTATAAGTTATACACAAATACAGATGCAGTCGTTTTACCTGGTTCCCAAGCCACCCAGAAAAGTCAGACATATACAGCTTTGCCCACATTACCGCACAATGTATTAGCTATAGATGTTCAAGTAGCGAGAGAGCTTTTGCATCGTTTGAGCAACTAATTAGTCACTGCAGCATGTGACACTGCACCAAAAAAAGACATGTATCCGCAAGCGTGAGGCTCCAGAAACTCAGACAAATACTAAACTAAATAACCCAGCTTTGTTTTGACTACTCTGTTCTGCTTTAGTTTGCCACAGTCTGGTAAAGTCCCGGGTGCTCATTTCACGTCCACGTCTGCTGTGACATGGTGAGTCATTACTCAAACCCAATTTGCCTGCAAGCCTTTATGTTTCCTACTTTGCTCATGTGTCTCTCTGTTAACATAAAAAGCTATTTCTTTCGATCCTTGGCATATGACCAGCATGTTTCTCCTTATCCTCCCTACATCAGTTGGTGAGAGGGGCATCGAGTGGACAAGATGCCACTTTAACCGAGGGCAAAAGAAAATGAAGCCATTCATCTCCCACTAGGTCATGAAAAGAGATGGGAAACTCAGAGGGGAAACACTAGTCTCCTTTCCCTTATATTTCCGTAGATAGGGAGGCTGTGTGGATGCCTCTCATTAGAGCAGTACCCCTCCTTTCCAGCCCCTACCCCTGTGGCACTGACTATGGCCTGCACTGGCAGCTGCCACTATGCCCAGCTGTGAACAGATGGGTGGCACAGAGCAAGCCAATATGTCTGGTCTGATGGTGTATTGCAAGAAATATGAAGATTTGCTCTTTGGCGTGCTCAGTTCAGATTCAGTAAATGCAGTAAAGAGATCAGAGGTGTACTCTACAAGATGCCATTTGAGAATCCAGAAAATGTGGCCAGTCCAACAACCTTGACAATGTAGTGTTTAATAATAAACATGTACTGAAATCACTAGCTTGTCAGTCTTAAAAATAGGTTTTTATATATGTGCAGTCTATAATTTTAGTAGCTTATTAGCAAAAACTCTTTACATTGTGCCGTTTCATGCGTGACAAAATATGCTTTGACTGGCTGTACCACATAGCTTTTTTCCAAGGAGGAATGAGAGCTGTTGTCGGTAATGGCGATACAGAACCCATTCTGAGTGCAGGGGGAGTGATGAATACTTGATGGGAACAACTGTTCCCGAAAGTATGCTACAGAAAGTTAACAAAAGCAATCGCGATGAGTGTATAAGTCATGATGGTGAACCAAAACTGTCAAAGTTGATTGTTTCAATGCCATTGTATTTGCAGTATTTTCAGGTCTCTTGTCAAAACATTCATATTAACAGTTTTCGCAGAAGCAGGACTATCTCAGAATACTATTTTTCATTTACTTTAGTTAGATTTAAAAAAATAAAATAAAATAATTTCTTAATTGACCATTTGCTAAACCCATCTCCCAAACAGCGATTGTCTCATCATAGCTTAGCAACAGTGTTGGGAGTAACGGGTTATATTATACCCATTACAATCTCAGTACATGCATTTTGACCCGAAATTAAAGTGCTGTTTTGTTTTTTTAAAGAATACACTAATACACTAGTGTAGCATTACTTCCAAAGCCAAATTGCTAAATCCTTAGCTAAAGACATTATTTTATGGGGTAACAAGTTGTGTTAGAATACCCCCCCTTAAGGACTGGAGCTAATGGAGCTTATTTTTCTGGCTAGACTCCAGGTATAACAGTGATTTCTCAGGTACTTATTTTTTTTTAGAAAATGGATCCTAATAAAAATAAATAAAGAACTACAATATAAGTTAAAATACAAGTTCATCAGTGCACTTGTTCATGGAAAAGGTATGACCAGAATTTTGGAAAACATTTCATAAGAAGCCACGTTTCTCGAGCTCTAAAGTATATTAGAATGTGTTCACTCAATGCAGCACAGGACCCCTAATGTTTTGTCATTTCAACACACTCCATGATGCCATGTTTTCATGCGGTCAAGTGTTGAAGCAGCCAGGGCTGCACAGCTTGTCCTCTCCCCCCTCCCAAAAAATAAAAAATATGGACTCTTCTGATAAATGATTAGCTTGATGAGAAATCATGATCTAGATCAAGAGCAGGCTAATGTCAGCAATCTGTGTTGTCCATCTGTCTCATTAACCAACCAACCGCCTAACTCACTCCACAACTAGAGAAAAGCAGATCTGGTTTCTGCAGAAATGCAGCTGTGAATACATTTCTATTCCGTTTTTTGGCTGTTCACTCCAAGAAGCCTGCAAGATCTATATAATACATAATGCATTTTGTGGTTTTTCTGCCCTCAGTTCCTGAAATACTGACCCTGAAGCTTGTATCTTGTTTGTGGATAAACCTTAACATGGAACAGAGAGGGTGTGCTGTACTTGGAAAGCACAAAACATTATAAATCATATAACCCTAAAGTGGTAAAAAGTAGGGCCTAGATAAAAGTTGTACTTTGAAGCTGTGAACAAAAATAAAAAAAGGAAACGAGAATCGCTGTCCTTAAAATGTTCAAGGGTTACTGACTACAATGGGGAACCATAAAATGTGTGCATAAAAATGTATAATGTGAAGATAGGTATTCATGATCTGTAGGTAAGGCTCAACGGTGAAAAATCTAAAATACATAGGGAGCTTATCAAAATAATTCCCATCTGGATGTCATATCTCCACACATGCAAATGTCATGTTTTCTACAAGAATACACGGTTTACCACAGTTTACAGTAAGCAAGCTCTACTTGCCACATTGGCTTCACAAACAAAATTTGCGGTAGTAGAATGAAAAAAAGAAAAGGGGGAAAACAAATGAAGCGCAGAGTTATGCACCAATGTCCCTCCAAGTAACTAAAAACGCCAATAAAAAGTTTGACTATGCTCCAAATATCCAGATTTCACCTGCTTTTTTGTCTATTTGATTTCTGTAAATCCAGTTTTCACTCATTTTGTAATATGCCATATAAAAAGATAAACTACGCATTTATTCATAGATTATGGAATCATGGATACACGCTGTACAGTGTAAATTCACTTGTGCATTAGAAAAGTGCAATGAGGCTGCTATTTGGGGTAAATGTAACTGTGCGTAGGGCGATGAGAAAAAAAATACAGCTTGTCACCAAACAGAAAGTAGAATGTTCTTTGTATTGTCATCATGAACATCTCACTACTAATACCTGTATTTATGTCCCAGCAAGACGTTTGAAAGGTACCTGTCACATGACTACACAAGCAGGCAATGTAGAGAATAATGGTGAGTGATGTGGTGAAATGGCTCACAAAATGAAGTCCTGCTCACTTGAGCTTTGCCATGCAGTGCACCATCCGTTTGAATTATCTGCGGTCTGGTAAACACACCTTGCGTGGCATACAACATTCATGTGAAAGCGCTCAAAAACCTCCGTGCATTATGTGAGCTGGCAAGTGTGAGGTCCACACACAGTCATTTTTCACTTGTTACATGGCAAGAGGTTTCAAACGGTCACATGTGCCGGTTTTGTTGGGAGGAATACTTGGAAAATAAAAAGGTATTTCATAGCATTTGCTTGGACTTGATAGATCATGCATTGTCTGTATCTAAAGCTAGAAGACTCAGAAGCAGTTCTCGACCCAGGTTTACAGGCAATCAAGGGTGCAAGCTGCATCTCTCTCTCACATACACACACACACAGTGCAAAACTAAATCAAAAACAGGTGGGATGGCAGGAAATTATCTCTTCCTTTTAACCAATTACTGCCTCTGACTTATGATGCCAAGCAATGAGCAACTACAACGTGAGGCTGCCTTGTGCCTTGTGCCATGCATTACTTTATGTTGCATTAGACAGCTCTTGCTAATTGCAAATTTTAACACGGAAGAGGGTACCTGGCATCTCTGTGCATAATGTAAGGGATGCCAATCCTGCCAACCTCTATCCTGGCACTGAGCTGACCCAGACTACTGCTGATGGCATTATCACCAGCTTCCCCACCTTCCCTGGCATGTCATGTCTGGCTAATCTCACAGTCAGTTTGTATCTTGGCTTGAATGAGGCTCGTCATGAGGTCTTTGAGCTGGTGCAGGGACAACTTCTATGCCATCAGAGGGAGCACAAAGGGAATGCAAAGTCCGATCCACCTGTCAGGTTTATTCATTACAGGTTAAAAAGCACACAGCTCAAGAATCTCCACTTTATGACTGGCTGGATAAGTCCTTTTCAGAACATTGACAACAGCTTGCTTGTTGAAAGGGAAATTAATGTCAAAATTGTTACTAGTCCTTTTAAAGCCACGATCAATTATTCAAATGTAAACAAAAGGGCAACAAGAATACAGGATTAGCACATGCTGCCGCTCCTAAATTGACTGAAAGGTCAATAAACACATGTACTAACACAAAGACAAGATCTTAACGTTATTACTTGTTTGTGATGCAGTTAAATGTCTATTTTTAAATACCAGCTCTATTTTTTCCAATTATGATGAGTTCCTTAACAGATAAAATGTATGTTTCATCTAAGTCAAACTTTTAAATGAAATCTGTGAATATAACTAATTCATACATCATACTGATCAGGTCTTTAGAAGCCTTGTGACCCAATGGGATAGCGTTACAGTTAAGAGTCGTCGAGACCCGCCAGATTGACGGACCGACCGTGGCCGCAAAAATGAAGAAATATTACCTGCGGGGAAGGATTTGAACGTGTAACCCGGAGGCCATATATTACCCCGATAAGTTGTGTCGACTCAAGCCGGAAGACCCATTGTCAAGCCACACCACCTAATGAGGAGAAACTGATAAGCGGCCATACCATGTCACCCGCGATGTAAAGCAAAAATAGATTAAATTAATCATGTGAATTGCCATTAAGAGAAAAAAGAAGATGATGGGACAGGCCTAATGAAGAATAATCAGTCAGTGAATCATTAGGATTTGAGTGGAAGGACATGAGATTTGACTGTCTGGATAAAGAATGGATAGTGTTGGACTATCATTAGGAATGGGACCCAAAGTGTGTGAATAAATAGTATAAACAGTAGGCAATATCCTTTTTATATTCTTTAAATGATAATGGAAATTGCATCTGCCTATTGTACTGTGTGTGTAGCAATGTAATGTATATACAAGCTCTAATTGAAGTCAAAAAGAGGAGCTAAGAGCACTGACATGCATGGACTCTGGTTACCATACCTCATTGAATAAATATAATAGTTATTTTAAAGAAAAGCTTTGTTACCAGAATCCATGATTCCGTTTTTTGTTTTTTTAAATACAGGCAATGCCAGCTCTGAAAAGAAACCTTAAAAAGATGTGTCAAGTAAATTAAGTGTAAAGAAAGAAGGAGTAGAATAGTTTACCAATATACCTTCCTACCCAAAAAAAAAAAAAAAAAAACTAATTTAAAGGCACTGAAGAACATCACATGCTGCACTCTCTTTATATCACAAAGCTTGTTAAACTGGACTGACTTGCTTGGAGACATTGTCGATGCCCTCTGAAATGTGAAATTAATATCTGTATCTTTGGGCAAGTAAGGAGGGACAAGTCTAATTGTCTGCACACTAAGTCATTTATTATCAGATTTATGTCCAAATGACTTTCTTCACTACTACACTGATAAACCTATGGCATATTCCAGTGAACGGTTAACACTGCTTTATAGTGGCTAAAGCTTCTTGAAGGCTCCTCTTAACTGAGGTTTAGCAAGAAACCTTGTCACCGGTTTTTCTTCACAGCTTGAGGATGGTACATTGGGAGTTTACAATATCTTGTTTGTACCTTCACTGGGAATTTAGCATTTCTTTTTATGTAAATGTGTTTTAAATATTCCACGTACAATGTCACGGTCAACAGTCCTATCCAAATGACAACCAATATATACCCCTTTACACGGAGAACCATTAGATTTAGAAGCACATTCTGGTGAAGTAAATGCAAAAAAAAAAAAAAGCCATGAGTATAAGCTTATACAGAAAGTCGTCAATTTCTACAAGAATACATAGAGATGTGACATGAAATACATGAAAAATTGGCATATACATGTTAAATGTCACTAGACAGCAAAATCATGATAGAAAACACAAGACAAACTAAATGAACAGAAATATTTAGGAATTAGTAGTGTTCTAGGATAAAAAAAATGTTTTCAAAATCTTATAACACTTGATATTCTACCTTTCTTTACATGGATGAGTAGATAATTCAACTATAGCCATCAAGCAGGCTATTAAGGCAAAAGTTTACATTTGGTATGTAAAATGACATATTTCATGCAGACCTGCAACAATATAGAAAGCACTCCTCTATGTTGTCATCACAAAACTGAAATATAGACTTACTACCAATTTCCAAACTTAAATTAGACTGCTCATTTTAAAAGGGTTTAAAGGTTCATGTTTTCAGTAGCTTAAAAAGGGCAGGTACATGGACCGCTCACAGCTAATTACTTTTAATTAGCTCCACCTTTAGAGCTCTTCAGCCTCTGCTTTGTGAAACTTGCAAACCCAACTTTTGTACTGTTAACCGCTAAACTGTCATCGCTAGATAAGAGAGCACTGTATCTGTGTTTACTTGAGGTTTTTGGCCTCAAAGACATAAAAACAAAGTATAGTACAGAAACAGCACTCCTACGCTGCTTTCTTAACTCCCATTAACCTGTGAGAGCTATGACAGCTCAAATGGAAGTTTGATGTCTTTAGGCAGGAGGTAAGCCCTAATGGCATAGTCTTCTGCATTATAAATGTATAGCATCGACAATGTGATGGCACACGTCACACCTCACGATCCTATTCAAAAAGAACAGGACTCTCTCCACCACCCACTACCAGGCCACTAACATCTGCTGGGGAAATACATAGAAACACTAGAGACAAACTTTTAATACGGTGATACATCTGTGCTTAAAATGGGCAGAGAATATACTGTATGTTTGCCTTTAAGACTAATTTATGGGCTTCCACACCTCAGTGCGTTTCGAGTAATATAATATGTACTTATAATAAATTTAAGTAAGAAAATAAATTTGCATAGTAACTTACTGTAGAGTTGCACAAGAGAACCTTCGCTTTCCAGTAGCAATGAGTACTATGGATTTTTAAGTAGCCGATAATGTGTCTATTGGTCCTTGGTTTTTATCATTTTCTCTACTCCCACCTTGTTAACTTGACTTTTGTTCTCTTGACTGATCCCCTTTTTATTCCTCAGCTACAGTTCATATGTTGCTCCCCGACCTCATTTAATTCGCTCTTCTTTCTTCTGTCTTGCCCTTTCCTCCAGGTCCCTTTTTTCTTCGCACTTTCGCTATCTTGCTTCCACAGAGGGCACATAAGCACAGTGTTCTGGGTGCTTGCAAAGCATCTGGCTTCCAAGCCCATACATCCAGCCGGCCAATATGTTTGCTCCTACAATGTCTGTACACAAAATACACTTGTGACTGAATGCTTGAGTTGTCAAATACAAATTACTGGCCAGGGGGAGTCTGGGAGCTCCACTGCAGTTCTAAAAACCTAATTTCAGTGGCTTTATTTTGTTTACAAGACATAGTAGTAGAAGAGAAAAACATAACTTGGTCAATAGTTTGAGCTGACAACATAGAAAGTGGTGAAGATTTTTAACGGAATCGAAGGATAAGGAAATAGAGCCGAGTGTTTCAGCAGTCCCGTTTACAAATTGTCCTTCATTTTAGTGATTTTTGGGGATGCACCACTAGTCAGTATGAGTATGGTCCAACACCAACCAAAAGCAATTAATCATGTATCAAAAACAATTCCAAATATTGACACATCCCTGGTGAAAAAACATGTCAGTATTTGAATAAATATATACACATTTTGTGTGAGCTGCTGAAAAGAGAAGTAGCAATTGTAGCCATTCTACTATAGCCAACTTTTTTTGCATGGGAGAATGAGCATTGCAAACTAAGGAAACGTTTGCATTAGTATAAAAGCCAAGGAATACGATGCAAGCAGCATGCTCTAAGAAGAAAAGAGTGCCGGAACAACAATGGAGGCAATGAAGCAGCAACTCCCACATGAGAACAACCAAACAAAGCTGATCATCGTAAATATAGTGGAATTAACTGTCTTGTATAACAAACCTATGTGGTTTAAAAGATATTAGTATTGACATTAGTATTGGGATAGGATTTGTATAGGCAGATACCGGTAACAGAAGTGAAAACGTGAGCACTAAACATAAAATGCTATGCCTCTTTGTCAACCCCTGAACTAAATGTGCCTAAAATTTGCCCTTGAGAGAAAACTAAACTATTAAATGGGTGTTTTCATGGGCAACTACCCTTCAATGAACAGGGTTTCTGAGTAATTTACAGTTGAGCAGTATCCCATATTACATAAGGTTTTTAATGGGCACAACTCCAGCAGTTTTTACCTACACTGAAGAAAGAAGAAAAAGAAAAAAACAGGCCTTCGTTATGATTTTTTGGTTTGGTGTAAAAAAAATAAAAAATAAAACCTATCATAGAAATTATTTCAATCTCATCAAGCCACCAAAAATTACGTTTTCAAGTAAACCTTGGTTTTCCGTATGTTAAAACAGCGCACACATCATCTAAATTGGTCAAAACGCAGAGAGAAATGTGAAAGGCACCTTTCCTTTCTGCTATTCACCCTGTTACTTGTTCATTTCACAGGCTGTTAATCAATACTGTGATTATTTAATTAATTAACTTGGCTTTTTCTGTGGCCCCAAGTCTACAAAGACTGTGCAGTTGCCATGAGCAACAGTGTATGTGCGAAGGAGGCTGTGTGACATAATGAAAGGAGAAACGTCTGTAGGAGTGGCACCGGGGACGGCTTGTGTGTCCTTCTGACTAGTCCGCAGTTGGATTCACACAACGGAGATGCGCTGATGTCAACAAACTTTCCACTCCATTTCATTGATTAAGCTCCCCATGGGGAGAACACACCACCCTGCCATACGTTTACAAGTCCATCTGCAAGACGATTAGTGGGTTTAAAGACGCATGGACATCATTTTCAGAGCTCACAATTGGTTTGGTCAGGCAGTTCTCATCAAATTAAATAAATGTGATTAGCTTGTTAATAATTGTTTGTGCTAGTTCTGTTGGTCTGGCTCTAGGGGATGTGTTTCTTTGATAAGTTTAACAAAAAGGTTTGCTTGAAGCAGTAGTAGTTTTTACTTAAATGCATTTAACTGTTATGGGTTGTTTTTTTTGTTTTGTTTTTAAAGCACACTAACTACACTGTGGCAATATCAGCTATAAATTCTTTATCATACTGTGCCATTGTGGTTGTCCTTAAAAAGGCTTTTAGATGTCAGGGACCCTCAGGCCATAACCAAACTTCTAAAACTGAGCATTAGCTCAACTTCCAGGCCCGTGTCCTCTCTGCGTCTTATTGAGCAGGTATTGGCAGCTGTTCAGACGAGTTAGACCCTTCAGGTGCATACACACCGATAGTGCTCCATTCCTCTCCATTAATTTATCGTCAATATGGATCCATCTTTTGTAGATGGTGGCAAACTTGCACCTTCCTTGCCCTGTTGCTCTGGCCTGGACAGCCCTGCTTGAATAAAAATGAAGCCAATTTCTCCCATCGTGGCAGTCATTGCGCCATTTGTTGAGTAAAACACAGGTCCATTATTGGAGTGTCATGACGCTGTGTGTTTGGAACGCGACAAATCACTGCAGGCTGTCAACCGGGCAGTTTTTTGGCATTACTCTCAGCAGAGAGGAACGCCGTTAATGCTGACAAACACTGGAGAACGACAGTCATTTACAACACATCCATTAAGCCGGTGCCAATACTGCACCAGCAGCAGAGACGTCTCTCACTCTTACAGGGTCACGTTTGCATCAAATCTTACAGTTGTTTGTTATTACTATAAATATTTGTTAATGGGTGAATTAAACAGTTTGAATCAGTAAACATGCATTTTGTCTTCTAAGAAAACAATAGTCTGGTTGGGAGTTATCTATCCATCCATTCACCCATCAATTTACTGAAATTAAAATGACAATGGTTCATCCCAAGACGACTCAGCCCCTGCGGTGTTTCCCTCCTACATTAGACACTGATCAAACCAACAGGACACACATTGTTGGGTTTTTGTCAAAATGCCCAGGGAGGCCTTTCAGGGTTGCCTCTCACAGTGTTTTCTATGGAGGACGCAAGAAAGATCAGACTTCAAATCCTTTTCAAAGCTCTTGCTCAGGGCACTAGTTAAAGCTCATTAAAAGTCTAATCAAAACACAGCAATAGCATAACATGTAAAGTTAATTTGCAAATAAGTTTTTTTTTCTTGATGAGCAAGAGACCATAACAATATGAACCCTCTTGGCCCCAATGAAATATTAAAGATACGAATCACCGACGACTTCCAAGTTACAGCTCACCTCATTTGAATTCTAAGGAAAATGTAATTTATGACTTAACTCTGAACTCATTTTTTCTTTCTAATTGTTGATACTGCCTGAAGGCAGTTCTCTTTGTTGGATTTCTAATTTACGTAAATGAGTAAAAATTATTTCCGCTTTTTTCCCCACCCCTAGGATGTCAGGAGTGGAGACACTTATTTCCTTAGACTATTCACGCCACAACTTTAAGTGATACAACCAAATTTCAGTTTTCTTACGGAAAGAATATCCAAAATATTCTTCCTCCATGAGACTTTGTTTGAGCTGGTATGATGGATGGGTGAGACATTTCAATTCTGACATGAAATATGAATCACTGGAATTGACATTTGCTGACCTGTTCCCATGTGAAGAGTATAAAAGGTCCTCTCTCTTTAAATAGACATCTTGAGTCTCATAAATATGACATAGAAGCACCTATGACCAATTTTGAGGCTGGCACAGAGCACTGAAATAAAACTAACGCTGCTAATCTGCACATTTCATGCATCATTAAAACATCAGTTCAGAGGACTGAAGAGAAGGTCATTTCAAAGTAGCATGCTGTTACAAATGGTGTGTAATCAACCAATGAAGGATCTCTTTTGAGTCTCAAAAATTCATACTAGAGCTAAGCTGTACAGACTCGATATCAGAAAGGTTGGTTAGCTTTGCATGTGTGTTCCAGTTCATACTGCAACTCAGCATGCATCTCATAGCCATGGCACCAGTGAGTC
Organism: Coreoperca whiteheadi; assembly: GCA_011952105.1. Lineage (NCBI taxonomy): Eukaryota > Metazoa > Chordata > Actinopteri > Centrarchiformes > Sinipercidae > Coreoperca > Coreoperca whiteheadi. Next base: position 8,807,586 of record CM022475.1, on the reverse strand, counting down.
ATTGAACATTGTGACCATTGCTCACAGAAGTGTTGTGATTTCTTATAACATTCACCATGAATCATCTGTTATGTTGTGGTTATTGTGGTAACAGTGATGCACCACAATAGCATGCTACAAACCTTCCATGACAGCCACTTAAATTACATATCTAAAAACACTGAAGTTCAAACATTTTCTCCACAATAACAGTAATTATAGGATATAGATTAAAAAATAAAAAATAAAAAATTCGCTGGCATCCATAACAAGAAAGAAAACAGACTAGTCTATGTCAGTGAGAATGGTTTTCTGGCTCTGTGACCATTATAAGAAACGAAGCACCAGTCGAAATATTATGTGAATTGCATTTAAACAGTTTGTGATGACAACACATTCTATACACATTTACTATATGACCAAAGGAATTGAGTCAAACTAAGCTCAAATGTACAAATAGTAGGTTTAAAGTTGATGTTATGCCATACAACATATAAATCTTCTATACACTTATATAAATATAGTAATATTAATTAAAATTTGTAAGGAGATCAAACTATACTGACTATACTTGCCGCTGAATAGATCCATATAAAAAATACAGAGCCTGGGTCACAGCTTTGTTTTAATGGTTTGCTATAATATTCTGAATAATGTAATATATTGACAGCCTCTCTTCAACCTTAGCATGAATAAAATACTGACATTCAAATGCACTTTTGAACCACAAAAGAAAAACTTTAGGGGCATGGTGAACCTGCAAAATGTAGCGGAATTAAGACAGCTTGCTAGTGGGCTCTCTTTTACGCTAATTTCTTGAAAACTTTGTTGAAAACTTTTCTAAATTCAGCCAGTCACAAGAATCGCTTGTGCATTAGTCCTTAGCTGTGCAACAGGAGTCAGAAGGTTTGCTTTCAATGAAAAGACACCTGTTTACAAATTGATTAACTTCTAGCGAGACAATGACAGGAGTTCGAATGGGACAAGGACAACAGTGATGGAAGACATCGGTTTCAGACTCGGGATTAGCAGGAGCTAGATTGCAGTATTTTCACAGGCCTTGAACTATGGGGAGCTAGTACAGCGCAGGTCAATGAACTGGAAATGTGTCATGGTTTTCATTCAATTCTTATCAATTATTTGTTGCCAGGCCTCGAATAAATCACACTACACCAAGAGAATTTACTTTCCAACCGCTGGTTCGGTGCACTACTTTTCCTACAAGTTGCTGCCCTCGCTTCATAAGACTTTGATTACGACATTCTGTAGCTGTAGACATCCACACTAAATTTCAAGTCAACACAAGAGTGCTGACCATAAACTCTGCATTATTTGTGCAACATTTGGAAAGCTTTTAAAATACATCTTTTTTTATTTTGCTGTGGACATCCTTTGGAACCATACTGTGTTAATGCAGCCTGGCCACTGAGCCATCATGCCACCAAGGTGTGCTATGACTCAGTATTAAGATAGTGGATTTTATAATAACTACTTTACTGTGGAGCTGTAGAACAACAGAATAATGTAGTTTTTGGAAGATGAGGGTCAGGGAGGGCCAGAAGATAAAGAAAAGATTAGCATATAATGATATAAACAACAAAACGAGCAGCAGAGCAAACTACAGACAAAATAACTTCGATGTATGCAATTATAAAAGCACAAAATGAAGTGAGACCACAGTCCAGAAAAAAAAGCCTTTAAATGTTCCACATGCTCACAAGTTTTGAAATAATAGTTTACTCACATGGAGGTAGACATGTTGATTGTAATGAATTTTGAGCTTTTTATAGTTAAGTGGGGGAGGAACATCAGGTGGGCTTTTGCAAACACTACAATTAAAAACAGCGAGAAAAATTTGCATAGAATATCATTAACTCTCAGGGAAATAGAAGCAATGTAGTCTCCAGGGTGACATCTAAAGATAGGCCTTGAATCCACCCTATGTAGGTGGTTGCCACAGCAGGCTCCTCAAGCTAATAATCCACACAGTATTTACCACCTTCTTAATATACTGTAGGTATCCAATCCCACAATATCTGCAATTTCATTGGGATCTCTTCCAAGAAATAAGATATTGAAACGTGTGAATTTAGCAAAGTTTGTGTGGAGCGTGTACAATCAGGTGAGTAGATTGTTAGTATATTTTCTGTAGATGAATATAGAGACATATGTCCAATCATTTCCCTCACTGCAAATTTCTGTCATATCTGTTCGCAGTAAGACCAGCCTTTCAGCACATTCATTTAAGTTGAGAAAAAAGGGAATATATTTGTACTTTGTTATTTTCTATTAATACAATGATATTCTGAGCTGTTTCCACCACAAGAGAACCTTGTTTACTGTAAACTGTTGTAACCAGTATCCTCTTGCTACCCTTCCCCATCGCGACTGCCATCTCAAATCCTATTAATGAAATTTTACCTTACCATGCGTGATGCTACTGTTATGACTGTAGAGAATTTTCACACTGCATTTGGCAAATGCTTTTACTAGACGTTGTACTTCACTCACGTGCAGAACTGAAGATTTTATTCAGAACCTATAGCTTCAGTTTGAGGTTGTTTTATCTAATGTAATGTGAAAGGATCACAGTCCCGAGCTACACCTAAGGCCAAGAATTATTCATCCTTTTATTAGCTTGTTTTATTGAGGCGTGTGTAATATCTCCTGATGAATCATTTTTCTGAATCCTCTACTTCTTCCAAACCAAAAAGCCAGAGACAAATATGCTTCAGAATCGTTCGAAAATTTAGAATAAGCCCACAGTCCAAAGGGTGCAATGAACGGGTTTAATGAGAAACCAATCAAAGTCAGTTTCAAGAATGAAAAAAAAAAATTAAATCCGAGAGTAAACAAGACCTATTCATTTTGGCAAATATAGTCCCTGTCCTGTGGCCACCAGGTTCAAATAACATCATTTGAGGTTATAGTTTGAGATGGGAGGAATGCTCACATTTATGGTCTATCCCAAGGATCGCAAATTGTCAGTTTTCCTAAAGTCATTGAAAAACCTCTGGACTCAAGCCACTGAAAGTCGGGCAACCATGCAAACTAAGAGTGGAGTCCTGGGAAAGGTGTCAGAGAGTGCGGTATTGGCTATCAATCCTGCAGGAGAACACTAAGTTTTGAGAAGTAGGGTTCACCCCAGGGAAAGGTGGTTTGGAGGAAAGTAAGACATAAATATCATGGCAACTACGTGGGTTTTCAGACAGTGAACCCCATAGATGTCAATATGTATGACGTCAAAGACAAACATCGAACATGCACACAAGCAAACTGTAATCAGAGCCCTCAGCTTTCGGTTGACAAAATTGTTGCTGTTCTTCAAATTATTTGTAATTTTAATGACAATGGTGCTGTGTGATTAGACATACGCAAAATGTATAATGCCAGATAGCAGCACACTCATCCCAAGAGATATTTGTCTTGAGTTTCTTCTCATTACAGCTAATGGGATTCAGCATAATTTTGATCCACTGCAAGCCATAAAAACTATGGCTATTAATTATTTTATTTCATTATAAGATTGAATTTGGAGAATGCAAAAACTATTAAATTGAGGGTCATCAGCAACCGTACAGTAAGTCTCCATGAAGGCCAGAGCCATTGTTGACCTTTTTGAGATGTTAAGAAGGCATTCTCCATTGCAGAGAAACAGGACCATATGTACATGGAAGTTCTTAAACAGCAGATTGACCTGCAGAACCTTCACTTTGCAGATAAGAGTCACCGTTGCTGGGAAACGTCAACAGAGCAGTTGATGGATTTCATCTTTTGTTTAGTTTGAAGGCCTCAAGAAAGGAAATGTACATAACATCTCTGGTCATGAAAGCCATGGGTTCAGATGTTCTTTACATTTCTGAACAGTAATTCCATGGTTTTGTTATAAACTAATGGCGCAACATCGATAGCATGCTTATTAATGTGAGTTGAAGTGTTTTATTGTGTAAATTACTGAATACCTAGCAGAAGGTAAAATTGTAAACCTGTTAAAATAAAAGCCTGATTTACTGTGTTTATAAGTGAGTGGAAGAATGTACATGTCAAAAGTGCTTATATCCAGGCTGTGCAGAAAATAAGGAGTTGTTGAGGAACAAAAGTGACTCATTTTTGAGCAGTCTTGCCTCACAGCAGGAAGTTCCTGGATTCAAATTATAGCCACTTACAGGACTTTGGTCAGCTAAATTCTCCAGCACTTACCTCTGTGGCCTTTAAGAGAGAAGGCCCTGGGTTTTAATCACCATACAGGTATTTTTTGTTCTCTTGCTTCTTATTTTGCTTATATTTCTATGTTTCCTCTTTGTTCATAGGGGTTTCAAGGAGCTCAGATTACCGTACATAGTCCGAAGAAACAGATACATTTGTCTGTCACAGACAACTTTTCTAGGCTGTACAATAGTTAATGTAGAATACTGTATGTCACTATATACTGTTTTAGAAATTACAGAATGATGTCTCACTTTATATGTTAAACTCAAAGCACTGATAATAAGGTTATGGAGTGCAGAAAGAACTTGAATGATTGTCAATGGACACCTACGTTGATGAAAAATCACAGCAGTTTAAAATTACATATTCCGGATTTTATCCATATCATCCACTTCTGTTCGCACAAGGTTTAATGAGGCTGTGCGAATCTACCAAGGGCATGCAGGCCAAGGTCCAAGTAATGAAGTCTCGACCCTGTTTTTGTTTTTATTTAACTAAATACTTTTAGTAGGGCCACCTCATCTAAAACCTCACTAGAAACAAACTAATTAATATAACATGCCTTTGAACATTCATCCTAGTCTGTGCAAAATAAACAATCAATCCCTCATCCAAATTCTTTGATCTTGTGATCTCAATTTTCACATGTGTGTGTGGTTTCACTTGTGTGCACATTTTCAGTGATGAGGGAGAAATACCAGTTTGAGTTCAGCGCTATACAGCTCCTGTGTGTGTGTGTGTGTGTGTGTGTGTGTGTGTGTGTGTTTGTGTGCACACCCGAAACAGGGTTCAAAGAGTAATATAAAGAGGGGAAAACAAAGAGAATGATCATATGTTTTATTTGGGGGTTTTCTGTGTGAGTGCATGACCTGACTCAGTCATCTGAACTGTGCGGGAGTAAGAGTGAATGACTCATGTGAGCATGATAGTTTTGATTGTTGGTTGGCTACACTGGGTGGTTATGCTTTTCTTCATAATGGTTATACATCAGCCCAACCAAGCGTAGGAAAATACTTTTCTTGTCTGAAAATAAAACAACAATGTTCACGTGGAACATCACTCAGATATTGTTTGTGGAATAGACATTAGCTTCGATCCGCCTATCCTGTCACAGGCACTGCATTGGTAAAAACTGAAATGGAGACACTCAGCTCAAGGCGTGCAAACATTACCAAAGTATACAAATACAAAAGCATTGCAATTACATGGCAATCACACATTGATCCACTTCTTTGTGCTCAGTCTGTGGATAGAAACTGTTAAGCCATACAGGTGGAAAAAGCACTCCTGCAAAACACAGTGTTGCCTCACCATTGGAGACATTCATCTTGACGAGACCGATTTAGCCATAAAAATCAAGTCCTTGCATATTACCTATTATATCACTTCTTACAATATATTGTAGGGGCTAATACAGTCTATCGCTTTCACCTAACAGACTTATCACTAGCATACAGCACTATGTGCAATTTTTGTCTGAGGACTAATTTGGTGGGTTTGGTGTTTAACTATACCATTGTCATTAAGATATATGCACTATCAATTTGTTGCTTTAATACGTTGAGTTGCAGGTAACTATGAATAGTAATGTAGATGCAATGTTAAATACAGCTCTGATCCAGCATTCAAAAGTAGTGCATAAAAGGGTTACGCTTACATTCTATGTACGTTCATTTGCACGTTACCCACATGGACTGCAATCCAAAATAAGCTATACAGAATGAATTCCAGCCAAGTCATAATTTAACAAGAAGTAAAACAACCCTATTTGCTACAATACTATACACCTCACAGTGCCTTGGCTTAGAAATACTTAGACCAAACCAACAGCCCAGGATTTAGATAAATATCGTACTATTTTCTGTCAAGGCTCAAACATCTCTGAGAAGCTAAGTGATATAGCACAAACAAGAGACTGCCCTGCTTAACAAGACAAATACATACAAAGCTTAATATTTTATCAGAGTTGTATTAAGTTAAAACTTAGGGTAGAGGTGAAAGACAATATACATCAAAATTGCAGTCAAGCAAGACATTTGACAAGAGGAAAGTTTTAAAGAGCTGGGACTGTTGGGGTGTGGTGGGGCTGGGATGTCTGTTTATGTTGGTGGCAGTGGTGGGGCAGTTACAACAAGCAGAAAGGTAAAATAGGGAACAACACAGACAAAGCTGTTTGACATAGATAAATTTTGCTTATTCAGAGTAACCAGAGGGTGCAAAGCAAAAATAATAGGGCCATTTGCGGGATGGAAGGTTGCCAGATCTTACTCTGCTGTTGAGCAGATGCAAAGCAAAAAATGCATTTGGGGAAGCTGACACACGTATGCCAATATGGCATTTACTACTTTTTTTACTCCCCCCCCCAATTCAGGCTTTCAGTGTTGACACGATGCATCTAACCAGGTTATTTTAGTGTGCATTCAAAGAACAGTGCTGTCGCAAAGCAATCGATAAATCTATACATTCCCCTCTGTTCAGCCACCGTTTATGATTGATTTCGTTGGTGATGTTATTGATTCATGTACACCTCTATATCCACGCCTTTTTCTACTTGCATGTGAATCAAATCATGCGTAGATCATTGTTAAGTCAAGCTGGACCTTCACAGGTCACTGACAAAGATATATATGAAATAACATTCCTGCAAAGGACCCTCATAAAAATCCATCACACCAAAGGGACCAAGAAGATCCCCTTGAAGCACTGTTAACAGCCTCACGCGTCAGGTTTGAAAACGTCTAGCTGGCCAAGCTGGGAAGCATTTTCGGACGACCTGCTTTCAAATTAGAGGTGGCAGAGGTGCTGATTGGAGGGGCATAATCAGGGTTGACCATTATGTGGCAGTGTTATTTGGTGCTTTCTTATTCCCAGACATTAGCAGGGCTTTTGGTTGACTGAATTAAGATCCATTGTGACAGCTTACTTTGGCAGGTCTCAATGCATGATGCCTTCGTGTCACTGGCTCAGTTACTGTTTGTAATCCAATAAAGCAAAACTAAACATTTCTTTTTTTTTCCAAGTTCTTAGAAATGGTATTTAAGAAGCTCATGACTGACTAGCATAAGCAATTGGACTGGTGTAACTTAATTATCAACAAACAATGGATTTTTGCAGCAAATAATACAATATTGGTACACTATACAGACCTGGATAAAGTCATGACTTGCAATATGATGTGTAACAACTATGACAAACATGAAGCAGATAGCAAATAAAAATTGGTAACTGTAAATCAATTTTAACGCCCTGCATAAGATCACACTTGCAAAGTTGTCAAGGTCACTAAATACTAACCGGAGTGTATCATTTTATCAATTTCTTTTTACAAACTTAAGTTTTTGGTTGTTTGAATGTCAGAAAGACAGTTTTATTTATACATCACAGATGGTTGGGGGAATATGAAATAAGCCATGTCTTGCCATGTCTTCTACGCAATATGGTCACACAGCTGTGGATCTTGGTTCCATTGTTGGGTAAATCCAAATTTAGCTGTCCAGTTGGCTGCAAACAGCTAGCCTGCAGCATAATTCTTTCACTGGGAAGCCAAAAATGCAGAAGAGCCCTGTTGAATTTTTAACAATGAAATCCAGTTTAACGCTGATAAAAGAACAATGAGTGGTAACCCTTCGGTTTCTCAGGCTGCTGCATTACCCCATGTGACGTCAACTTCTGCTGGCTGACTGACCTCTACAGTCATTTTCTGTTGTCGTCACTGCCCAAATTGCTCTAATGTCTTTAGTGTCATCATAAAAGTGATATCCATATTAATGTACTCCCTCTTCAGCTTATCTTTTCAGTCTTTTTATATGGTGATCATTTTAGGGTTATTGGGAAATGTTGTCGTGTCTATTGTCAAAACTCTGCTATTGATAGATTTTAATGCGCCACACTATCTTTGTTCTGCTGTTTCACTCATTTTAGGTTGGCCTATTTATAATATAATCATCAGCTAAATGACAAAAACTTATGAAAACCCCGTTTTGCTGGCCTATGAGTTTGGAGAACCAACAGAGAAACTGTGAGAAAAATTGTTATTAGAAATTCAAACTGACTGCTGGTGAAATACAGAGAAAGAAAAATCAAGAGATAAGGCACAAGTGGATGAAGTCCCAAATCTAAAATGAGGCACAGACTGCAGAGGGAAAGAGGGGAAGATCTCTCTCTAAGGCTCATTACTCCCCTCATAGCATGCCAAGTGCTGACCTAGCAGCATCACATCCCCCTATCCTCCTCTTGCCCTTCAACCCCCTCCTCCAGCAGGTGAGGGAGTCACATGCCGCCAGGCACACCCGCCGTCAGGCCATTTGGTCTGTGACACCCATAAAGCGATGCAGGATGGTAGTGCTCCAAGACCTTTAAAAGCGGCCAATGGCTACATTAATGGATTAGTACACTATTTAGCTTAATGCATGCCCTGTTCAAAGCCTTACAGGGCGGATTTGACCTCTGTTAGGTTAAATAATGGTCCCAGCGTAGATGGGTTGGTCGGGGGGCAAGGAGGAGATAAATGCACTGTGACATTCAGCTCACTCCGGTGTCCCCCGATGTGTGATTTGAGAGCAGTCTATTAGGCACACGCTTTGCTTAAACATGGGAAGAGTTATTAGATGGGGCAGCAATGACTGGGGGCTGCGCATAAGGCAGCATTTGAAGAGAAAAACGGGTGTGGGCAGAGCTCAACAGCCATTTATCAAAGCAAATCTGGAAAAAGGATGCTAGAATCCATTCTGAAAGATATAACAAATGTAAATACCCAGCTGGCATTATGTCTAGGGTTTGAGACCATTGGAAAAAAAAATGTGAAAACATTGGGCTCTGAAGAATTAATGGATTAGTCAAGAAAAGAATCAACAAATGAATAAAAAGTAATAAGGTGCAGGACTAGTTTAGTAAGGTTGTAGTCTGATACCAACAACTCAAGAATTAGCTTGAGTTACTAAGCTTTTTTTATATACATATATATCACCATGCACAACGCAGGATGAATGGGTCAGCAGTCGGACAGCAATTGAATGGGCAGAGCACTTATGATAATCACATTAGTTTAATTTTTGGGGGGGTTTTCTTGGTCTTCAATGACATGAAATGTGCAATGACTTTTGGAGCACCACTGGCATGGAAAGACCAGGGATAGCTTGACAAATTGACTTTCCTATGTGAAGCATGTTCACTTATTGTTAACATTATGAAGGTGCCCTAACATGCTGGCCTCACTATTATAGAAACAAATCACACAGAACAGTAAGTAATGTTAATGTGTATGATTCACAAAGACATTATATGAATAAAAAGAATACTGTCATGTTTTCGCAGCTTAAATAAATTGTTTTACAAACCACATCAACATGCTTTCACATTTTACATTTAATAATTTATTTTTCCTTCCGTGCAGCTCCTGATAAGTTAGTAAAATGCTCTGTTCTCTGAGAACAAAGTGACTGTCACTGAGCATGCCCACAGCCCCTTGCCCTTTACAACTCCTTCATCCCAACCTCACGCATAAACTAGATTTAGAAAGAAGCAGCAAAAAAATGGGAAATCAAATCTCAATATGGCACCAACAATAGCATGGCATATTACAGCCCTGACCACACACTCTTATTGGGGAAAGCAGTAATGAACATTTAAAGTGTTATCATTAGCTATAGCCTGATGAACTAGATCAATGAACCAATGGTCTAGGGTCCCTCAACATACTGTAAAGGAAGTTTCAGAGCAAAGAGAATGTTAAAAATAATACACATGACATCCAACTATATGAATGATCATATAAATGCTCAAAGTGAATTGTGTTGAGGATTTTGTGACACGGGTTTGGTGTTAAGGTTTATTGCCTGCAAGAAAAGAATCTTTGTAAAGGGCACATTCGATTTGTGCAGAAGCATCCCTGTTCTTGCACTAGGATCCAATTTGTACTTATGTTACTTAGACTCCACTGTTTAACAAAACGCACTAATTTGCGAACCTTCCAAAATAAGTAAGATGAAACAATCCAACCCTATAGTTGAAAGGGTGATAATGAAGACTAGGACAGAACAAACAGAAGGAAGATACAGGCCAAGACCTCTCTGTGCTCTGATCCCCGTGATGATGGACAAATTTCTCTTAAGACCTTTCATTTCAACGTTAAATAAAACAAATTTTTTAAAAACTACTTTCCAAAATCAATATCCCAAGTTAATCTGCCATGATATATGCCATACATACAAGCAACACAAAATAAATAAGATATGTGAGGTCACTAGGAAGAGGAGAAGAAATCAAACTATAAAAACATGATACTTTGTTTCTCCTCGCAAATATGGGACCAACGAGGAGGTGGTCCGAAGTCTACAGCTGGTAGGGATTCAATGTTTTCCTGAGACGCTTCAGCAGGGGGAACATTTGGCAACAATAGAGCTTGAATCGGTTTCTGATGTAAAGTACAATTTCTTTAAGCAGACATAACCCAAGAAGACATAAGGTAGACAAATAAGTGATCTGGACAAACTTGCTGTTTGCCCTAAAAACCATATTAGGTTAAATTAATTACAGGTCACAAAAATGACAAGCTTTGGCAAATGAAATGGCATACTCGAGAAGAATACATACATTATCTGTGACTAGTAAGACGGTTACTCATACTTTCTTCATTCTTCATCCAAGTTTTGAACTTTGACATAAAACCAAGGATTTTAAAATGTCCAACTGCAAAAACTTGCATCTTTACTTGTCATTAGGTCTAGTACGGTACCAAGGTCCAATGGTATTAAGAATTGCCATTTACTTAAAATAACCTCGAAAAAGACCAAATTAAGGGAGTGGAATAATTTAATCATTAATACCACAATATCAATTAAAAGAATGTTCTTGAGGTAAGGGACACCATTTTGAAACACACACCATTTAATATTACTATTTCAAAAAGTAAAAGTGATTCAAGAAGAATTGTGAAACAAGCCACTTTGCATTCAAATTAGTCGAACTAGATTATTCCAACTGAATGAAAAAAAAAGTTTGATTAAATGTTTATGGTAAAAAGTGCCATCACTGCTTTGTTAGTTAGAATATGCTCTTGACTTTAACTGGCTTTGGGACTCCACTGATGAGGTCCTTCATGTGGCTGATTTTAACTGACCTTTTCTTAAAAGACTGCATATTCTTTTGTACCCAGAAGTCACCAGGGTCAATAAAAAGGGGCCATGGTCATTTGCTCCTTCTCTTCTTTTCTCCACTCCAAGCCATCGGGAGGTCAGCTGGGCCATAATTCACTGATTGCACCTACACAGTTTGATGGCCCTTTAACCATGGTAAATCCTAACAAACTGAAATTATAAAGCTCTTGTGCTCATTTACTGCAAATAGTTACTGGCCTTTTATGTTACAAACTGTCAAGAATGTAGCAAGACCTGTTGAGATGAGAGAGAGGAGCAATTAAGCGACTAACCCATGGGGGCCAAAGTATACGTTATTGAATCGCTCTGCCCTTAGTCATCGCAAGAATGTTTTCATCTTCACATTGAGGGGGTCAACAGGACTCCGTTAGTTTAGATGCAGGTTAGCATGGTGATGTGTGTAAGGGTCAGGCAAAGTTTGGCCATGCTGTCTTTCTCCATCTTTCCCTGTGAACATCCTAACATCCGCACCCATCTGCAAATTCCCAGAGTGACAAAACTAGTTAGCGGAGTAATAAATCAAACCTTGGCTGCCCAATTTGGTTTCCTAATGTAATTAATAAGTGCTAAAAGCATTTAACTGGCCATAATTTGCGAATGCCACTTTCAAGTGACTATTTAAAGGAAAACTTTGTGTGCCCATCGGAGAAAATATTATGCTGGCACTGATATCTTTGCACCAAGGTGTATGCAATAGCATGCGATGCCAGTACAACCCACATACTTATCTATATAACTGAAAACATCCAGTTAAAATTGAAAAAAAAAAAATAATGTTTTACTACATCAAGATCTATCAACATTTGTCTAATCGGTGTTGGGGAAAATCAGTTTATCGGGCAGAGTATTTCAATCAAATATAGTTAAGAGGCAAAAAGGCATTTAGTTAAGCACAGACACATCCCGAATATATTTTCCAACATGTCAGGTAATGGTCGCAGATGATTTCCTCATGATTATATTGGACTAGATTCTAAGATTTACAGATAGACAGATACAATATATAGATAAATAGCTTATAGACTTCATTTTGACCTGATAATCCATAATGTGTCACAGATCAGATGTTTAAAGTAACTTTCCTTATCCCGATGTTTGCATAATTAATTGCTGAACTTTTACGTTTGCCTTGAATAAATCATTATCGACATCACACTGCACTCCAGCCTATCAAAAAGATTGACTCTCTCAAAAAAGATCTATCAATTAAATCTGTATTTACTTGGGACCCAATCCTTGCAGTCACTTCCAGACTTAATCCCCTTCTTCACTTTCTCTTCACAGCAAACCACTGAGAGGATAGTGCAGAGGGAAAACGAAAGGGAGGAAGCAGAGAGGGGTGATTGCCGAAGAGCAGAGCTTGTCATGAGTGGATTTATGGCTGGGGAGACAGCGGCGGGAGGCGGGCGAATTGATGGGTGACACATAATCAGCCTCCTTATCGCAGCTCCGCAAAACTGGATTGCATCCAGAGGCTTGTGATCCGTCCGGATTTGGCTAATGTCTCCCACTCCTCTCCTGAGCCCCGACAGCTCCCCGTTATCAGGGTCTGGCCTTCCTTTCCTCTCCCTCTGACTGCTATCCCTCCACCCACTGCCTCCTCCATGCTGTCTGTCTCTTGACAATGTGTCAGGTGAAGAGGCAACTAAGGGTTTGTTGACCAAGTATGTCCGTCCACCTCTCTTCATTCTCACTCTCCAGTGCTGTTTTAGCCTCCCTCTGTCTTCCTTTACCTCTTTCAGAAAGGCTTCCTCAAATGCCACACTAAAGTTACCACAAGATAAATCTCCAAATGTCCTTCTCAATTCAGAACCAATTGTTTACAGTTTTGTTGGCCTAAATAGAACCAAACCGCTAATGTGTCACTGCTGTTGAAAACAACTAAATTAGTCTCTAAACTGTTCTTGTTTGCATCTTGTAATCCAACATGCCAGTTTTGCTCAGGCATGTTTATTGTTTCGTGACTGGAGTTACAAAAGCAACAGCTCAAGGAAGGAGTGAATCACAGCTTCCAGAGTGGTGGGGTTCAAAGTTTCACAAAGTGGTTTTGGGGTGAAATGGAGCTATGCTATGACATAATGCTCTGGTTCACTCACACGAGTTCTGCACTGTTCCCAGAAATCTCTCACAAAGTGGTTGGTAAAATACTGTTTCTTGTAATATGTCAGAAGGACTGGCCAGGGTGGCAGGAATGAATGCAAAGAAAAAAAACAAGGCGATATTGGATGCACATCTATAATATTCCAAGTGGTGAGCCATCGGGGACAAAGAGACAAAGATACTGGTTAAGGTGACAGGGACAGGTGCATGCAAATTTTGTAAAAACAAGGGAAACTTCGTTATTGTTATTTGGCCCGTTCAAATCAGCATGCTCAGCAGTTGGAGCAGCAGCGGCTGTAGTTAAGCTAATTCATTTAACTAATAACATTACTCTGTCCAATCTGATCACGCAGACATGATTTGCATTTTTAGATTCAGTGTGACTTACACTTGTCAAGGATGTCATTATTTTCGATGTCATTGTTGTCTATATATCTGCTTAGAAATGATAGGACACAAAATGACACTAGACACAAGAACTTGCCCGAGAATCATCACATTTTGAAGTTTTCTTCAGTACCAAAGTAATCCAGTGATCATCCATCCATAACCCTAACCCACTGCAAACAGGAACTGCTAATAGCTAACTCGTTGTCTTGCTCCTGATCTAAACAGTCACTTTTGGTGTGTGCAGCCTCGCGTCACGGAAACTGCGTTGTGCAGAAACAAAGCTTTACAGCGAGGCACAGACATTCCTCAATTACGTCCTCAGGAGCACATTGACCATAGGTTTCGACCTAGTCCTTGTTTCTTCTATTTCTCATTAGTTTGCAAGACATATCTAATGAATAGACGATGCTCTTTACTAGCAAAAGACACTAATGCAGACCTTTAATGCAGTCAGAGAGAGAACTGAAGTTAATTTAAAAATAAGCAAACCAGAACCTGACCCAAGCCCACAGCTCTATGCAACAAAATAGTCCAAACTGAATCTGAACCCAATGCTTTCTAGAGTCCAGGTAGCATAACTCTACCTGAGGATTTCAGTAGTATTGCTGTTCCATGCATAGATGCATTTTGTTGACACTGCCGATCTCCATTTTAACTTTGGCACAAAGTGAGAAAATTACCGCATAAAATGACAGCTCTGTGGCATTTTCTGTGCTTTCAGTGTTGGCAAGCAGAAAGCAGACACAGTAATGAGCTTAATTGCTTTGCTTCAGAGCTAACATGAAGCTGTGTTGCCAGGCTGCATTGCCTGAGTGAACTACCTCATAAAAGACAGCATACCAAGATCAGGCTAGTTAACACGCCAAAATGCTCATTTACAGTACCTTCAGTAATGTACTGTACCGCAGGACTAATGCTGAGAACACATCAATATTCAATTATGGACTTAATGGGTAACCAATACAATAGTACTTGGATGACGCCACTAAAACCTGAATGCACCTGCCTGTTATATAATGAAAAATGTGCTGACAAGGCTTCAGCATACATCATGGACCATTTAGGCATTCCACAATGATCGTATAGTTCATAGATTTAAGGCCAACTCAGTATGCACGCTGCAAATCTCTGTCGTAAAAATGAATACAAGGTAATGATACTGATTGGGGTTGCCATTCTGAATGACACAAAACAAAACCAGCCAATGCTGACATAATACAATAAGCTCATTACACAGAAACTATTACATTTACATATAAATTGAGTTAAGTCACAACTCACTCCGCTGTTTAAGATTATTCAGTCTTATCAGTAAAGAAGTTGGGTGATTTAAAAAAAAAAAAAACATTGTTGACATTGCATTAAAACAGGGACAAAAGTGCTATTCTTTCTCTAGAGAGCATGAACAGCAGTGCTAACCAAGTCAGTTTGGTGAATGCTCTTTAACTGAAGTTATTATGCTGCATAATGCTTTCTGAGTATCAATGAAGCCACATGTGGTCACAATATTTTTGCATTTAAAAAAGGTCAAATCGACACACACAAAAATAATCCAACACTAATGTTTTTAGTAGGGCTTTCAAAGCGTATACGTTTGCTTTGTCAATTCTTTCGAAAAATGTTACAATAAAAATACCAAAACACAATAACACATCATTGCATACTAATATACTCTTATTCTGGTGGTGCTTTCACCAGAGTAAGAGTCTACGGCCAGGTTACCGGCTCTGTGAGGCTGTCCTTAGGCACCATGGTGCTTTGAGATAAAAGGTTAATGTCACGTTAACAAGTTCACAATGACACTGCTAACCATCGCAATCTTAGTTTAGTGTGATAGCATGCGAACATTCGCTATTTAGCACTAGACCCTTTATCCCGAGGGGGACATTTATGTGTAAACCAAATGTCATGGCAATCCATCCAATAGTTCAAAACCACAAATGTCAACGTCATGGTGGCACTACAGGCAAAGTCATTAGGATTCATCCTCTAGGGACCATGAATTGCCAATTTTCATGGCAATCTATTCAATGGTTGTAGAGAACCAAAGTCGTGGACTGACCAGCCAATATTGCCATGTACAGCCATGCCGCTACTGTGGCTACAAATATGCTGATGTACAATATCTTGTTTTAGTAATAATATGTCTTCATAATATGGCATCAGTTTTTGTTTGTAGTAAAATAAAACAATCCTAGGAAGTCAGAAATTGTCAAATCCTACTACTAGCAGCTACAGAAATCTGATGATACATTTTGCCCTGTACTCATTTGCAGAGTACAAAAAAGTGGAACCCTTCTGAACTAGCAGTACGCAAGGTCAAAACAGCCACAGCTGGCATTACAGACAATTTTCATTTGTGGTTTTTAAACACGCTAATCCTTCTTGTGGACCAATGCGCATGTCCTTTAATCATAGAATAATGATGATTATATTCTGGGTTAGGTACAGCTAAGCCCTCCAGATATCAATAACTTAAAGAGATTCCATTGCGCAAACAGTGACGATTAGGAAGAAAGATGTGTGGGGAGACGTTTGCTGCCATTATGAGACCTGGACTATTGGATTCTTTTTAATGACTCTGAAAAGTGGCCATTTACAAAAAGGTGGCTACGTGACTGTGCTTGCTATCACGCAGTCATTCCCTACATCATCCTCCTCCTCCTGTAGGGCTGAAATTTTCCCAAGATGCAACAGCCAGATGACAAATGGTTGCTTAAAAAGCAGTTTAAGAGGATTACTGTCTGTGTCTGCACTGTGTGTGTGTGTGCGTGTGAGAGAGAGAGAGAGAGCGAGAGAGAATATGAGCGCATGAGTGAGAGAAAAGAGAGGCCAAGTAACATCAGCTCACCCCTACTGATTTATTGTTTGTGGAACTACATGAGGGAAACATTTACTTTGGTAAGGAAGCTAAAGGAAGAGGGAACATGATGATTTACTTCGTCACCTAAGAGTGATGAAGCCCTCTGTATTCTTGCTACAAATTTTCATGGCAGGAAAAAAACCCAAAATGTCCTTAACTTTTAAACTCTGCATGTTTCAGTTATTGTCTAAATATATTGTGTCAATGTCCCCCTACTCAAAGCTCTGGAAGCTCTTCAAAGGGGCAGTCTATCTGGGTATGACCTGTGCTTCTTGAAAGGAGCATTTACATTGAGAGGCTTATTGTTTGGAACTTGGGGTTGTCCCTTCTAATGTTATTACTCTTAAAAACAGTGTGGGTGTTTGCCCGGGGCAGAAAAAAAGATTGAATTTTGTTGTTTCAGAGTTGCTGGATGGGTTTTCATTTTCTTGAATGAGTGCCCCGTGACAAGTCATTAGTTATCACACAGCACCATCCCATATTGATCACTTGAAGTAGTCAGGCTATCGGATACCACCTTGTCATCGTCACTATGGAGAGATTCACCATCTCAAGATCAACAGGATAAAAAAATAATAATCTGCACGAAAGGACACGTGTATAGGCCTTTCATGTCAAAACACAGAGCTCAGTACTGACTATAATGATGGACGCATTTTACCACTTGATGAAGAACAGCAAGGACAAAAGCACACACCGAAAAACAGAACTGAAATCCAACTCTTCCCATGTACCCCACACATAGTTAACGTAATTATGAATGTTTGATCTGGATCGTGGGAACTACTCGCATGTATGATAAATAGCAGGTCTGTCCGGTCATTAGAGAGCAGTCAAGTTGTTCGTGTGGGTTGCGCTTGGCAAGTCTGCCCTGAGGTTTGGAAGCTGCCATGGCGTATGTGGTCAGCAGGTCAGATAGATCTGGCAGCTCATAGTTCGACTGTTCCACTGCCCGCGGTCTCAAAGTGTGTTCTTTAAAAACAGAAACAAAACTTTTACTAGACAGCCTTCAAATGTAGGGAAAGTTACCACTGGATTCAACCTTAACTGAAATTATTTTGTGCAGACCACAGCTGCTAATCTCTGGTAAAGTTGGTAGTTTTTCCATGATCACAACCTGTTTTGTTTTGTCTCTTACAGCATATTAGGCCAAGATTCTTTGATAGTGAAAGTATACATTTTAGATTCTATCTATCACAGGAATAAACTGCATTCATAACATTACAACACAGGTCCACTGAAAGTACATTACTGCTAACAAGTTAAACCTATTGTGTGATGTCTGTGCATGTCTTCATCATGTGCGTTGTTTTTCCTTGATTAACTTGTGAATAAAATAGCTAAAGCTATCCGCCACTTAAATTAATTGAAAATAATAACCTGAAAATGAAAGATCAGTCTTTAAATGAAAGAAAAATTAAAAATAGATGACCAAAAGATTCCTTTGCATCTGAAGCTAGGAGAATCAGACTCACAGGTTGACC
The DNA here is from genome assembly GCA_011952105.1 of Coreoperca whiteheadi. Taxonomy (NCBI): domain Eukaryota; kingdom Metazoa; phylum Chordata; class Actinopteri; order Centrarchiformes; family Sinipercidae; genus Coreoperca; species Coreoperca whiteheadi. Next base: position 8,789,407 of record CM022475.1, on the reverse strand, counting down.
ACCTAAATACAGAGGTGTCAAGTAACAAAAGTACAAATACTTCATTACCTTACTTAACTAGAAATTTTGGGTATCTATACTTTACTGGAGTAGTTATTTTTCAGCCGACTTTTTTACTTCTACTGCTTACATTTTCACACAGTTATCTGTACTTTCTGCCTCGTTCTTCTTATTTCATTTCAGCTTATTTTCATGCCAGCTTGTCAACGTTAAAAAAAAAAAAAATAATAATAATAATAAAAAAAACATTTAAAAAAAAAAAGATAAATCGCACCATCCGGATAGAGTAAATTTGATTGTGGTTGGATGAGAAGTATAAACATACCATTCCGACACCCTATTGGTTTGTACGCGATCTCAAGTTTGACTTTTTGCATCATGACAATACTTATAGGCAACTAGTCATCATATCTTCGGCGCCTTTAGAAAAATGTTTTTTGAAGCGGTGGGGTAGTGCACTACAGGCCCCTGTGGCGCGACCTAAGCTTTTGTCCTTAATGGTATTTTTTTCCTTACATTACTTTCAGTTTTTATACCAGTACTTTTACACTTTTACTTGAGTAAAAATCTTGAGTTGATACTTCAACTTCTACAAAAGTCTTTTTAAACCCTGGTATCTATACTTCTACCTGAGTAATGAATGTGAATACTTTTGACACCTCTGCTTAAATTCATACAAAAAACACTGCCTAAACCGCCATTAAAAGGATTACCGTAGAAGGTGATTCCATATGTATTACCCCTCAATACTACTATAGTCCGAGTCATTTAGCGTTGATGTTTAACTGATAAGGACAAGGCTAACCTCAAGTCTTACTTAATTGGAAAATTTTGGTGGAAGTCTGTGTTCCATCTATAAAGAGATCAACGATTGTGGACTGGTCCTTGTTCTGTGTTGCATAAACATTGATCAGATTTCTTTGGATTAGACAAGGAAATATAATTAATGTATATGCATCCGCAAAAAACAAAACAAATGTGGCAGTTACTTTGGGAATCAAAACAGTTCTATATTGGATTGTAGCCAATAAAGTAGTGTGTCACTATAGCTACTGAGAAATAAGGCTACCAAGGTGTCAAGCTGCTAAATTGCAACACAATTGGCAAATTGGCAAGTGGAGGCCAGACTGTGAATGAAAAAACAAATAATACCCTCAAGTGACATTCGGAGGTGCCAGCTCGTATGTTACGTCATATTTTTATCCATGCAGTGACTTTTTACAGAAAGATTTGCTTTTTATGTAATAAGTTATTTTCCTCCAGAAATAGATTTTAGCTAAAGTGAATATCAGTTCAACAATGTTACATAAATCATGTTTCAATGCTAACAGGAATGATCAGTGGACAGGAAAGGGATTTTTCTACAGTTTCACACGTGGAATCTTAAATATAACATAACGTCCCCACACAAAAAAATAATCAAAAGCTGATATGTTGGGGGCGGGGGAAAGAAAATCTAACTTCAAAGAATGCTTTAAAAAAAAAAATTTAAAAAAAACCTACACTGCGACATTTCAGGAAACTTGCTGATAGAAAAACCTGCCCAAGAACAATAAATTGAGGTGAAAAGAGGAGGGAGCATGGAAAATGTCCTTGGTGACACTGCCGCTCACTCTGGTGAACACGCACTGATGTGCTCCCTCCCTCTCTGATCATTGGACTGTCAGGACGGATATTTGCTGGAATACTTTATCCCATTTCTGCAGCACCAATATGAACTGCCTCTGACACTAGCTGAAAGAAAGGGGGAGTTTAAAAAAATTAATTAAAAAAAACAGAGCACCTCCTTTCTACTGTGAATAAATTAAATCTTTGGTGAGTAAGCTTAGCTAGAAAAGGACGTGAAAGACATCAATTGGATGTCGGCAACAACATGGGGTGGTGTGCTTCCAAATACATGTTTTGGGGGTTTGTGTTGGGAAAGATGATTCATACTGTAGACTGTAGAGCCAACAGCATTGTGGTTGAAACCTTGACATTTTGACTCCAATTGAGGTCTGGGATTATTCACAGGAAGGATCCAGTGAAGTTCAGCTCGCCCTACGGAAAGGACACATGTGGGTAACCTCAGAGTACAACATTCTTCAACAACAAGTCTCTCACTTTGTCTGTTTGTTCCAAAAATACAGAGATAATCTAGTGGTTAGCTTCTGCCTCTCGAACAACATATGGACCTCCACTTTCTTCAAACTCAATTCGCATCACAGTATCTCCTCCCCTTTTCTGACTTGTCTGAGTAAAGAAGACCAAATAAGCCAAGTGCAAAAATTATAATGATGCAGCCCCAGTGAAAACAACTGTCAGTTTTGGCCTTGCACTGATTTGTGGTTTTTGGCAGCCTGACATGGTCATTAAACAGTGCCCCCTGTTTACCGCACTATCCAACCATGGTGGCCAAAGGTAATACTTCCTGATGTGACTTGTTTATGTACAACAAGTACTAAATATTGCTTGTATATCTGTCCGGGGCCACTTTTGATAAGGGTACATGTACAAAATTAAAAATGATGACTGCAGAAGTCAAATGTTTGTCTATGCAGGTTTATTTTGGAGCCGAAGAAAATACAGACCGGACAATTGACCACCATGGATAATTTGGTGAAAAAGATTGACCTGGAAATGCGCTCCCTTTGCTCAGAGACTACTGTGGAAATGCCCTTCCCAAATGCACTTATGCCTCAACTGCTCTGGTCAGATCCACGTTGTGGGTAACCGAGTGTGAAATGGCATTGCTGTAAAGGAGTATCTGCAGTCACCAAACAAACAATCTCAAGATTAAAAAAAAAAAAAAAAAGTTATCCTACATCAGTACAGGAGAAATGAAGCATATGCATGCACAATTACTATTCTATTACATCAACTTGTTACATCACAATTTTAATCATCAATAGACTTTTACAAAGTTTAGGGCAACCCTGCAAGTTCAAAGTATAACTTCTGGTGATGAATTAACTGTTTTGTAGCTAAACCTATTAAATATGCGATGAAATGTGGGTATTCTACCTCTAAAAGCAATTCATTCATTCTCCTATGGACTGTTGTGGGGTAACGTAAGTAAATTGAAGAGTTCTTTGAGAATCCACGACAGCGCCACAAACATTAACATTTTCATTCTCCTCTCATCGCTAACAGCCCCAGGGAGACCCAACCATGCGTATTCTATTAACAAAAGGCACGCCCAGTGCTCCCAAGTCTCAGTCTAGATTTATACACATCCACAAATCCCTTGGCAAAAGCTGTTTGTGTTCACTAGAGCCTGCAAGAGGGACAGAATGGGGGGGAAAAGAAAGGAAAAAAAACAAAAAACACCGAGACAAAGAGAAAAGAGAGAGATGTAAGAAAAGCTGACGAACAAACCTCCTACAGAAAAAGGTCACTGCAACAGTACACAGCCCATGGCTGAGCCTCTTTATGTTCATCATGATAAAACCACCGTTTTAACTTTAGGGGCTCAACCCTGGCTCCTTCATTAGTCTGTAGATCCATTCAAGTGCCACACAAATCTGACATCTAGACAACATTGTCGTGTCTTTCCTGAATGTGAGCTCTTTTGCCTACTTGCCTGCCCAGGAGGGCCAACCCAACAGGGGCATTAGTTTTATTCATCATCGGCCACTCATGATGCATTTGCAGGCTGCTACCACGCACACAACTGTAACAAAATCTGAAAAAACAATAAAATACAATGTTAAAACCATGTTAAAAGTTAAGGTACGGAAAGGCCAAAGCCAACTAATGTTAAATGATCAAGAGGTATAAGGTCTGACAAGAGGCCCTTTACTGCATATCTAAAAAGATAGAAAAAACACACTTTAATTAGAAATCATTATTTACTTCCTGTATAATTTGCACATTAAAAAAAAAAGGGCCCAACTGTGTACAAATACATAAAGTTCAATCACTAAGCTCAGACCTGGGTACTGGTCTGAGGGGTGAGTGTTTCATGTGCAAGATAGATTTTGGGTGGAGTATCACTTTAAGAAAAGCCTCCCTCTCCGTGCTGTGCAGTCCAGAGGACATGTTTCTGACATGATCTTAGACAAGCGTGCACACACCTGCAAAGTCACCGTGTAGAATATATGCAGAGTGGTAACATCATCAACAAAGGCTTTGAGCCACAAAGAGTGCAAGATACGTGATTTATTTGGCTGCAGGCAACACAGGCTGGGATTACCGAGCCTGATGCTACCCGGGGCAGGTAAAGCAGAGGGCGGTTGTGAATCCTAGTTTGCATACAAGGATTTGGTAATACACAAAATCAACAGTGTGCAGAAACTGCTATCCCCCTTTCTCAAATAGTAGACTGATGAATTGTGTTCATCAACCAGAGAATGAATATTGTACTTCACAGAAAGGAATGTATTCCTTCCAATTCAATAATTTGCTTCTTTGCACACCTTTGCAAGTTTCTTGCACTCAAAACACATGGACAGCAGGGATCATTTTCCTGTCTGATAGAAATTGAATGCATAGTTAATTTCACAGTAGGTACAAGTAGAGCCAAGTAGAATTGCTGATGGAGAAAGTTGTTTGCCCAGCAGGAAAGTAACACATCACTGACATTTGCCTCTATTCATTTGTGCAAGGTCTTCAGCCTGCTGTGAGCTAGACCAGTCAGAATAGTAAAATGGTCTCCTTGGTGGGCAAAGTCCAGGAACCAATCACACTTAAGAGCTGGCTTCTCGCAGGCTGTGATGAAATATGCACGGTGACATAAATAACATATTTGGAAATGACCTGGTGTACATTTCAGGCCAATGATCTAGGGGCCTGATTAGGGCCCTGCTAAAAGTAAATGCCTGCCTAGTTTTTGGCTTGCAAGAACAAATGTATAAACTGTGGGCAGGGAAAGAGTAGGATATGTGTTTACAGCATTCACAATCAGTTTTAAATAAATGATTTTGGTCTTAGATCTGTGCATTTTATAACCACAAAAAAAATTTAAAATTACAGCACACATTTTAGTTACTTAGAGAATCAGTCCAACAAGTTTACTGTTGCTATTTCTGAATCCAACTTTCTTGGACTCCAAGTACTGCACTGGGCTCTGATAGTGAAAGGTGTTTATCATGTAATGGTATCCACAGTGGAGCCACTGCAGGGCACAGATAGCAAGCTGCTGTTTTCAGATCAGTTCTGTTCCAGCAGTCATAATGGTTGTTGCTATGATTAAAGATGGAGAGACAGTTCTTGGACCTTCATGTTGCTCTCTCTAGGGCAAGTTAGGACTGAAGCAATTCATCGCTCAAATGACACGAACACAAACGCAATTGTGTTTTTAGACTTTCTGTATAATTATTTACTTCCCGTATTCCCCAACCTGCAAGTCCCAGTTTTCCTTTGGAGGTCTGGAAATAAGTTTTCCAAAGTTGGACCTCCAGAACAGTAAATAAAATGCAAACACATATCTAAAATAATAGATGAGCTACAACTACCAGAGGGTTCTCTCTCTTTTCTCAAGAGTTTGTCATACCCACGCTATGTGACAGCAGTAAACAGTGGGTACAGATTCTCATACTGAATGTGTTTTGCCTACAGTGGGGTCGTGAGCCCTTCTTGCCACATCTTCCAAACGCTGTTGGGGTGAGGGAAAATTCGCCCCAATAGAAAGAGGCAACCAAGATGGTATAGGGAAATGAAATCCAGCCACATCCTTGTATATTACTGCAACAGTAGACAAAGAAAGACAACACTGCCCCCTAGGTGTATGAAATGTAATAATATCCAGAAAAGCAGGGTGGGGGTAAGCGGGAGGAGATGCCATTCCAGCAGGCAAGTACAGTCTCATACCTGCAGAAGCCTATGATAAGATACTTTTGTTTCTTAGGTTGTGCAATCAATTTGTTTAATTAATGTTTATTAAAGTTCCTGTGGTCTTGACCTAATATTTGAATAATAGCAAATTTCACTTCGGCAGCACGACAGAGGGAAAAAAAGTAAAAAATAATCTCAGTTTAGACAAGCCAGTTTAGTTATAACTACAGGAAAAACAAACAGGATTTTGGGGAGTACCTGAATGAACGTGATAGAGGGAAATGGGAGACAGAGAATGCCAAAGATGGGCCAGTGACTGGAGTATGAGTATTCTTACATTACCAGAACTTCTGTACAGTTAAGGCTCTATGTACCTCACATTAAGTTAATCAAGATAACAGAATATCATCAGTGTTCCAAATTGGAGCTAGACCACTATCTTCATCCAAGCAAGCAGTGAGCCTATCAACAGCTCTTGAATCCCCTCTCTTCTTTTAACTCTGTCTCATTTAGAGCTCAACTCGTTGCACCTGGCTGTAGCTAATCTGGCTCTAAGCAGCGTGGGCGGCTGCGGGCAAGGGCACAAAGGGGCTGCTGGGTAAAAAACTGAGGAGACAGCAGTGATTGACGGCTATAATTAGCCTGCTGAAGTTGGGCCGACGGAACGAGGCCGAGAGGAGGAGCCAGGGTGTTTGAAGAGTATCTAGTACACTTATATACAAGCAAACGCGCACGTTTTCATGGAAACAACTGTCACAATGCATCGGCATAGAAATATGCCCTCCCGCAAGGCATTTCAATATACAATGCCTGGAAAAACACAATGCAAGTATCATATGGGTTTGTAAGCCCATACACTTTGAGGTGGCAAAGGGATTTCTTTACTTCTTTCTACTTTTAAAAGAGTCAAAAGTCATTTAAAAGAAAATGTCCACGATAGTGTTTCATGAGTAAAAAATACTTATCTGCTTAAGTTTCATAATCATTAGTGCTACAGCCAAAATTGTTTGGACACAACACAAACTTCCTATATACACAAAGCCAGGCACACCTCACAGCAACATGCAGTGTGGACTTAAACACAAAATCTCAGTAACAGCATTAGCACAATTAAAACAAGGGAAAACAGACAAGGCGATAATGGGCAACCCTGAAGGCCTTGAAGCAACACAACTTCTGATCACGTTAATGGAAGTTTTGCACCCCGTCTCGCTCCTCTTGGCTCCTTTTATGTGGAATATCATGTCACTGTCAGCATGGCCATTAAGGCAGAACGAGAGAAAGAGGGGTGCAACTCGCTGCCAAATGGTCCAGAGAAATGAGGATTCCATCAGGCTGACAGACCCCTCGCCGGCTTTCTGAAAAGGTGTCATTTGCTTTAATTTGATTGTTTTTTGCTGGCCAATAATATGGCTTTTATTTAGCCCACATGCAGATCTTCCTCAGTCTGCCCTTCGACAAATCTGCTTTCAGGTCCACATAAGCCTATCATTTTAGACCATTTACTAGTCCGAGATATGTGCGCACTGTATTTATATGGAACGTTTTTAGAGCTATAGTGATCTACAGTATTAGCTTTGATACAGAGAAGAATCTAAATTAGCGTTTTGAGCGCACACACGCCCTTTTGTGCCCCAAATTGTTCCTTCTGCTACTGATTACCGGGGCTTATGAGTCCATCAATTCTGAACGACTATCATAGTTACTCTAAAAACCTTTTTATTTATCCTGTTCTGCATCAGTGTCCACAGGAGGTAGTGAGTTACAGTAGCAAACTGTGTCACGATTTAGGACAGTTTAGCTGTCAGCACCCCTTTCTGACACATACAATTCATAACTACAACCTCTTATTTTAATAAAGCTTGACTGCTTCCAGGCTGCACTATAATTCTATATAACTATAAAGGTTTTACAGTACTGTCACAATCTAGTGCTGGCCAATTATCACTTTCTGATGTGTCATGGGTAGCAGACAGTTATTTTTTCAGCTTTTTATGAATGAAACAATGGGTATATATTAAGACAGGACTGGCCCTTTTCAACATGAGACTGAAACCCCTATTAGAATCAGTTTGAATAGCCGGTTGATGGTATGTTTCCAGAGCCAAGATAACCACTTGAAATTTACTAATAATAATAATAAGAAGAAGAAGAAGAACTTTACAATGCGTGTAGGTTTCCTCCAATAAAAAGCTTATTGCTAAACAACACTTCACTACTCAAGGAATATGTTGTGGTGTAAATCTGCAATAGCTAGTAGAACTGAAGGCAAAAAAAAAAAAAAGTGGGTTCGGAAAGAGAATACAACCCGACGAGAAATTAGTGCCACTACATTGACCTGACTAGCAAGTACGACTATATATTGTGCATGGCAGCACATTATGGCATTACTCCTGGACTCTAGTGGAGCACAATATTTCCACACTCTGACAAGTACTCACTCTCTGGAGACCTTGTTGGCACACTCAGGAAATTAGAAAATGAAAAACAGATTATAAATAAATGCCACAGGACTGCTTCTATCCATGGCAGAGAAAATGGCCTCACAGTGTGCTTCCACAGTCACATGTCAGCCATACTGACTTGTCACACCTTTCTAAAGCGGCACTGCAACCTCAAAAACAAAAACCTTTGCTTTCCTGCTGCTCTCCAACTATGATGGTTTAGCTTGGTTTGTCTTGCCTGTGGCTTAAACTGGTGTGTTATTTGTCTTCTTCTGAAAATGTTCACATACAAGTTAAGTTATTTGCTGTCAAGACGGCAGGAGGCATGTCATTTACTAAAGATTTGTGGGGCACCTTCAGTGGCTGCACCGTTTTTTCGGAGACAGAATAGATACCTTTGGGGGCTTTCACACTGACAGTTCAGTATAGTCCACAGCAAAATTTGAAACAATACTTTTTGAAACATGGGTACCAACCAGTGAACTGTACCCGACCTCACCTGCATGAGATGTGCACAATTTCCAGCACACAGACTATACTGATTTAAGAATAGTTCATGGATAGTTAATACCGAACTTTGTTGTCCCCCTTTTTGATATTTAACACATCTGTGTTGTGGCCCTCAGTATATCACAGGAAGGCTTTTTGGATCCACCTGTTGTATAAAAAGTGCAACAATAATGGTGCTTGACCATGCTGAGGAAAAATAAGTGTTACGTTGTGTTGTGCATTTGGATTGAAATAATCTGGATCATAATTTTTTGACATCTGCATTTGACCAAGCATCAGTTACAGCATAGCATTGCAGGTAAACTGTACTGATGGACAATAGACACATGGTGGTATTCAAATAAAATGAGAAAACTGCGCAGGCATCAGCCTAAATTGTTATCAGAGTGACAAATTCACTGCTGTGCATCCCTAATTAATGAGAAATAATTGATGAAACTGGTGCCCCCTTTACATCTAAATTAAAGAATAATTAAGGTACTTAATCTTTTACAATGATTGTTTGCTTTTTTTAAACTTACCTGAACTGCTGTATGTGGGTCCAATTTCTATTCTGTCAAAATGTCTTTTCCCTCATGCATACAGTCACCTATATCCCATTTTTCTGCCCTAAACACAGACAATAAGTCTAATATTGTGAAGCTCTAAACCCACTGTTTACCAGCAGGTTTAATGCAGCAAGCCCTTAATTGCATTCATTATCTAAAGCCCCAGGTCTGGGCCAAGGTTGCGGAAATAGATGGGGGATTTCAGTTATCTCTTGTTTTTTCAAAAATATATATAATAATAACTGCCAGTACTGTAGATAGGTAATGAGCACATATTGTGGAAATAAATAATGAAAAAGGAAAGGATTGCCTCTGCACTTTTATCATCCCCGTTTTCTATACAGAAAAGAAATAAGGACGTGTGGGCCGTCATAGCTTAAGACGTATTGAAAGTCTGGAGGAAAATGGGAGATTCTTTGTGTGAGGGGACACATAATGGAGTCCTCCCCATCCCCTGAGGTGAAGTGGAAAATGGATATATAATTGAAAAGCAGTGCATAAACAAAAAGGAATATCTGAAGTTTTCAATAAGGAATGTGATGTCAGCTGACATTAAACAGAATCGAAGTTGGGAGGAGATCGGTAAACTGAATAATCAGAAATGAACACTGAGAACATTTTATACTGCGTTTTACTGTAGGCTACCTTTGTGTAAAGTTGTACACCAGACATGTGCGTTGACTTTTGAGTCTCAGTGTGGAATGCTGGTAACTCAAAATGTCTGCAACAGGTACCACAAAATATATGTTGTTGAATTCCTGCTTTTAAATTCATCATTGCATCAACTGCTCCAGTGCTAATTAAGCCTTATTCGTCATAACTACTGTTAGCAGCCACTGGATCTCCAAAACCACAGAGACTCAAGCTTTGATGCCATCTATCACTCCAAAGGCTCTAGGGTATGTGCTGCGTGTGGCGACGATGATGTGGGTTGTTTGGATAGTCTCCCTCTTTAGGTGGAGGCATAGACTGAAAGTCCCTATATAAAACAAAGCTAAAGTTGGAGGCATTAACAATGCTGAAGAGAGAGAAATATAAGTTGTGATTTTCAAATATATTAGTGACAAAATGTATAGTATGTCAAGCTCACTGTAAATTCACTGAACCCTACCAGATATGTTTGTAGTCCTGACAAGGATATTATATGAATATTATATAGGACTTGAATTGATAAACTAAGTGAACAAATGCTCCAGTTTTTTTTCATGGTTCAGTACTTGTTGATAGCATTTCCCAGCTGTACACTGCTTACATTTTTCATGCAGTACTGTTGAATATTTGAAACGTAATACATCTCTTGCAGATTTTATGACAGAGATATAATAGGCATAATCAGTAACAAGTTTCAGTTTAGGCTTTTGTTTTTTGCCCACGGAAACTGATGTTTAGAAGAGACATTTCCTCATTGTTAAGATGATGGACCATGTGTTTCTCCATATATGTCTAATTATTTGTTTGTATGGAGTCTGAAGGATCTCAGTGGTAAACCAAAACATTTCAAACAAAGTTCATTGAGCAGTTTCAAGTAGGAACTATCGAACTGTTCACAAATCTGTGGATTATCTTGAGTAACCAGGTAATGATTTCTGAAAAGAGACATTGCTGTTGAGTTTTTGAAATGTTTTTTTTTTGGTGCGTTAAGAAGTCCCATATAGTCCCAATATATTCAAAAACAATGCTGACATCTCTAGGGCCGATATCTCCAAGGCTCAGCAACTCACACCACAACAATCTGGATGGATAAACAGTACTAGGTAATAATTTAATTGACTACATTTTGATTTTGGGGTGAGCTGTCCCTTTAAAATAGAGTTCTGTTACACTATAAAGATATTCACAATATTAGTAGCTGATCTGGTTGGTAATGAGGACAATCATGAGATCATTATTCTTTATGTTTAACAAATTTTTTCACATACCTTTGTGCCATACTGCCTAAAAGTCAACCACACAAGTCATAAATAGCCCCCAGTTCATTTTGATATACAGCATGGCTGCAAGCCCAAAGAATAATCACAACTGGATCAGAAAACAGACTTTGGTTCTGAACTCTGACAGGTACACATGCAACTTCTTGCAAATAATCTCATGGAAATCCCTTCAGACAGGCCTAGATTTTGAATGTTTTACAAAATGGTACGAAAAATGCCAGACGTAAATAAAAATATTTTATTGGGTTTGCAGGACTAAAAAAACAAAACAAAAATTGCTACATTACCCGCACGACATTGGTAAAAGCAATGCTATTCTAACAGGGATTTAAAGAAAATCTACTATTGTCCCATTTTACCCATCAAGAAGTGGGCATCCAAGATTTTAATTATTGATGCCACATGAAATATAGAAAGCACCATTCACAGATTTAATTTGAAAACGCAGTAGCTGTGAGACAGGAAAGAAAGGCTTCTTCGGTGTCCATGTGCATTTTCTGAACATCGACTAGTGAAGAGCAAAAACAGTAAAGTTTACAAAATGAAATATCTCCTGAGCACGCAAAGTGAATTTAAGTTCGATCAAGCAGGCAGGTCCGTACAGGTTCTCTATTGAACAGCACATTGGAGCTTTTGTCTGTAAAATCTCAAATTAATTGGCAGTCTCTTTTAATAAAAAGGATTCATGCATTAGCCTCTGCATGAATGTATTACAACCACCTGGCAGCCAAGCATGTGCTGATTCTGACTCAGTAAGGCGTAAGCTCCCATCCCAGCGAGTTACATCAGTTGACATATGTAGGGGCAGATGGGATGGATAGTTCTTCCAGGTTTATTTATCAGGGATGTCGGCAGCATGTTGTACCAACTGATCGAGCCAGGTGCCAAATCAGATAACAACCTGATTGATGAAAACTGCTTTAACAAACACCCACCTGAATACGGAGAGTGAACACCGACGATCACAATGTTCTTTGTTTCAAAACATTTTTGGAAATTCTTGTAAAGTAAATATGCAAATAAATAAATGTACTTATGAAAAACAGAGGCTTACAGCTTATAGCCTTTTATTATTTAACTCTTATCACCAGATCACAGATGTTCCAAAATTATGAGACGTAAAATACTGTAATCACAGACTAGTATCAAACACTGCTCACAGTGTCACAATACTTGGTGAGTTGAGAGCAAAAGCACATGCTTTTAGTCCACCAGGACAGTGGTGGCTTCAAGAACCTATGCTCTTCTCTATTGCTTGTAATATCATTCACTTTCCCTCCTTCACTCTCGATCAACTGTATACGTGGCAGTCATCCCAGAGTACACAGCAGCCCTAAGAGAGTCTCTGGAGACCTCTCTTCCCAACTCCCACACTATGTTTCCCTTCTTTCTCTTACATACACACGCGCAGTTGAACTGCCTGAAAAATCCCACACTTAGCTGCTCTCAAAATAGAATAACTGTAAGAAGGAACGCAGAAAGATAGTAAGAGTCATGTGACATGTCACGCTGACCCCTCTGCACAAAACACAACGGAATCAGAGCAGTTAATCACCTACACCTCACTCTTTAAATCCAATTAGAGCTACAATGATGACATAAAAGCCCTTTCCCCCTCCATAATAACTTTCGTTGTGGCAAATAGCAAGCATGTTGTTTATAGGAAACTCAGCTTCCACAAGTCAATCATTCAGGCAATTACATTATACTGAGCATATACAAGACTGTTGAACGTAATTGTCAACCTCGCTTTCACATCCAACCATCATGCAACCTGAGAATTTGAGGGCGTTTACAGTTTGACACTTATTTATTGATAACTTTAAAACAAGTGAGCTTAAAAAAAAAAAAAAAAAAAAAAGGATTAGTGCAAATTCAGACTTGTTCTACTATGTTCGACATCCATGCTAAGAGCACATCAACGTTAACTGCGGGATGTAGATGCACACCAAAAAACCAATACTGCTTGATTATGCTAGTGAGGAGGTTGATTTTGGTATTGTCATGCAAATAAATGCTTTTTTCGCTTGTTCAGGCAGTTTTCTGTTTTAGACTGCAGGAGAAATAAAAATGAGAAAAGCCACAGTCAAGTTATTTCAGTAATGGTGTCCCCACCTTTGCTGAATTTATAAACGTTTTAATAAGGTAGAAGATGGCAGGAAAGGAAAGAGGAAGAGAAGGGGGGGATTTTTATCTGAAAGAGGGAGAATGACAGTTCCATTACCTGAGAGTAGCAGATGCTGCCTGCAATCCAACAAGTAGACCCCCCCCCCCCCAAATGAGTGCTTATCAATACTGAAGGCGTGCCGTTTTGAACCATCAGCAGTGAGGGCTCTCATCGATCACACCCTGAAGAGTCAATCATGGTTTTCACTAATCAAAGCCCACAAAGATTTGCCAGCCGGCACTCACATGGAGCACCGTGTGAATCATCATACTGTATCTAATACAGTGAATCTCCTCCAGGGCTGTAACAATATTGATAATTTCTCGCTGTAGTGATAGAACAGCGTAGCTCAGTCAGGCGGTTCTCAAACAACCTAAGTGAGAGACTTGCAAATGTTTGCTTTGGAGTACTGACATTTCATTCATGTAACCCCCAATATGTCAAATTATCATACTGTTGGGATACCTGCGATGTAGCCAACTGCCAGAGAGCTTGTGATGCACATTGCACATGCTTTTTCCACACAACAGGAGCAGCACAGTGGGTTATGCGTTAGTGCCTGCCTGAGATTACAGGGAGATGATAACTAATGAGCTTAACCCCACAGCAGCATTATAATACCAAGTTTTTATTGGAATGTAGTCAAGACAGGGTGATGGAATACAGTGCATACATGTTACTAGTTAATTATACAATAAATTAATATATAAAGTATTCAACCCCCTTTTCTTGGACACACCTTAATCGTTGCTTTTAGTCGTCTCAAAAAGAGTTGAAAATCACCTGTGTGAAATAAAAGGTGTGACAAACAATTTTAGGCTACGTATACCTTTATTTGGAGGGTGGTTAAGTCAATTTCCTGGACGAATACGGCATAAAGACAAAGGATTAATCCTCACAGTAAAGGTAAGCTCTGAATCGTGTGTCGGAAAAATGTCGGTGAAAGAGTAACTCTACTGGAAGAGAACACCAAGACGTCTCAATTATTAATTCAATAACTCTGCGTCCAAAAAGCCTTATTACATTCACGGTAGGAGGTTAATACCTCATAAAGACACAGTATCTTTGCATTTTCTGGGGTAATGGGTGGATTGGGAGAGTGAGGGTTGTGGGACTGGCGTCAATTGGCTCGTATGTACTGGCCAGTGCGTTGACCACTCCCTGGTCCTACCAGTAGAGTCGGGCCAAATGTTGGGACTGCATCTAAAATCAACAATGACTGGTTATCACTGTCAAGACAGACACTCCAGCTCCCAATCTGTTATGTCAAAGAGGCTAATGGTGCTCTAATGCTAATTAAACTTCAAATATAGATCAGTTGAGCACATGTAAGCAATCATCTTAGGGGCATCGGGGGCCCTAATGTAAAATGGCAGCCAAGCGTGGATAATCAATTTGCCAAAAATTCCACAGGACAAATCAGGCATCACACTGGCACACTTCATTTGACAAATTAATTCCTTGAACAGTGACCACCTCTCATTTCGCTAACAGTGTTAAGCTTGGAGATGGAGAACAGAATTTCAACAATAGCGGCACGTTCAAGTGACGTTTACCTCGAGGTAAAGAAATTACTCGTAACTCCTAGAAGGTATAAAACTTCCCAATTAGCATTGTTCAGTCCTATATAACTAAATACTAGCACATTCTGAGATATTTAACAGGGTTTCCATTAAAAAAATAATTTTATCCTTGTAATTTTGTCTTTGTATTGTGAAAAATTATTGATTTAGTTTCCAGATTTTTATAATTTTCAAACATCCAAATAAAAAAAATATATAAGATGACTCCCTTTAAATCAGAAGTTACTTTTGAATACTAAGCTCTCAATGATGAATGTCAAAGTCCAACCAGCACAACTAGATTTTCATCCTGTGAACAAAACCCTGTGCACATATTAAGAAAGATACAACGTTTCTCTGCACAGTTATGCTAATATAATTTTATGTTAATGGTCATTATTTCAAAGCCCTACGACTGCATACCAAAGAGTCAGTGGATTTAAACTTTAATATCTATGAATAATTAAAGCATTGGGAAAAGACCATTTAGCTGGCCAATAAAGATGAAGGGAACTGCCATGTTAAATAGGCCTCGAATAGCCACCATTTGGAAAGTCTTACATTACACTGATTCACTTTTTGGTCAAAAGGGTTAAAAGCAATCAGATTGGAAAGATGACCCCCCAGAGTATATCAATAACGCATACACAACATGCTATTCCTAGTTGAAAGCCACCTGCTCTTGCTTTTAATATTTAACTCAGGAGCTTGTTAGGAGTGTGTTTGAGCTTCATAGGGCCTCCGTAGTACCAACACGATCACAGAACTCCAGGATGAGACCGAGCCAGGAAGCCAGGAAGCCTATGCCTGTGCTGAGCAAGCTATCGAAAGCAGCAACAGAACCCAAGCAATGTAAGAATGTATGAATGAGCACGTACACTTGAGTCTGACTGGAGAAGGATCATTGTGATAACTATTGCCTTGGCAGAGAAGATGCACACATTTGAAAAGACTAAATAGCGAAGAGATATATTAAATCGCCTCGTCATCGAGCGTTGATGCCAAGTGCCATTACACACAGCAGGAGGAGAGAATGACACGTCTTAAAAAAAACAAGCAGCATCCACATTGGCTTAATGTGAGTACTCCAAGTGATCTTTGCAAGCATTAATGACATTTGCCATCACTACTGGGCAAAAACTTCATTACACAGGCATATATAGGGCCACTGGGTAAACCAGGCTGGCTCTTTTTCCAATAGAATCCATAATGAATATTTTCAATGTCATCTACTTTTGCATGATGCGTTAAAACGGAAAAGAAACTGAAAAAACTATCAAGTTATGTTTTTCTGATACCAAGATGTTTGTGCCATAAAAAACTATTCTGAGAATCCAGTGAACTTTGACCTCCAGCATTATGCTGATGGGAAGAAAAATGGCAATGGTATTGGTCAGCACAAAGGGGGCACTGACCTATCCCCAGCCTAGTGCTGTCATGGCAAACACTCCCTGCTCTTCTCAGTCTCATGCTGCTCTGTCCTTCAGGCAGACAGGGGAGGGCAAACGGGCTGAACCTGGGCCATCGGCTGCCCCGTGACGGATAGGTTTGGGCATGTCGGGCGTCTAGATAAATGTCTGCGCTTAAGGTTTTAAAGCATTCTCTTCTCCTAATAAAGATGTCTATCATTTGTGAATAAGTAACCTTGTCGACCCGCCAAGACGGCACTGAGTAAGGGGTGGAGGGCAAGATCAGTAACCCACAAATCAATCACGCATAAACAACGCGACAAGATGAACTCGCCTACGATAGCGTTTCCAAGAGAATATTGCAGCATAAAAATGGATAATGAAAGCCAAGAAGCCATGCCAGTAATAGCATCAAGCTAATAAAAGAGATAAGCAATCAAATGGGAAGCTGACTTGCGGTAAAGGGAACAATATCAGTTCTCATTCTTCTTCTCATTCTGATGGTGCAGGGGGAGGGGGGCTTTTCATAGCTGGAGTAACCCAGATTAAAAGAAAGTCTTTTCAAAATATCCCCAAACTTTAAAACTAGAAACTAATTAAAATCAATAGCATTAAGACAAAGGGGCCTTGGCTCACAGGCATTACAAAAAGTGAAAGCCCCAGAGGTTGCTATATACATTGTGTTTATTAACATGTGGAAAGCCTTTTTTAATAATATGGATTGCGTGCGCTTTATAGGGAGATGTCTGATTGCAGTGTCTGTTTTTCCTCATGTTTTGGAAAAGTGCATAAATAATTCTACATTTGTTCCTGTATAATGGCCAGACTTCAACACCTTGAGAATAAAAATGCATACATAGTTACAACAAATACTTGGTCTTTTACTGTATGTAAAATGATGTATTGTGACAAGAAAACACGCATACATCTAAATACCAAATTACTGTATAAACGTGGTATATACGTCAAATACATATACTAGCAATGCAGGTTATATTCCCACAGTTTATTACCATTTTGAGCCAACACTATACAGACATGCCTTACAGCCAGGGTTGGAAATTAGCACCCGCCAAACATGGGCGATTTTGTATAGTGGCGGGTGAATTTGCTCAACCTACAAGCTATGGTGGGGGGTAAATAATAGGGTAACACAGATTGAGTCGTGAGTCTGCCTGTTGTGCTGCGTCCACAACGCCTGCAGGAAATACAAGCCTGCTTAGCAGTAGCTCCATTTTCAGAGACAAACCTATTAGATGAGCTCAACTTCAGCCTGCACTGCAACTTCTCATCAGAATGGATGTTTCCAAAGCGGCTTCATTTGCTCGGCACAAGTAAATGAAATCATTCAAAACAAGCTATTCATTCTTCTATATGTTACTGGTTAATGCCATGCTAATAACTTACTGTATCTATCGTATCACCTAATACTACTTAGCTAGCGGTTTGGCTGACTGCCGCGTTATATTCTTATTAAAATATGCATTAAGTCTGTCTAACATTTGATCGTATGGTCAGTTATTGTTGACTAATGTATGTAAACTTGCCACAGTAGGAACAGCGGTTACATAACCTTCGAAAACCAGCCACAACTTAACCGTGCGCTCATGTGCGTGCATCATAGGGTTCTCTCCGGTACTTAGTATTTTCCTTAAGAGTTTAAATATTTACTTTGAAGTAAAATAACCGTTGCTTGAATATTGCGGATCTTGCTTTATTATTTTTCATATCCATTTCCACACTGCCGGTGTTCTCACGATTTATGCTACCTTGTTTCCATTTCCAGTTGTCTATATCCCATAAAAGGTATAACTCACACTATTATGAGATCTTTATTTATGTTTTTTGATTACAAACAGGGCTAAGTGTACTGCAAGTACATGGGGAGCATATTTTGATACTGTATTATAATATTTTTAAGATTTCAGGGGAAGGGTATTTCGATAAGACCACTATCAAATAATACTCCCGCTACAGAACCATTTCATATTACACCACTCCATGTATATTGTAAGAATAGGGAGACCATGATGAAATACTATAATCTCTCTAAGATTTCAGGGAGACCGTGGGTCATGCACAGAGCCGCTAAACAGCACAGACAGAACACTGGTTTAGAAAGTTAAGAGAGACAGTGGCAGGTGGACAAAAAGGTGAATTCCCAACACTGCTTACAGCAACAATAAATTTAGTCTATATAGAAGGGCAGAGGTCCAAACGAAAAGGGGTTAGAGAAAGGATCAGAAAAAGGGGGGTGAGCTGACGGAAGAAGAGGGAATTGGCACAGGTACAGGACAGGAGCTATGTGACTGGAATCCGTGTCATCCTTCTCACTTAATCAACTCCAATACACCCGCTCAGATGATGCATGAAAATCCATTTATGCTACAAGCCGGGAGGGAAGACAACGTAGAGAAAGACGGAGAGAGATACAGAGGATATATGTATCTCTGCTGGTTGTATATGGCCAAAATCAAATGGTACCACTGAGCAAGTCAAATTTCCCAGTTAGTGTCAACAACTCACTTTTGGGTTCTCAATAGCAGGTCAATCTTAGACACTCTCACAAGTTGTCTGCCTAAAATAGTTGAGATATTTTCTGTTAGATTAGTTTGTGGCCCAGAATTTAGATGGTTATTTCAATTTTGTTTTTCAGCCACTTTTTTGTATTGAAATCTTCAGTGTTATGTTTTCACTTTGAAAGAAGTTTAAAATCATAAAACATTGTTAAGGACATTGATTTTAAACAGACTGAAATCCTGATTCTGTAACACGCACGTTTTCTGCAGTGCATCAACTTCACTTTGTGCCAGTGTATTTATCTATTGGTTTGTATATGGATTGTCTGGAGCCAGCCAAGCCAGTCATAAATTTAGTTTTGTATTAAAAGACACACTATTTACAATGACTGTCACTTTTTATTGGAAATTTGAACCACCGCTTGAACATCCCACCAGGGCCTTCATCCTAAAATGGATGGTCGGGTCCAGGGTTGGCAGTCAGAGCTTTCACCACCGTGAGGCTTCCTTTTTATCATTTGACTTTTGTTATCGGTGATATATAATATCATAGAACACTTTCCAATCACTCTGTATGCGTGTATCCCATTTCAGTTATTGCTTCTTTTTTTTAGTATGTACAATTTAGGGCGACTTTATAGAGACTGTCTGGAAAACATTTTCTATTTTATCTGTAATTTGTCTGACTTTAAAGTTCAGTATAAGCACAAAATGCCTTGTATTGTAATCAGTCAGCTGTCTACACAGGCGGCATAACGGCTTGCGTTTCACTCACACTATATACGCGTTTCTTTTGTTTTGTGTGTGTAACTACAGTGATTGTGTATTGGGCTCTTAGCGCTCCCAAAATGTGGGTGACCTACACTTTACACTGTGCCTGAACGCATCCTGTGTAGATAGACCCAGACGTAGCACTGAAGCGGCTGCTGCTACAGTGCTAATGTGCCGCTCTCACTTTCCTCCTGTGTAGCATATTAGTCTACAAAATGTCCTAGAGCCCAAGGTGACATTTTCAAAGCGCTTGTTTTGCCTGAACATTAACGTTTATGTGATTTGCAATCACAGAAATGCAGCAAATCCTCACATCTGAAAAGCTAGAAAGAGTGTTTTTGCTTGATATATCACTGGATGATCACTAATCAATCATCAAAATTATAGGAAAGTAATTCTGTTGATTAACTGATTAAATCAACTAATTGTTTCAGTGCTTATGCAGTTGTGTAACTTCAAATGTTGAGCACAATAAATGCTGTATAAATGTATAGCTTGTATGCATTATAAAAAAATTTCTATAGCTTTAATTTAGTTGAAAACAGTAAAACTGGTAACGACACACAGTGGACAAGAATAATGGGAAATGTAGGCATGAATAACCTTCTGCATGTGAGAAAACAATTAACTCATGTTGGAACTCTAATTGAAATCACTACTCCACAGTTTAATTCAATGATGAACTCATTGCACACGTACCCTTATTATTTTACATAGCTGTTAATAGCTGTTTTAACCCAATCCCATTTATGGACACAGTGGGAAAGATTAAGGGTGGTGTTGACTCTCGCCTTAAACTGATCTGTCTTCACTGCTTACACAGTGCCTAGGGGAGTGTGGGCGTGAGAGCTGCTCTTTATAAATTGGACCTTACAACCTAGTAAAAATTGACTTTTATAAACTTACTTGCTGCCATGCCACATTAAGAGATGTATTTACCAGAGCACATTGCAAACCAAACAGGACTCTAAATGATGTCAACTACTTGAATTAATTCTTAGTGTAGCAAATGAGTTCATGTGAAATCCCTTTAGCCTCTTACCTCCCTCCTCCAGATTGGTCAGTGTAGTTAGTCTGATAAACGTATGTCTCTAGAATTATATCGCCAGTAAGTTATGCTTTGACCAAAGCATTCACTTTTTGTCCCCACGTTGCACACGTTTTGCACATGGAATTGACTGACTCTTTTTTGCATTTTAGAAGGCTCTTCTACTTTTATTGTCAGCGTGTGGGCAGTTTTTCTATGAAACAGGACCGTTAGCAGCCGTTAGCGCTTCAGCTAGTTAACTGAATGGTGAAAATATGACAGTTAGGTGATTTTTCTCTGATAAATACCTCAGATAGAGTATATTTCATACACTCTTACTTGTTTTTGCAAGAAGTGTCATTTGGGATGTTCTCAAGCGCCCATCTCACTTGCGGACCCAGGTGTTGGTCATCTTCTCTAATTGCCTCCCATGGTTTGGCTGTCTGTAGCACACCTGGACTTCGACAAAGTACACCAACAGTTAGAAACAGACTGTCACAGAAGCCTGTTTGCACGTCTTGTCATGAAGAACAGATTTGTTTTTTTGACAACCCTCAGAATTCCCTGAACTTTGTTAGTCAAGTAACTGCTTTGAAAACATTTTAGCGCTTTTGTTGCTATAGTGAAGAGAGTGAAACATACAATGATGCATTAAACATGCATAGCTGTGCATTTCAAAATGTTTTTGGAACTGCAGTTCTCTGTAATTATGTGTTAAGGTATTCATGTTTTACCTAAGATAATCCATTTATAGCGGATATCTTTAACTGGTTGAGACACTCACCGATGGTCACATGATGGTGTCAGGAGATGGGAAACAAACAAACAAGTGTTTGTTTATCAAAGCTGGGCCAGTGTTTGATCTGACTGTATGTCAAAAGTCCATTTATCTTGCTGAACAAGGTGGCAGAAGCCAGCCAGGATTAAAGAACTGGGTCTCTGGCCGACTCTCACCTTCAGCGCTCTCTCAACTCGGAATGAGAGTGCTCCATCATCCAAAGCGCTCTGTGACATCGGCTGGGCACACGGGGAGAAAGAGCAATGGGGTGTCGCACTTTCCACAAGCACCTTCCTTGTGGCGTGACCAGGCCTGCTTTGGTTTCAGCTCACGCATCAACTGCACATGAACAAAGAGGAAGTCACTTGGTGACTGCTCCTGATCAAGGCCATTACCACCGTCCATAATATACAAGAAAATGTGTTTTGTCTTTGATACATCCTAAGGTTACCACAAAATTAAATTTATGTTCAGGTTTCACTTTTTTGGCCAAGATATTAGAAAGTTTCATAGTGTGCACCAGCATCACATAACTTCACTTAGGTAACAAGACATTACTGCAACTGGTTTCTCATTTAGCCTTACTAAAGGCAAGCCTGCTGTTTGACTTTCTCTCCTTCAATTTGTTTTCTAACAAGACAATGCTTCCTGTTGTTTGCATCACATTCATTTTAATTAGAGATTGTGGACATCGCGAGATGCACATGCATTTTAATTTAATGTAATTACCTGAAAAGCAGGACTCTATCCATAACTGTCACTTTTTAATCACGAGGTTCCTTTACAAGAGCAACAAAATAAGTGAAACTGGAAGTTTCTCATCACAGTAGCACAACCTCTTCGGCATTATCATTGCTGTTTTGGGGATTTGTGAAAATAAAGTTTGCCTTTGACAGATATGAACCACATCAGTGAGTCAATAAGATTCTTGCAATCATTATTATTTGCCATGCATAGCATGCACGTTTAAGATATAGAAAAAAAGTGTATCTGGAATGCATGGGGAGTTCTTTCACATTTGCCCCTAAACAGTCATGCTGAAAATCTAAGGCAAATTTTCATTTTACGGCCCGTCAGCTCCCTGATACAGAGCAAATGAATGCAGCAGCAAACAAATCTATCAAATCCTACATCAAAACAACCGTGCTCTCTCTCCCTTTGACTTAAGGACACCGACATAGAAGAGAGAAGTGAGGGAGGAGAGGACGTAGTGGTAGTGAAAGGAAAGGGAGGAATTGTGGACAGTACTGAATGTATGACCCAACCTTCTGGCTTCAGAAAACCCCTCAGAAAGGAAGCCCTTTGGCTCAAATCCTGCATAACTGCAAACTCTACTTGACCAGGGAGCGCAAATGATTGCTGCCCGGATCATGTCATACACAGAAACACTCCTCTGTAGTGAGGGGAAACCGTCAACATGAAGGGCCAGAAAGTGACTGGCTCTAATTATAGGCTACCAGTATATCTCACTGGCTACCAGTTTGGTTGACCATACATGGGACCGGTCGTGTTGACCTGATGATGCGTGTCTCCCTCCTAGATCCTCCAACATGCTCAAGATGAGAAACATTTAATTTCGATTCAGACTGGGAAAACAAAATATCTTTCAGGAGCTTCGATGAGTGAAGACGGCAAATGAAAGCGCAGGTTGGAACAGCTACAAGCGCACTGACGTTTAAGGGCAGTGTCCGTTCAGTTCACTGCTTTGCGTGAGGCATTATGGTGGGTTGAAAATGTCAATTTCATGCCATATAGACTTTGATTAAAGAGCCTAATGGATACCTGTCTGAAACATGACAGGTTAATCAGTGTCTTTTCATAAAGCTTTTTGTGCATCTCTGCTTGAGCGTTCTTTGCCTTCAACAAGAATGGCAAGGAAAGAAATGGAAAAGGCATGCACAAGATGAGACATTAGACCTTTAATTAGAGGCACACTTTTGAGCCACTGTCTACCTCAACATCAATACACAGCATGCATATTGATGTTCTTGAGAATACTCTGAGGCACTTAGATTGTTCTTGGACCTTCGAGTATAATGACATGACTGGCCCTTTAATCTGAGATGACACTGGTTGATTCAATAATGAGAAAAGTAGTCTGAAGTAGACGTTACACACGTAGCGTCTACATGGAAATAAAAGCCTGCACGTGCTCACACTTCCTCACTATAAAACACTAATTTTCAAATGTTTGAATTATGATTTAGGGACATTTTTATTGCTTGCACTGATAAGTACTACTAAAATTAGGCTCTCTTCATCTGAGTTTTTATTTTTCCAGCAAGTCACTGTACTTGAAATGATGACTTTGGAGAAATTAATGTGCCGCTGGGTTACTTTCAAAAAGGCTCACAGTACTGTGAGGGGGAGAAATGCAATCAGTCATCAATGGCTGTAAATTTCATTGCAGAGTGAAGAGAGGCTGCCGCATTTGTGCTGACACTGTAAAATAGTTTGTCAGAGCACTAGCTGGTTTTACAGTTATTTTTTCGCAATGAGCTTTTCCATTAGGGAAATATCTACTCTGAGTCCATACCTTCACAGAGGTGCTGAATGTGTGTGTATGCACTGTATGTGTTTATGTACGTGTATATACCAATGAGTACGTGTGTAGTCCGCATACATCACAGCAGCAAAAGAGAGGAAGCAAGCGGATGGTGGGTGAGGTCATTTCCAGTTAGAGAAGTGCCACCGAATCCATTTCATTTAATTTAATAAGCCATAACTCATTGTGTCGACAGGACATATTACTTAGGAACCTGATTGATGAATTGCACTTTAAAGGCAAATAAACGTTATAAGATGTCATTTTCCTAATGAGCATGTGTACTGAATCACATCGCCTGCCACCTTACAGACACCAAATGGAGCTTTGATGCCAAACCTTTGTCAGAGTCACATGGTGTTATGACAAACAAATAACACTGCAAAAAAAGCAATAAAACTGCATCATGGATAATAGACGATAATATAAGGTGGAACGAGTAAATAGGGTGATCCACTTGTACCCATGACCAACGTTATTTTAAGTAGTAATATAAAAAGATCTTTGTGCTTGGTTTTTGTTGCTCGATGAAAGTGGACACCATAGCTACAGGTTTATGTCTGCTCAGTCATTGTGGCTAACACTGCTAATGCTAACTACAGAGTTTTTCAACTAGGAAAGCCTTCCATTGCTTTGAGGATTGTAAATGATTTCATGCTATTTTTAATCTATAAATATTAGCGAAACAAAATTATACATACTAGCAACTCTCCACACTTACATCTTGTCTCATTTCCAGCAACAGTATAAGGACCTATACACTACATAAGATTCTAATTAAGCCAACTAGGTTGTTAATACGTTACTGCCTTCAGGTGGATCTTTATGTAAGGGCTATGGCTACTGTCACCTACTACAATATCTTCTATCAATCTGTACCCTAAAATTCTAAATCAATAGTGTTCTATTGTTTTTAGTAGTCTTAAGGCTATCCCATTATAAACAATATATTTTTACAAAAGTTAGTGTGCTCTTCAAGTATCAGACTAGTGTATTGCCCTTGTGATAGGTTGTGCCTGCACCACTCAATGCTTGAACAGACAAGTGTGTGGACAGTATAAAATCAGTAATGTCGTCTTGTGTATGGCCGAAATAATTTGTTTAAAGTATGCTGTCCTTTAGTCTGACAATTTTTACACATACACAATGGTCCACATATTTTAAGCTTACATTTTCCACATGTTGAACTTACATTCATTTGAAATGGGAGCTTATTAAATTATCACAGTAAATATCAAGCATTTGATACTAAAATAATGCCTTTCTACAGCACGGGTCAATGGTATCAGGCAGGATAGCCAACAATTTACAATATACAAACTAACACAGAACTGCTTTTGCTACAAATTGTGCACACCATCACCCCACCCTAACCCTCTTGCAAGTCCCCAACACCCTACTCCCACGCAAACACACACTTTAATCATTTAGATTTCCATTATCACAGCTTCCTCTTCTCATTACTCAACCTAGTTCTCCTCACTACTGAGCCATGAACCAAAATGAATTCATTACCTTGTCTTCACCACGAGATTGCTATCTTAGCTGGATTTGAGTCCTCATTTCAAACATTTGACGTTTTCTATATTTTCTCACGAAAACCTAGCTAGATTAATTAGAATAACTTAGCTGAAACAGAAAAGAGACAGGGTGCAATATAACTGCTAGAGTGAATATTGCAAAGAAGAATAAGACTACAGACTGTCTCAATATCGCTGAGGCAATTTCATTTTAACAGGAAAGTGTGACTGGGGGGTTCTCATCTACAGCAGGGTGTCAGTCACAGAAACCTGTGCCTAGCGGCTTTGAACACCGTGTGCGACCATGCTCAGCTTGTTCTTTTACTCTCGTCTACTCTCCACCCCTCCCACCACCTATTTCCCTCCTGCTTCAGTGCATTTCACATCTAAGGGAAAACAAACAAGCAATGTCATTCCTCTATTATTTGCCAGGAAGCCCACTACTCAAGTCTTGACACTTGCATAATGAGAAGTAGATGTACATGCAGCCCTTTCTTAGATGAGAGCTATATTAAATGATCTGCAGCAACAGCCCAAGGAGTTTGATGAGTTTGTTGGATAAGGAAAAATACACAAGTAAAATGTATAGACATTTGCTCCAGTACAATGGCAAACGTGTCCTCTGCAGCTGCATTTTATGTGCTTTTACATACTTTTCACATGATGTGTTAAAGCATTTTTAAAAAATGTGGAAGAATTCTATCCGTATCAAGTACGTCTCCTTGCAGTTACCTCATTGGCTCCTTGGTTAGCATGCTAGCTACTCTCTTCTCTAACCTCAACATTTGAGGAAACAACTTTTCACAAGCAAATTTAAATTCCCTCCACAGAGTCCGCTTAAAAAACTGCCTTAGATTATCTCTTTCTTCGGTGGAAAATTCTGCTGCTTTGACATAAATACACAATCAGTCTCAGGCGGCACAACATAGATGCTCTCTGGATATGGAAAAAAGGGAAAATTAATTGGGACACTCTGGGCTAGAGTGTGATTGTGACTTTGATCAATGACTGGGGAAACTCATTACCAGCGTGGGCCAGTGCGTGAGGCGGACCCTAATTGCGTGCCACTCTGTAATTCTGTGCTGTAATTGACAGCTGGATGAAGCAGGTGTGCCCAGTGACACAGTGGCGCGATGAGAGAGACAAAGGAGAGAGGGACAGAGAGATCACAAGATGGGATGAGGAAATGGGAGTGATAATGGATTAAAAAGGCAAAGGGAGATTCCTACCATTCCTTGGCACAGATATTTAAGGCTCTGGAGATGGAAAGACGAAGGTCCTAAACAGACTATTTGTCCAAAGTCAAAAACAAAAAAACAACTGAAGAGAGTGGGAGGATGCAGAGGCCGAAAGAAGAAGCAGTAAGAGGAAATTAGCAATGTGGGTTGTCTAAGTTTTGTCTTTGTGGCTGAATATTTCATGTGGGTATTACTAAAATCAGACTTTGACTAATTTGTGTCGTGGTCAAGTACGCGATCCTTTGGCATCATACAGCCACAGGCTGAATTGTATTTTTATTATTAGAGATGCACCAATCCAATGCACCCTATAAGTACCAGCCCCAATAATGATCTTAAGGGGATGGGGTATTGGCCATTACATAACCGAGCCACATTAACTATGTCTTTGTCAATGTCATTATAAAACTCTGTTTGTGCTCAGTTAAATTCATTTTGTAATGGTGGGCCGCCAACTTTTTATTGCTACCTGAAAATTATTCCAATGGCCTGCCTGCAGCAAGGCATACAAATTTTGAATTTGGGCGAAAGAGCGCTCTAATATTGGATCACTACTTGGTACCCTGAATTAAGGTATCAGAATAGGTATGAGGAGAGAAAATGTGGGACCAGTGCATTCTTAATCTTTGTTCAAGGACTTAAGATCCAGAAAATAAGTGGGAGAACTTTTTTTTTTCCCCCAATACCATTTAATTTAATTTTACCCATCAGGTGACTGCAAAAATATAGACCGCTATAAAAAATGCTGATATACTCATTATCCACAGTGGTGATAGTATTAAAGTAAGTAGTAGCTATTACTTTCCTACTCTATAGCTAGTAACATTGACATACATCTGCAAATCTCGTCCACTGCTATTTCTTTATTTTCCTGAAGGTGGTGTGCTTTGGCATACATAGAACTGGACTGATAATGACTGAACAGCTCCCATTTTTGGAGCATCTGCAGCGGACTAAATGACACGTAACAGAGTCAGACTGCGGGTTGCAAGCCAGTTTCAAGCCAGGTGCTTTGCATCTAATAAATAGCACTTTGCAAACAAGACCCTGTCTGCTTGCTTGAAGTGATACACCAATACAGAGAGGATTTTGTAGGCTTTTTTGCCAACTTCTGGCGAGCTCTTATAGACCAGGGGCAAAGAATGTTGAATTCAATCAAGCACACCATAATTCCTTGCAGTGTGTGAGTGGGGCTGACTCACAGGCTTCTAATGGCTGCTCATAATCAAGCACCATGATTAAGCACTTGGGGAAGTGGGCACACACTGAAAATCCTTTGGAGATGTCCTTTCCCTTAGAGCTAAGTACACTCATTACCTTGCGACAGCGGGTACGTGGGTGCTTCGTTAGCTTTTATGCCGAGTTGCCTGTATTTGCTCATAGTTTTACTGATTTCCATAGAGTGAAAAGGGGCCCAAAGAGCCCTTGACTGTAACAGTATGAAATCTGAATGCTGGCTATGTGGTACTAGGGAAGTCTCAAACTGTAGTAATTGCAAGTTTCATGGTCTCGCTCCAAGCAAGAAATAGAACAATTTTTTGGGACCAAAACCATCCATTTCAGCCGTAATAATTTTACATAATACACTTTGAAATTACAGAGAATGGCATGATACGCAATATACTTTAGAATTATTGGAAATGGCATAACAACTTCAGTAAATGATAGGTCATGGTCATCACAAAGTAAAGTGAACCAGGATGCCTTGATTGTAGACTAATTATAATGTTAACCCTGCCGGTAGAGACTTGACTGTGGCTAGAGGCCAGACGGTGGATGACATTCTCCACATGGCGAGCTACATTAGATATCAGACAGATGCTTCAGCCACACAGACTCATTAGCAAGAGCCATCAAGGTTCTGAACCAGTAACTACAACTTTGACCACAGCCATCTGTACCATAAAAACATCATGTATCTGTTTAAAGACCAATTAAGTCACATTTACTGTTAATTGACACTTAAAGTTTCATTTCTTCAAAAAGAACTACCTAACGTAATACACAAGAAATAAAAGCGTGGCAATTTCTACTAGTGAAATACATAAAAAGGTGGCTGAAGCCATTTTCAAAAGCATGAATAAATCTAAGCCATTGTTCAAGAGTTAGACTTAACATTGCTCTGCTCATCGATAAACATGGTCTACAAGAGTTTTGAAAGGATGATTCTGCCCTTTCAACATTAACGATGGTAGTTACAATGGGTGTGCAAATTCAGACCTTGCAAATCTGTGCATATGCATGCATACACAAACACGCGCACCATTGCCTTGAGGCATAGGGGAAGATGGATTGCCACTAAGTGTTTTCTGAATCATATTACAGTCCATAGATTATAACCATTATAGGTAAACCTCCTGGCAAAAAGATTAGTCCAATTAGCTCTCTCTTCAACTATGCTCGTCTTTGGTTGGACACATTCATGATGCATTGCCTCTTTAAAATTTAGAGAGGCAAGTAGAATGCCACTTTAATCGAGTGTTTTACATCTTCCAATCTGTTTACCCTTGTCATCATAATGAGACTTGAAATGCTTAAATGGCTCTCGAAACGATTTATTGATGACGATTTGCTTAATATTTGTTTGCGAAAGCATGGCCACAAAAACACAAGAAACGCACTAGAGGGAGTTGTGACTCTTCCACATCAAAGACATCTTCCATCAACTTTGAACCGTTTTTTCCTCCTCAAAATATGGATTTGATGATCCTCATCTCTCACTTCTAAAATAAGCAGACAGATGTCTGACAAATGTCCTGATATCTATCAAAGCACTATCTCCTTGTCTTGTTTTTCCCTATCCATGCAGCTGCTGACAATACATCACTGCCTCTGATCCCAACTGTCTAAATGTCTGCTGAATGTCAGACAAGTTTTCAAACAGGTTGTCAGTGTGTGTTGTGGAGACAAACACTGTGTGCAAAATCTGCGGTGTATTTGTGCAATGGGATGTGAAAGTGCGCGATTGTGTAACATGCACACCGATACGTGCAAACAGCACCACTGTAATTTGTGTTTACATGTGCGGGTGCATGTGTGCACACGTCTGAGCAAAAGCCTTATCCAGAGAGGGATAAATCCAATCCATTACCTGGCGCGGCTCAGGGCAGCTCAATCGATGGCACTCTCAGTGGCTGCTGATGAACTTCCCTCTCTGACAAGGTGTATCATTCAGACCTGTCGCAGAGCAAAACTGTCTGGCATTTCAAAGCACCAAGGAAACTTAAGGCCAGAAATTTTTACTTGAGGGAAACTGAGCAGACAATGTTCTCACTACTGAAGTATGTCCACAACACATTTATGTTTATAAATGATTTCTCCGCACCAATAACTTCAATGGCGGCAAGTAGAGCTACGTGTATCCTGTCACATTCCAAGACCTTAGCGCAGCACTCAGCACTACTGAATCCATCTATTATCAATTCATGCATGGGCAAAACATAAACTGTAATTATATTCAGTCATACCGAATAAGAAATCACTGAACAACATGCATCTGGCATGTCGAATCTGTACTCATCTACAAGCGTGTTTTCTTATCATGTGGCTGCCGCTTCCCTTCAACCTGACAAAAACTAGAAGGGATGGAGAGATGGAGGAGCAGTCGGTGTGAAGGAGGAGGAGGAGGAGAAGATCAAATGGCAGGGCGGTTATGAGATGTGTGTCTGATGCCTTTTCAGACTGCACTGTTTTGGCCGCCGCACCAGTCAATCACGATTACAATGGCGAGGAGAGATGGGAGCAGTGGTGCAGAAAGAGCAGGAGTGATAATTACAATGCAAGGGACAAGATAATGGGAACACGCTGCACTCTCCCAATCATTTCATGTATCAGCAGCTGACTGACCCCCCCAACCCCACCCCCCCTTCCCTACTGACAACCAGCAATCACAGGTCATATTTGTGAAATCCAAAATGAATTAATTTGATGACAGCAGTGGGGGTTGTGATCCGTCTGTGAATGCACATGTTTGTGTGCACAGTTTTGTCAAATGTCAAAAGAATATTGACTTGTACTTTTCCGTATGAAATAAGTGTATGAGCATGACATCATCATTGTAGGATGAGGAAGAGAAGGGCCGTGAGCACTGCAAGCAGCTTGTGGCATGGATGACACCAGGCATGCCAATCAACAATTCAAATTTGGGCTTTAACCTTTTTATACATTACATGAACAATTCCATCTTCTGGAGACCTATTACATGTCATTACTGCCCAAACCTGGCTCCTATTATGTGTATTCCTTCACTATGCTGCGAGCAGTACATGTTATCCCCCTGCTCCTAAGTATAGTCAGCTGAGAACATTAATCATGGGATCGTCTAAATTAAATTTACCATAAAGCTTAAAGAGGCTTAATGAAAATTAAGTTGTTTATGATGCGCATGATTACAAGGGTATCTTCTCTTTACTGCAAGTACTTGAGATGAGCAATGGGATTCGAGCCATTTGGAAAGGGACAACTCACAGTTGACGCCCAAAAGCATTCAGGCAAAGTACATAGATACAATCGATCATGCCACTGTTATTGGGGATATTGAGTTTTTGGAACTAATTTGTATTTGTATGTACTGGCTCAACATCTAGCGATAACCTATAAGTGAAATTGTCTGTTTTTGTTGTGTATACATTTGTTTCACGAAGCCTTTGAAATGCAGCATGTGCTAACTTTTTAAGATGAATTAATGATCCTATCAATCATTTTGGCCAATATAAATCACACTATACAGTATATGTTTTTTATATTAGCACCTGCCTAACTAGTACAGTGTAAGCAGCAATAATCCCAGTGCAAATAATGCTTTGTGCTTGTCGAAGAACACAGGAGCTTGATCATTCACAGCTTGCCAAAAGGAACAACCGAACCAAAAACAGTTACTTTGAATACTAAAAGTCTCTGAGAGCATTAATTGGGTCTGCTTGCACAATGTCAATCAACTGATCCTTGCAACCAAAGCTGTTCACACAAATACATGAGGAGTGGATGATGGAGATTACAAATTATATGCATCCATGGTCTGTTTAAACAAGTGTCAAAGATAAGGTTGCTTTTCCTCCTTGGCATCAAACAAATGACAAAGTTGTAAAGCCATTTCATGCTTAGCAAAACTGAGCAGACTTTAAGTGACCTTTCTGACCTCATACACAAGAATGGACTTTCCAGCACAAGACAGCTGCTGTACTGCTTCAAGTTATGCAAATTAACATGTTAACCGTTCTACAGTAGACGACAGCCCGGTAGGTTTATGGTATAGGATTATGAATGAGCAGTTCAAAACATGCAGAGAATATATGAAACGGCACAGAAAGACAACAAAAATAATATAATTGAATAAAATTCATCTATCAAAACAAAAGACTCCCAAACACATCACCCACAATGCGCTTTGTGCACACGTGCAATTCTGCATACTGTATGTAGAGACAAAAGAAAGAAGGTTGAAGAGAAAGAGACCACACAGTTAAAACCGCTTTGGGGGAGAAGGCAGAGCTAATCCGTGGTTATCAACACTTTTAAGCCTGCAGACTTCAGAGCCATTTGCAAACGCTCCCCTCAGTTTCTACTCCGCCCTCCCTTTTCGCTGGCACAGGAAGATGCTTGTGTTTCCACCTGAATCTGTGACAGACCGTCTGCATGTGGCAGCGCAGTAATGGTTTCCAAGGAGACGGCGAAAGCAACGCTCCTAGATGTACAGGGATACAATGCGTTACGCCCCATTTCTGCTCCCAGGCACAAGCCACCGTGTCCTCTATCCAGCAAGCTTCTACTTGAACCTGTGTTTACCACCTCATCTCGGGCAGTAAGAACTGAGGGTGCTGTTGCCATCCGCTGGTGAGTGTGTGAGTAATTCCACCATATATGGCCATTTTGCTTGTCTGCTGTCAATTATTAAGGCAATTACTGAAAACTTTAATATTACCAATGCAGAATATTTTCAAGGGGCATTTGACATCAAAGAACGTGCTACTCCTCAGACTTGCAATCCTATAACCGTGGACCTCTGAAACATTCAGCGTTATTTTCATCATGTTAAACTGTATGGTTATAGTTGCAAGAGAGAGAAACGACAAGGATTAAACATTGATTTCATGTTTATTTCACAGCCTCAATGTTCTTCCAAGGTAGGTAAGGCCTTGTTATTGTCATCAATTATCTGGTGCAAGTAATTTCTATAATAAAGCTTTTATAGAATCAATTTGTTTGAAACAAAAGTATGAATTAATGATTTGATTGTGAATGATTTCTATAAGTACATAAAGGGCAATTCACTTAAAACTAAATATAAACAAAACATTTATTACACAGGCGTACATTTTAATTTATTGTATTACAGTAATTTGCTTTTAAAAGCAGGAGTACACAGTAAAAGCAAGGATAAGGAACATATCTGTGGCTGGTATCAAAGAAGTGTTTAAATTATTCATTTCACTCTGTAACATTCCGCCGCTGACAGATACTTATAAAAATCGAACCAATCAAAAATCACCCAACTACATCCTCAAGTAGCAGGCAAGGCATGTAGTCAGAACAATTAAAGCAGAATTTGGTCTCAGTCTACCTCAACAACGCAAAATCCTAAACACACACACAAACATCGCCTTTTAAAGGCACGACAGCTGTTTTGTATGAATATTTACAGTTTAATGTTAACTTTGGGGGCTTAGCAATCAAAGCAAAAGAAAGGACATGAACAGTTTTTTAAATTAGTTTTCAAAACGATATGTTGGGGTCAAAGCACTAACGTGCAATCAGCATGGCCTCTGAAAAGCAGGAAGATTATGAAAGGCAAAGTAAAAAAAACTGTTTTCTCAGCTAAAAAAAAAAAAAGATTTAAATTTCAAAACTGCAATAAAAAAATAACAATCAAACGTCATTGGGAGAATAGGTTAACAGCAAGGACTTATTAACGAAAGACATAAAAGCTCAGTGTTGTCTCTCTCGTGCGCTGTACATTTTTCTGTCATTCTAATCCCTGTAATAGCTTTCAGTATATTATCGAGTCTAAGCTTCCCTCTTGCATGATATTGATTTGCTGCAGGTGAGGAAAGCCAATAGCAGTTTGTCACAGGTGTAGAGAATAACATGCCTGGAGAAGGCAACAAAAACAAACTAACCGAGCAGCATCGTGTCATCCTAGAATACCATCTTGGGTTGAATTTGACATACAGCGGAGGGGAAAACATGGTGCAGAAGCCTCCAACCATGGAAATCATACCACCTCTGTCAGTGTAGCCTGCCTTTCTAAAACCTTTCAATACGACATGGATTGGCATTATGTGACTAATCTAAATGTGTGTCCTGCTAGTGTGGCACACCTCCTCCACTCCAGTGCTGCCAGAACAACAGACCAAAAAAAAAAAATAAACATGCTGCTATGTCGGTTTTTTATTTCCCAAAAGACAGCTCTTGCCTCTCACACTTGTGCTACCGTTTCTCTGCACCATGCAGTCATTATAGTGATTTTGTTTCATGCAGGCTCATAAATGGAAGTGGTGGAAACAGGCGAGTGGGCCTTGCCAAACAGCCTCGGGCTAGAGTGGAACAAAAACACAATACTGTAATGCCCCCTAGTGATGGATTGTGATAATACCACGGGAGAAATCCCATGACAGAACTTTGCATGCACTGCTTATGAGCCTTTTTTGATATTACAGCTGCATTTGGGAAGATATTTAATTATGTAGCTTTTTAAACATGGGGTTAATATGAGACTGTTTCAAAAACCTACAACAATATATTGTGTGATATCTCACACAAGTATTTTGAACTAAAAACATCTTGATACAAAAAAAACATCCCATAGCAAGTTAACAGTGTAGCATTATCAAAACTAAACTTGCAAAAGAGATGCTGGGAAAAAGTAGCTATTGCCACCTATGCACCCCACAGCTTCTTCTGTCAGCCACCCTCTCAAGTCTGAAAATTTGGCAAATCCCCGGAACAGACTACACCCTACTGCTATACTTCTTCAGCCTGCTCATATTTAGAATTCCACCGACCTCACGGGGTGCTATTTTTTTAATCTTCCAAAGCAATCAGATTTCACACTTTCTTCTGCCCCAAGTAAGAGGGCCTCTACCCATAATCCTGTTCCAACTGCTTGTCAGGATGACAACAAGAACAGAAACCCATGGGCTGTGCGTGCATGTGTGTGTGTGTGCGCGCGCACACACACATGTACACAGGGTGGTCTGCTAAAGAAGAGATACAGGCATGACAGGAAAATTCGGCTGGGGGGGTAGAAAAAAAAAAAAAGGTAGAAACTGTGTGGGGAAAGGAAAAGAATAGATTTGAAAAATGGGACAATGTAAAATCCTTTCCCAGCTGAGATGTACTCAGGTATAAAAATTAGGGATGCCCTGAGCACATCTTTTTCCAGCCGATATCGATTGCCTATGAGCCTTAGTGAATACGATCATTTTGTGTTTTGTTGTAGCAGCTGGTACACAGCACTATCACAGCTCGGGTTAACTGCTTGTAGTGTCTTGGGATCGCCACCAGGTGGTAGCATAAGCTAGGCACGCCTGAGCAACCACATGGGCCCATGAGCAGACCCATAAAAGTGGTAGGCCTAGATCGCCGGCCCAACGTTTTTTTTCCAATTGACACTGGGCTGCTGGCCCAAAACACTGGAGTCAGAAATCAGTCAGAGTCACCTAAGTGTTTTCCCTTCTGACAGACGCGGCCCGTCAAACACGTAGCTCAGCGGCCCATTGGTTGTTTTCTTGATTGACACTGGACTGGCCCAATCATATCTCTGAACAGGACGGGTGGTATTTGGTCCCAGTCCATCCCTGACCACAGCCGCAGATTATCGGCAATGCCTAAGTGCTGCTTGCATTACTTGCTCTCCCTAAAACAAAACACACGTAAGAAAACAGTCGACTTGTATCGTTTTGCTCGACCACTGCCCGCAAACGACAGACCGACTCAGGAAAACGCATTAACTGCAACAGCAGTCGCAGGGAAATAAAGTTAGAACTGGTCTGTGTACATGGCGCCGGCCACTGTCCGGGTCTGTGACTAGCTCACATTGCAAAGTGGCTAACAGATGGAGGCACTCAGGCATTTACATGAATGTATTCCTGAGGAAAGCACTACAGTCGAGGTTCTGTTTTTTAGGGGCATATATGCCTCTGCAGCTTGATGACTAGGGCCGTGAAACGGAGGCCCTTTACTTGCGTTTAAACTTCTGACGTTACCAAGAGCAGATATTCTGTATAGTTTGAAAGACATTTAGCTCATTTCGAAGACAACATTTTCTAAAACATTGTAATATAGCTACTGCCATATATAACTGCTAGCTGACCCAATGCTGGAAGTATCAAAAGGCACCCATGGTTTGTCTCAGAAGATAAGACAGGCCGCGACTCACCCGGGGAGGAGGTGGCGGCGTTAACATGTCCTCCATTTCATTTGTCTTTCCAGGGCCAAAGAGCTCCTGTTTGACTTGCGACTTTGTCCAAAATTAAGTTAAAACTGCATTATTCGAGGATAAAATGAATTACGCCTGTCCTCCTCTGGTTTCTGTAATTCCCTATACTGTCACTTGGGTCGCGACCACAGCGTGGCAATCACCAGGTGTTTCTAATTAGCAGCTGTGTTCAAGCACTCCTCCTAAAGTCCAGCCTCACAGACGCCATGGCGCTACTCAACACTTCTACATCGCGAACGTAAACACTGAAACTATCTAAAGTCCTGGTGACCGTTTGGGAACTTAACCAGCTGCGGGACCTAATGTAGCCCATCCTGGTGTTAACAGTTTTGTTACAGGATGACTGTTGAAAATGCAGACCCACCTCACACCACTTCAAGAGAGCTCAAGTCGACGTCGGACCTATTTGGTACAACAAAAGCACGACCTACTCCAATCAGTGCAAACACGCTTCATTAAACTCCGTTCAACCCATATCAAATCCTAAATAGGCCGTCATTTGGTTGCTTAGAGTGTTGCTAAGAAGCTCTGTGCTCAGCGCTGCCACCTGTGGCCAGAAGCTGGCACGAGGGGCCGCTTCCTTCAGTCCTGCATGAGGGCTGCTGGAAATGTGATACCTACCTGTGGCTTTTTAGTTTCAGTAACACTAAAATTTCAACTTTTGGTCATCATAATGGTATCGGCTGCAACCACTTGCAATTTCAGGGACTGGTGATATAATTAACTTTGTTAGTGAAATATTCAATATATTTACACAGAATACCAGACGCGTTGTAGCTTGTTGAAATACATCACATTTACATAGTTGTTAATACAGCTCCTGCTATGATATCCTCACATCATATCGAATCTGTGTTGACAGGAGCCACGTTACCACCTGCACTCATATGTGAGAGTACACACATGTACACAAACAGGCATGGCATGAAGCAATACAATGATTCCTGTCATTCGAATGTGACATTTTGGAAATACTGCATTTACAGTAAATATCCTGTTTTTACCGTGCGAGAAAACCAACTGCGTGAGTCGAGCTGAAAAGAAAATAGGAAGTCTTCCGAAAAGGGGATGGGGAGAAGGGATGGTCAGGGGAAAATTTAGCAAGAAGGGAACTACTGAGGTGAGTTGACAGAGTGAGAAATCATATGAGGATGAAGGATGTGAGTGAGCTTGAGGGACACTTTGCGAGAGAGAGAGAGAGAGAGAGAGTAAGGCAGAAACAGAGAGTGCAAAGGGAGGAGAAAGGAGAAAACTGCAGTCTGACTCTGACAGTGGAGCACTGAGCTCAGCTGATGGCCCCTAATGAAGTACGGCAGCTGCAGAGGAGGAGCCCACACTGACAGGGCGAGTCCCACTCTGACGGATGGTGGAGAAGACACACACACACACACACACACACACAGCAGAAGACAGCTAAGATTTAAGCATACCACAACTATGATGGACGTGCCGTGCAGTGAGGAGCAGAGTACTGAATGGCAGAACATTGTCAGGATTCTCTGAACGGGGTGCATTTTCCCTTTTCTTCCTCCAGTGAACACTGGAAGAAGTCTCATCTGGTGTGGGATTGACATAAAAAAAAAAGAAGAAAATCTCCATCTTTTCCTAATTGTATTTGTGAGTTCTTGTTGCTACAAGTGGCAACACATAGTATATTTGTTTTTCTAAGTCAGTCATGCCATTTTGGTACCGGCATAAAGTTTGTTTTTTTTCCCCCACATATCCATGTCTTTTTTTGAAGAACTTGCTTATTATTTATTTCCAACACTGATGAAGAGTCATTACAATCCTGAAATACCTGTAGTGAGTCAGCTTTCTTGTTACAGTTGGAGGATGATGACATGTTGGGGGGGCAATGTTCTTGAAAATGAAAATAAATGTTACAAAATATAAATACATAGTATAAATATATAATAAATACATATACAGATCGACCCATTAAATCAACAGGCGCAGCGACTTTTTCTGTACGTTATAGCGCACATTGTTGTGTGTTGTTGTGAATGCCGTGATCAAGTTGCAGCTTTTTATTTTGGTTGCAACGTCCTCTACTTCCCTCTTGAGGAAGAAAAAAGCATGTTAATTTATTTTATTTCATCATAACCAAAAAATCCTGAAATACTGAAAATGCCAGTATTATTGAATCCAAAGGCCACGCAACCGGCTGCACAGGAAGGAATTCATAAATGTGTCGTCATGGTCCAACAGTAGAGTAACCTCCCATCCCTGGATATTAATCTTAGTTCTGCATTATTTCTGTGATGGCTTTTACTTTGAAAAAAACTTGACTTGGATTTTAAGCTTCAAACTTTTTTAACGTACACCCGTGCATACAGTATTTTAGAGAGGCACTGGCAGGATTCTCTGAAATGTGTATGTTTAGGTTGAGTCTGAAAGGCTCACGCTTTCAGGCCACGTTCTGATCCAGTGGCAGATTCATCCATAAAGTCTTTTCTCTGCCCATTAATTACAATGCGACAATACATCATTTTATCAGGATAGACCTTTTCATTTCAAGAATTTAGAATTGCCTTTGAGATTTTCCCATATGGCAGCATCATGTCTCTTCAGTTCTCACCCAAAGGTGGAAAGGCCACAAACTGGCCTTCTGTTGCTGGTGGAAATTGTGAGGTCCTTCTATAGAGAAGCGAAAAAAAATATCTAGTTAATGTGAACAGTCTATATTAATGAATACCATTTCACATAGATCGTACATGTTTTTATTCTTTTTTATTGTAGTCCTAAAATATTCATTATTTATTATACATTTTCTATTCCCTACATATCTCTGCTGTTGTGAAATTGAAATTTCCCCTCAGAGATAACTGAAGAGTTACCTACCATTCCTATCTTATGTTGTTTAGTCCTCATTTTTATTTTACATTGACTACAGCATTGGTTCTCCGTTTTTACATTCATTCTGTTGCTTTTTTTGGTGAAGCACTCTGTGTATGTATTTTATTCGGTGTAGAGCACTTTGAGCTGCATGTCTTGTATGAAAGGTGCTATACGAACAGTATCACATACCTAATCTGGAGCATAACATGCATTTGAGATTTGGCATCCGATCGTGCCAGGAAACCATTAGACTGGATGATACCAGTCCATGTTCCTAAAGGTGGCCATCTGTAGTACCTTCATACGCAACGAGACAGTGTGGTTTATGTAGAATTTATTAAGAAAAAAAAGCACAACATTCAACTGATTAAGGCAATACACTAAACCTAAAAAAAGCAAGTGAAATGCACTGAAGTGGTCAAACTAGGGTAACAGGGGAAAACTTTACCATAAGACATGACGGCAGAAAACATTAAGCTTTTTAGTCAAACGTGGCATAAGTCTCCTGTATTCTGACTTTTATGGCGTTTGTGGTGTCCTGGAAACAAAGTGTGCATGTGTAGCATAAGAACTGCGTGATTTACAGCCTGCCTGATATCAGAAGGTGCATTAAGGATAAATGACAGCAGGTGGCAGCAAAACTCTGTATTTCCCAGCATTTGTTGAACACAATCGATGCACTTTTGTGTCACTAAGAAATATTCAGTGAAGACAATCAGCACTCTATATTTGAATAATTTCAAAATGTGCATAATGACCAGAAACCAGGTTTCCTCTTACTTATATTCTAAACTTTGTGCTCTTTAATGTAACAGATTGACACTCCGATACAGTTAAATAAAGTAGTTTATTTAACAATCGTTCAATAAAAATAAAATTAAAATGTTTACAAAAATTCTTTAAAATCAAAGAATTGTACAAATTATGGCTCTGATTGAATCTTGTCATGAGATAGAAAAATACAAAAGGCACTGTGCGTTTATAAAACATTTTGAACCAAAAAAGTCCACCACTCAGATGTATTATTATATACAATAGATTATGTAATTATTAATAACCCCCTCAAAGAAAAAGCAAGCCCCGTCTATCACTAGACAACAATTTTAAATTCTAACATGTCCATGACCAGTGCAGACTTGCTGCCAATAGGAGCTATTTTTAAGAAACAGGACAGAAAACTGAATAATTGATAGGGCTGAAGACAAAAAAAATAAAATTAAGTTTATAATTGTCAGGAGTGTGAAAAGGAAAATTATCAACCAGAAATACAGTGCAAAGACATAATAAACACAGTAAATATGTAAAGATGATTGTAGTGTGCAGATGTGCATCATGACATGCCTCAAGTTAATGTGCCACATACCTTCCTGCCAATAAGCAATCTATTTAACATATTTAGCCATTACCTCATCGCCCCCCGGACACCTACACTGGTCACAGATATTTTGGTATGCAAGACCTCTGGTTGATGTTTGACAAAAGGAGAGACTAAGAGTTATTTGCTTAGGTCACTAAACTATGTACCAGCAAGAATCCGAGGTTGTGAGCTTTCCCGCCTTAACAGTTCTGTGAAGAGGCCTCACCTATGC
The DNA here is from genome assembly GCA_011952105.1 of Coreoperca whiteheadi. NCBI lineage: Eukaryota > Metazoa > Chordata > Actinopteri > Centrarchiformes > Sinipercidae > Coreoperca > Coreoperca whiteheadi. The sequence continues at coordinate 8,748,821 of CM022475.1, read as the reverse complement.
GGTGTCCTGAAGCTTCACATTCAAACGGATCCTTGGGATTTTTAAGTCGCGCCAAAAGAGTGCGCAATATGTTTAATTACTTTCCTAAATCTACGACAACAAACTTTTCTGAATATTACTGGAACCTTAAAAACCCACTGAAAGGTAGGTATATTATGTGAACAACAAATAGAATTGGGGCAGACACCTCATAACACTGAAATGGGAGTGGTTAAACAAACAAATAAAAGCATTCCATGGAGTGAGAGAAAGTAGAACTGCAAGAAATTGCTTATTTCTTCATGTAAAATAATCTCTTGAGTTTTAAAGTGGCTTTTTGTGACACATTCTTTACTAACCTAACCCTTTGCTTTTGAGCCCCAAAAGCCCAAACAGGATCATCAACAGAATGTTTTAGACATGTTTCTTTCTCTGTACCTGTCTGCTGCTCTCCACTGTGCAAATTCACTATTTATTCAAAGCTTTTAGTAGTTCATACCAAAACAGCAAGATAGCTATTAAGGACACCTGCCATTCTTTTAACAATCTCTTTGGCATGTCCAAGTTTCTGTTACGACAAGTATATAAGCAAATACACATCCCAGTTAGAAGGAGTCACACTGTCAAGCAGTCGTAGTGCATAACAATTCCTTTTGGCATCCAGTCACTGGATCATTAAAGGTCTATTGATGCTTTTGCTGAGATCAGAGGAAACCATGCTCATCAAGTCCTTTTGGAGTAACTGGTTTCCACTTTGCAGTCGTCTTAGTAGTAGAATAGCCTGCAAGACAAAAGCCAAAGAATGAATCAATGAAACATTTACAAAAAAGGCTAAAAATGTCACACAAATAGTATAATTACAATAGTAGCATACGGTACCTGATTCCGATCTGCCTTTGGAGGGCTCTGGTGGCTGAGCACCTGGCAAAGGCCCCCTCCCTTCGACATCACTGTCCCCTGAGGACATATGGTCCTCTGCTTTCATGTACAAGGCAGGCTTATGGTATTTGGCCCGGTAAGTGTCTGTCATACAGTTATCCACGGAAAAGTAGGTAGTGGGAAGAACCATATCTGTCAAACCAGGGGAGTCTGTACCGTCATCGTGTCCGGGCTTTGGACTGGGCAACCTCTCGTCGCTCTCGCTGGCCGACAGATCGTTCCTGTCCTGGTCCGATGACCCCGACTTGGAGCTGGCATCTGATGAAAGCCTGTGCTCGGCAGGTGTCTCAATCCACCGACGGAGGGTGGTGTGCGAGAGGGGGGACCAACCATTTTTGGGTTCATTGCGGGGGCTCGACCGTGTTGGCACCTCCGGCAGTTGGGAGTGGACGCCAGATGGGTCAGCGTGACTGCTGCCAAAGGTCTTGGGGGGTAAAGGTGGTGGATAGTAGTGCGAGAAAGGGTCTACGCCGGCGACAGTGCCCGTCTCCTCTTGCTCAGAGAAAGGTCCAGCAAGGTCATCCGAGCTGTTCCACTCAGAACTGCTGGTCTTTGCTAAGTAAGGAGGCACAGGGCTCACGGGGCTGCCGTCCACGTTATCCTCTTGTTCACTGTCCAGACCATTGTTCTTTTCCAAGATCCCGGGAGTGTATCGGAAAGCTCTTCTTCTGTTACAGAACAAATACACAAACAGAATCAGTATTTTACTTTGTTTTGTGCCAAGTCAGCTGACTGCTTACAGTGTTCTTTTAAAGATCTTTTTTACCTGTGTACTGGCTGAGCAGAGAGGATGTTTGCATCTTGTAGATCTGGAGATTTTCTTTCTTGTTCACCTAGACAATAATGTAGCCTCATGAGCATTTTATATCGCAACGCACACATTTTTAAACTCATAGTCGCCACTACCGGATGGTCAAAAAATAGAGCTAGGTAACATCTGTCATGGGTTTTTATTTGAACACGGCTACAGCGTTTTTTTTCCTCTCTCTGTCTCTCCAGCAAAGACATGTTATCTAACAGGGGTCATGGTGAGGCCCTTTGCCTGGTGCTGGGAGAGGAAGTATCAAAGCAGCTAGTCTGGCAGAGCGCCCTAAGGCCCTCTGTGTACCACTCTGGCTGTCTGATCCAGCCAAAGAACGTGGCCCCTCAAAGGGAATTTGGGTTCATATCCAGGCCCTGTTAGCTTTGAGCTAACAGTACTAATGAAACAATAAAGACCCTGAATGAACTCTAGCAGATTTAGAAGTTGGAACATACGCAAACTAATGAACGCATGGGAAATTCTATCAACCTATTACGGTCAATCAGGTCATAATGGGATGTCAGTGAATTATGCGGCAATAGTTTTGAGATAATAGCTGATTTCTCCCATTAGATCAGCAAAAACACATGTTTAGAAACAAGTCCCTGGGTGGGGGCTGGTGTGGAGCTTAGCCAAGTTAGCAGGGTGGGTGTGATTTACAAGGCCTGAGACAGACAACAGCTGACTAACAGGACAAGGAAGAGAGTGAGTGGCTGAGGACCATCTGTGATGTGTCAGCATACCCTCTTTTTTTTTTTCCCCCCTGTGCTCTCTCAAAGCATTAGTGGCTAAATCCTTTGTGCTGGCATGCAATTACGCCAGGGTCAGACTCCAGACTCCAGATCCCCTCCACAACACTATTGCATTTTTAAGCCGCTAAGTCCATGTGGCAATTCACAATTTGATGACGCTGATCTGCAATGTTGGCAAGCAACTGTAACAATATCATTCTCAAAACCAAAAAGGGATGCAGCTTACAATGCTTTCTCCCGAGAAAATGCCCTCATGTTTATGGTCACATGCACTGCTGCCAAGAGAAAGCTTGAAGGAGAAAGCAGCTGGAAGGGCAAGGTGTTGTTGGGTTGCAAGACTCTCGGTTACTGTTGAAATCAAAAGATTTTTCAGACAACAGTTATCAAATAATCGCTAGAATTCCATGCGAATTTAATGTAAATCACTTCTTCAGGTTCAGGGACTGGCTGATCACCAGCAAACGTTCATTTCAGTGGAATTGTGGAATCACTGCTATAGCTGCGAACGCCAGGAAAACAGATGTGTCAAGGTTTCCTGCTGTTTACATGGCCTACTGCACTTGCCTGGGAAACCGTCTATGTACTGTGATTGCATGGATTACACTTTCGTTCAGTGGCTTTTAATGTACCATCTGAACTGCACCAAGCGGTGAGCAATAAAGTTTCCCTGACATTCCCACGTTAACTGGAGAGCACAACGTCAAGTTGCTAAATAGGATTAAAGAAAGTGAAGCTGTCTCGTATGCAATACGTTTTTTTGCACTTTCCAAATGTGTGAGCGATCAGTGGTTTCTGCTGTGTGTGCTACTATATACACATCTTTTAATACTCTACTCCTGTAAATCACTCACAGACTTGTCTCTAATCCTGTTCCAGCATAAAAGGAGCACTCTGAGAAAAGTTCAAGAGAGGCACCTGTTTAGGGCCTGCTGTTATCCACTAAAGTTATTCAGGACATTTAACTGAGGGGAACAGACAAGTGATCTGACATCATTTCAATTATTCCAACTGCCAGAGTGTGAAACTCTCAGGGGAAATAGAAATTGTGCCTCTATACAGACCATGAAAGCAAACCCTAACTAGGTTTTGATACATTGTACATGCAAAAATTCCTGACAGTCCTTTGAAGTTTTGTTGATGCCACAAAAAAAACCAAAAAAACTCTACACATTTCAGTTCTAAGGCTGTCAAGTCGAGATTTGTAGTTCTCTGCGTTCTGCTGTCTGGGGCACTAAAAATTCCTCAACATCAATCAGACTCGCATGCATATTTGCAGTTCAGCAGTTTTCATTAAGAGGTGAACTGTGTGGGGAGGAAAAATGTCAAGTTCTGTCCAACAAGTCATCACAAATTCTTAAAAAAAAACAAATCATTCGAAATAGCCATTGTTTGTGTGTGTGTTTATATGGCACAGGCATAAGAACATTAAGCCAAATGCCACAATGGAAACGTAAGCATGCCATGGCATTAACACTATGGTTATCTCATCTGTCACTGACTTGTTAAGTGGCATCCATGGATGGGTTAAGCCGAGCAGCATTACCGCTCTCGGCACGCTAACTCATGGACACACATTCACTGCAGACAATGTATGCAAACAAAAGCTATGGATAACAAATCCATTTAATCAGATAAAGGATCAAATTCACCATGACTCCTTTTCATTGTTTTCTGAACTTTGCGTCACAAGCAAGTACAATATTTATCTCATACAAATTATAATTTGGGGTTTTACACATAAATGAGGGCAGAGTTAAGTACACAACTCTACCGTTTGTGGAACCATAACTTTGAAGATGATATTGTCATGCTGAAACTGAGTCATAACAGGATTCTTGATGGAGGTCTGCAGGAGCCACAGGAGCCAATCAGGGCAAACTGAGACAAGGCGTGAATCACTGTCAAGGTAGCAGGATGAAGTGCACACATCTCCTGACAGCTGTGATCGTTCACGCTGTTATGGACAGGATGTTCTGCTACCATTTTGTTATAATGCAGCTCAATGAGATTTATTCATAACAAGGATAGAAGGTCGTCATCAAGGTAACTAAGAAGGGCCCCCGACCTAGACGTCAGGTCCCTTCATTGATGCAACAAGCGATCATATGAATGAATGCCTGTGGTCAAAATGTCAGCTGAACTGCCCTCCCACATCTGTGTGCTTTTAGAAAGGATTTTGGACTTTAATGGACTACTGGAATCTGCTCAGCCTTCTCTGAAAGTGCAGCTCACAACAGACTACCACCGCTGAACTCAGGCCAAATTGACTTTGGACACATTTACTGCAGCTTGTCAATAAAATTTGCAGACAGCAGGGGATAAATATACCATAGTGGCTTTAAAAAATAGCTACTGAAGAATGGACCTCAAATCAGAGATCTTTAGCCAGGTTTGAGTTTGGCAATTAACAAATCACCATTTCAAGCGATTCATCAAATCAATCTAACTCAAAACACAGCTATAGATACTTTTTAAACACGAAAATAAGTTCTGTGAATTTGTACAAATAAATTAGGAGTCAAGTGATTGAATCTGCTTAAGTGTGTGATCTGCAGACAGGGTCTTAAAGGCACTAGTGTTACACAAATGTAACACATTCCAGAAACACCTTTGTAAAATGTACAAATGTAGATTTGTGCAATCAATTATGAAGACAGATTTGATCAGATAAAGGCTGGCCTTAATGACATTTTCAGGGAAAATCTATTAGAGAACAAATATATTTCAAAAGGGATATTGCAGGAGTGAATAAATAACAAGAGTGTTTGTCTCTTTGCCAGTGATTCTTTCACATGAATCACTCTGCATGTGCAGATGCTCGCAGGCCAATGACAAGACCAGCATTCAGCCCTATGCTTTTCTGCTTCTGTTTCCCCAACTCACTGCACTTGTGTAAAAGCTATGTTTAACTTTAAACTAAAGACCGATACAATTGTAGCCGCTGTTTCTGTGCTGCATTTTGGAACTCTTTGGGACCACAAACTAACTGCAGTGCCACAAAATGACATTTTCATCGCTTCATGTTTGAATACCACCTTCTGACAGGCCCAGTCATGGCATTTTCTGCCCAGCTGGGCACAGCTGGGTGGCCCCTACTAGCTCACACATCTCGCCCTCTTGTTCAGGATTAACTCAGTGTATTCCTGCTGAGGGAATTAGTAAGGCATTTTTCCAAGATATTTGTTAATGTAAAAAATATATTCCTTCTTTTTCTCTGTGCTGATACGGTGGATCACAAGCATGTGCTAGATAAAGAATGTGAAGGGTGTCCAGGCAACAAACACCCTAGAGCTATTCATGTCATCTAATCTCCCTTCATCCTGTCTGGAAGATAAAAATAACTATTATTGCAACTTTGTAACATGACTCATATTTGAGACATAACATTTTTAATTTTTTACAGATTTTTTACAGATCACTGCAGTTAACAGTTCAACTCTATGACATTCTATTTTCCATTTTTCCCATTTTATGTAATGTGTGAGGGAGGACAGAAAACCTAACACAAACCAGGATTTTTATTTTTGTCAATAATGTTGAAAGTGTTTTACTTGGCACTGAAGGAGAAAGCCAATTTAATATTTAGAAAAATCAGTTCTTTACCAGTTTTCCACTTGGGTTGATGTTTCCTTTAGGCAAATGTACATTTCTCTGCTTGCTTCATTACATAAACTTTGCTCAGGAAAAAAGGTCAAGGCCAGTCAATGAGGAACCAGAGCACACTTATTGCCATACAGTATCCCTTCAAATCAGGCTGTGACCTTACCACTACTGATGGAACAATAAATCAAGAAAATTGCTTAGTACTATCTTAATGTTTCAGATCCTTAGAACACACGGAAGTCTATTGGGCAGAGGAAATGTCTTTAATGTCAGAGCCAAGCCTTTGTGAAAGACTGATACTTTAATTTGTGACTTATTTACACAATGTAACACACAGAAAATCTATATTTCTTTTGGATTTATATGTGTAAACTGATAATGGCTAAATATTTTTTTTAAATTCTATTTTTGTTTTAATGAAACCTCTACCAAACGCTAGGCCTCTCCGATAGTGGACACATTTTCCAGGAATACACAGAATAAGCCGACATAGCTACAGCATAGTTATTGGTGCGCAGAAATACAAAAGTGTGAGAGCGTTACTTACCAGTGGAAAATGTAGAGTGCAATATGTCAGCCTTCAAATCATCACTTCTTCTCTGGGGGTAGTGATCCCTAAAATACAAAATGAATTCAATTATTCATGCATTGTGGATTGCCACAAGATATTCCAGAACTTGATCTTTTACCAGGCATTTAAAAGGACTAAGATGGATCCGTGCTGTGAGGAAAATAGGGGAAATAAACCCTCATGACCTCAGCCTAAATATATGTTTTTATCACGATAATTTACAATTGTGTAATCTGATACTAATTCCTGCAACATTCTTTTCTTGAATGGGAAGAAAGCTTATTGTCAGAACAAGTAGTGCCAATGATTTTTTTACAGTTTTTTTCCCTTGCCATTTGTTACTGATGTCTAACTTTGTTGCACCTCTGGTTGTCTTTTTTTAAAGGGCTATGCTTTTGTATCTGCTGTCAAATCCATTAACATGTTGTAATAAACCAAATGAAAACTTGCGGGCAAAAGTAGCCTGTAAAAGTCATGCTAAAAAGTCATATTACCAAAACAACATTTTTAATCATCAAAAGGCACACTTCACCAAAATACTGTCAAGAGATAGGTTTGAATAATGCACTTGCGGTTGAGGAAGTCAGCTATCTGCTGGCTCTCCCCTCTGAGTACAGGAGTTGTCAGCTAGTTGGGATCATTATCTCCAAACAAGACCTGTACTACAAAGCCAACAAATGACAGCTCAGCATAACAAGGCTGGCACATCTGCCTTGTGTGCATTTATGTTAAATGAGTCTTGCTATTCTTAGAACAGTTTGTTTGTAATGTTTAATCATTTAAAAATGGCAGCCTTTTTGAGAGTCAAATCCTTAAATGACTAGGGCATGGGATGACAAAGCAGCATACCGACGCTGGCATTGCATGGCAAAAACTGTGTAATAGCCATTTCTGCATCATACTTTTCAGTGCCAAGATTGTGGGTACTTGGCTGATACAAACTTAGGTCTAACAGTCCATTTTACCTTGTCAAGTGCAGCTCAGGTATGGGCCGCAGGTCCTTGGAAGAAAGGTTCTCTACCACAGGTGAATCAAGATTTGCTGAGCCATTGCTTAGTCTGTCACTACTCTCATATCCAGATTCAGTTCGCTGGATCTTCCAGTTGTCACTCCGCACTTTTAGATTTGCTGAGCCCTTTGACTTGTCCTTGTCGCTGTAACCGCCTCGGCCATCTGAGTCCAGCGAGCTTCGGCTGCCACCTGTTTCATGCCTCTGCTCATCCTCATAGATGGTCATTAAGCTCTTGGGTTTGCGTTCCTCTCGGCCGCCCCATGTAAAATCTTTGTCACGCTCTCGGTCACGGGAGGGCGACTGACTACTGGGTCTTCTCTGGGGGCTGTGCTGCCTTCGCTCTTGATTTGCCGAATTACCACCACTGCTGCCGCTTAAAACACTGTCAACATTTAGCGCCTCCCGCATGGGCTTCCACGGACGGCTGGACCTGCTGGGGACTCCACTTCCAGGACGCTCTCTCGAGTCTTGGCTGCTGTCAGTATCGTATCCGTTGGAAACCTGGTCTAATCTCCGGCTGCGATGACCACTACTGATACTGGGCAACACTTGGACCCTCAGGTGAGAGCGAGGGGGCTCATGTGAGGACCGTCCACCAAGGTGAGGCGTTCGCTCAGTCCGAGTGGGACCCTTTCCTTGGCTGCTGTACAGTCGAGTTTCCAGGTGTTGTTTGAAGCCATTCTCTGGAGGGGAGACGGAGCGGGAGTAGGTCCTGTCCTGACCTGGATCTGGTTTTAATCAAAAGAAGTTTCATGAGAGCTTGAACTATGAGAACAGCAAAACACACAAATCTATTGAGACGGTAAAATAACTGCTACTTATATACACACTTAAACTTTTCTCAATGCCAAACCACAAGAGTTCCTGTCAATACTACAACAATTAACGCATCACATTTCGTAACAATTACATATCTTTGGTTTAAAGAGTGATAATACACGGGGACTATAATTTCATCTAAGTTTCATGTATTTCATGCTGCACCTGATGCCAAAAGACAATGTCATGAATAAGGTTGTCAAGAACAAAAATTGACTTTCACTAACCCCTCAACACCAAGACACAAAGCTGTGCGAAAGCACAGTGCAGGTTGGGCAGAAAGTGAGGGAAGGGGAGTCGGCTTTCTTCCGTGGTGTGTACGCAGAGGGTAGCCCGATCATGTACAGACATTCATGCAGATAGTGATGATCAAACGTAGCACTTTGGTGTTGGGTGTATTTTTGTGTGCATATGCATACATGTTCGTGGGACATGTCTGCACATGATAGTGTGTTAGGGATGTGTGTCTGCTATTCCAAGGACACTTCCAACCATAATAGCCACTTTCAAAATATATGGCCGGACATCCCTCCTGGAAACTAGTTCATTCGTGTCAAACTAGACATGCACCCACACACCCTTATTTATCTACATGGCAGTGACCTTTCTGAACAGCACTCAATTGTCACCATAAGTGTTGTTTAAAATAAAAAAATATATATTTTTAATTACAAAAGATAATTCTATTTTGTTTTGCATGGAAAATGTGGTGTTGTAGTGGGAAAAATGCTCTTCCCTATCTGAAAAAAAAAAAAAAATTGCACTGTGCAAGTGGGTCCTCATTTAAATCGGAAGGTTCATCTATCCAACGCATTTTCATAACTTAAAGCTGACAGTGCTTGAATCAGAGGCTGCATGATTTGTTTTGGAGTTATCATCTAAATGGATGGGAAAATCTGATCTGTGGTTACGTCGTGTTAGAGGGTACAAAAGTGAATTTAATACTACATATAAGTGTCAGAATTAAGCCTGCAAGAGATGTAGCCCCTACTGCTTTGGATTTTGCGGACTGTGTGCCAGAGTTAAATCACTTCAAATGTTGCTCTCTATGTCTATATAGCTCGTTTCTGTGCTCATATATATGATACCTGTTTTTGCTGGCAGCTCAGTGTTGTCAACAGTACACAAGGTTGTGGATCATTTTGGAAGAATGGTAACATGTCTACATCAATACAGAGATCATTTAGAAATACCCTAAGTTTTTCCCCATAGTCCAATATGAGCAGCAAAGGTGCTTAAGCTTTTTCTTCCTTGACTTTTTAGCAAAGTGCTAGCCTGGGCGTGAGCCGTGCTGCGGTAAATTCTTACTACTTACATTAACTGTAGTGTCACCTCCAGCCTGGCCATTCATCACAGCAACACTAGCCTCCTTTAGCCTACTGCATTCAATCATAATGGGACGTGAGCTCGCTGCTAACACGGGCTGCTGCTGTGGATGTGGTGGATTTGGAGCTTGTTACAATTGTGCTCCATAATCCCTTCACTGATACTTAATTGAAAGCAGTGATGTACTAAAGAGTATTAAAAGGAGTGGACCAAATCAGCCTACTGATTAAAATCAACACACATGCTCAATTTATGAGATAAAAGAAGGAGGGGAAATGAGACAATAGTCGTAGGAATATGAATTTTTGGAGTTAAATTCAACCTCTAATTAAATTATACATCATTTATCACTATTTGCTTGGATCTGCTTAGTTTATAGTGAACACTTGTTTGTAAATGTTCATATAGACCACAGAGAGAGAGAGGGGAACCAATGGCTCTGAATATGAGAGAGTGGGATGAGGGCAGGCTGCAACAGACGTCAGCACTTAATCCCCTTTCTGACACATTGCTCCCGAACCGGCAGTTACATAAGGGCTGGGGAAGTGAAAGGCTAGTCTTTTGTATCATAAAGCCTGGCGATTCTCACATGTATGTTTATGTGCATTGCATGTGCAGTCCACATCTATACATCCACATGCTATCGATCTGCGACCAACCTCTGTGGCGTGACTCCGGCCTCCGTTGACCACTCCTATCAGGCTCTCTTCTGGATGGATGCATCCCACGCAGCTCTCCTGCTCTCTGGGCAACTTCTCGAGAAATGTCCCTGAGGCGACTCTTGGGATTGCTGGTGCCAATTTTCACTACAAAACAAAAAGAGATGTCAGGTACTGTCAGGTTTTTGGCAACATTTCCCAAATGAGGGACAGAGGGCATATAACCAGTGTCTAATTAATGCTGAATGGTTTCCCCCCTCCCCAATCTCAGTTGAGACTCTACTGAATCAAGTCGGGATTTCCACCACAGCAGACACCATTAAGAGTCATTTTATCTCAGTGTACATATGGATATCTATTTTCACTACATCCTTTTCCTTGTCACTGTTTTCCATCTCTTAGTCCCAAGCACCCCCAAGGCACTGAGCAGTTGCTTGAGTGTGTAGACGGAGGCAAACTTTACAGCACATCATTGTGCCGATGTATACGGTACATTTTCCGCTACAAGAGGGGAAACGCAGCAGGGTGGAAACATTGCAATGCAGACGCTTCTTTTCCCCGTCCCTGGCAGATATTCACTTTGAAATGCAATGATTAGTCATGGTACTGGAAAACATGATCATACTGTGGTTCTGTTAGCTGTCTGAGATTTCACAGAAATCACTCTGAAGTGAACTAGATGTTTCAGAAAATACCAGGTGCTTTTTGAGACTATTTTCTCTGAGCACCAAAACAACTGCATCCGCAACAGATCAAAACATGATGAATCAGAGCTTAATAATTTGACTGTGGTGCTTCTGACAGCTCTGAGCAACTACTGGCATTTTATTGTATTGACTGCAACCTTCCCACCCTAAACCACAGCTGAAGCAACAAGACAGCGGAAACAACGACAAACAGATCTCTAGGACCTTCACAACTTTACACAGCCACGTAATAACAATGGAATGTGAATAATATCAAAGGAGATGCAATTTCAACAGTTTTATCTGCTCCTAAAACATTGTTCATTGTCTTTCAATAAGGGTACATTTACTCATCTTGACACATCTCTTCTCCCTACTTGCACTTAAGAAGTGTGTGGAGGATTGGCAGCTCTGTGTGACCTCAAGGGTCCCGAATCCCTTTTGTATTATCAACATGACCAGATTTAGTTTTACAGCCAAGGCATTTAATTATCTCTTCCTCTGGTTGCTATGCCAGATCCGTGCTTGTCACCACTCTCTGTGGACAAAAATATTTATGAATTACGCAGTCTTTCAAGGCTAAAACCTACAACCACCACACGATGTGACTCATCTCTCTCTCTTGCATGTAGTATCTTGATCACTGCTATCTTACAGATTTTTCCAGTCCCCAACACTTAATTTTTAATCAAATGACTTGTAAAAATGGAAACTTTTGCTGTGTGTTCCTCCACATCTTGGGTTACAAATCTCTCTCTCTCTCTCTGCATTCTGAACATATTCAGTCCTTCCATATTTCCCATCTTACCTGGTCCCCGTCCTGCACTGTTCTGAGCGCTGCTCCTGATGAAGGTCGAAGAGGTCTTCTCTTTGAAAGAGCCTTGGCCCAAAAGAGCGTTCAGATTCTCCCTGGTGAGGTCCAGCTTCTTGGGGACTAAAACTGGAGACTCAACGCCTACAGAGGAGGAAAGAGGAGACATGAAAATATTACATTTTCAAGCTGAGGCCATATATACAGAATTCACTTTTTCCAACAAAAACACAATAAACCTTGTTACATACGTTTTATGATAAAACATATATTTGATATCAACAAACACACAGACTGCACGTGCAACTAAAAAACTGAATTTAAATGACAAAATCCACACAATGTTCTCCTTGGCTTTCGTAGGATCATCCAGTTTGGTCCGGCGTCCCGTCAGCTCTGATGGGCAGTGAGCGGCTTGCACCTGGGGCACGGCCAGCATGGAGCGATGGAGGAGGATCTTTGAAGGGGATAAAAACCTCCCCAACCAAACAAATCCAGGGATATATAATCCAAAGAGTAGAGATGTTCAGCCGTTGTCGTTAACAAATTTTCATTACTGCCTGTGCAAAGGCAACTCATATGATCTGGGATTTGACACGTTCTATAAAGAGTTGTTTTTTGTTTGCTGATGTCTCTCTCAATTTGATTTCCATTTAAAGTGATTTGTAAATGAAGGAAACCTTTATTTACTGTTTATTAAATTTGTGTTAAGGGAGTGAAAGCACTACTTAAACAAACCACCAGAATTGCAATAATTGTACAAAGTAAAAACATCATGTCTTCAAATTTCCATCTACACATAAGACAACATTTATTCTTAGTGAACACTTGATTCCAGCTGGGTTTACAGGGGCAAATAGGTCAAAAGAAGATAAATAAGTCACACTTGAACTTTTAAACATTTAAATCAAACTTCAGACTCAAAATTGCCACTCTGAGTTTAAAGAAACTTCCGGCTAAACTCTGATGTTGCATTCAACCAGCTAGTACTGCCAAAACGTTCTTCACAGTTCTTCAATTCCCTCCACATTCGATAAACAGATCACAAAGGAATTTGATGCTGTTTTTTCCATAAAAAAAAAACAGCACCTCATCTTACCCAATAAAATATAACTATGTTGCCAATAGAGCGTCTACAGTGACATAGCTGAGGTTAATTTTTAAAAGGTCATGATGACCTCTGAGCTATTCTTAATTTATTCTCCAGCCTCATTCCAGTAGGAGTTGGCAAAATAGTTTACATACACAAATACAGAAGCAAGGCTGATTCTTAAACAACCCTACCTTGCACTTCTCCATTGACAGGGGTCTTGTGGTGAGATTGGCTACTGTTTTGTCTTGAAGCGTCATCTGCGGTGATAGCACTCCCGTCGGGGTTGGAATAAAACAGGAGGAGAGGCTGAAAGTGACCTTTGATACATTTGCTGACCACATCTTTCCACCTGGAGCCGATCTAGAGCAAATGAAAAAGAAAAGCTGGTCAATACACATGTACAGGAAGTTTTAAGCACAGTAGACACAGGATTTCTGCACCTTTATGTAGAATAAATCACAGTGTAACTAAACAATGAAAAAAAACTTTTTCCTAATGGGAAATCGAGTGGCCATGGTCCAATTTGATTTAGAAAAGCAGATGGACTGTGCACATAACCTTCTCGTGACCCCATCTGTTTTCATTTTACAAAGAGGTATCAAAAAAGTTTTGTTGTATAACTGATCTGATATAAAGCATGTTAACTTCTTACAAACTGAACCCTTTCCACTAATGCCCAGCTGTAGTGGCATCCCCACCAGAAGGTCAAATCCCAAGTCAATCTTAACCAAACACAAAATGATCCGACAGTTTCATAAAATTCATTGGCAAATTTAAAACAAAACCTCACCTTTATTTTTGCATAGTCTAATTTGTGAGTGAATATAACACACAGACAAAATCACACAACCACATTAGCTAAGCTGTGTAAGGTGCATGTCTCGCCACAAAGGCACCACAAAGGAAGGCTGCAGGCTAACAGATGCTTGTGTGCTCCTTAATTAAGTAAATGACAGTGGAGGGGGTAGGTAGGAGGAGGAGAGATGAGGTAAAGAAGAACTAATGCAAAGCAAAACAAAGGAAACCCAAAAGAAGGAATGTTGCAGAGATGAATATCAAATAAATAGATTGTGGATGAAGGAATATACACTAGCAGGAGGAAGACAAGAACAACCTCCAATGTATGTGTGTCTATATGTAAACCACAATAAACAAAGCTGGCATTTACTGTATTGTGTAGACTAAAACTCAACAGCCATGCTAGGGGCACCATGAGGCTGTAATGATCTTTGTACCTACTTGTCTGAATGTTTCATTGGCTACATAAAATAAATGCAAAAGCTACAACACAACCTGTAAGTGTAAAAAAGGCATTTTTGTTACTATTTGCAAGTAACTGTTTTTTTTTATTATCCTCATTAAACAGAATTTCTTATGCACTGGAAAAGCAGCGACCAGGCTACTCTACAGTCATAATCATTTAGCAGCTGGGACTTGGGGAGTCACGGAAATTATGGCAAGTTTCAACCCAGGTATGGACTTGGCAGGCGCTGAGCACTGTGGCTCCTCCATCTCAGTCGGGAGGAGGGGGGCTGCACACACAGCACAAGCTGCTGATGGATTGACACAGAGCCAGCCAGTAGCTGCACCGCAGTTCCCGAGAAAATTGTGAGGATGTGAGACAAAAGGCATGCTCACATGAGCACACCATGAAAATAAATCAAATATTTAGAAAAACAGGAAGGGATAGGTTAAAGGATTCAAAGTCTATGTATTGTATACACACACACACACAACCACAAGCCTGAAAAAAACTAAACACAGACACACAAATAAAACCTCTTTCTCACGCACAGACAGCATACACACCTACACATTGCAACTCAGAATTCTCAGTGACCGTTCAACCTTAACCAGCGATGGGATGCGTACAATAATTTTTACTGGTTAAGCTTCACGTCACTACTGCAGTACTTTGTGATGACAGAGTTGGGGAACAGCAGTAGAAATGGGGCTGGGGGTTGGGGGGTTAGCTGACTCTTCAGTGCCATAAAGGCTTATCAACCCAGAGGCTCATGAAGGGCAATCGATGTGGCCCTTATTGGGTGATAAAGAGACTAGGTGATGGAAATGGGAGACTGAACATCACTGCTCTTTGCTGCTGCTTGTAAAAAAAAAAAAAAGGAACATGTTTAGAAACTCATAATAGCACATTTTATGAATAAAGATTTCCAAATTTAAAACTGTACAATAATAATGTGAAAAATTAAGAGAACATAACAAACATAACAAAATTAGATAAAACCTGATGGCTGACTCTTTAATTCACAGCATCTTTAGACTTCTATATAAATACATGAAAACACAGCTTTTTATGTGTGTGTTTTAGTAGCTCTGTTATCATAATCATTGTATTGCTGTCTATACAATATCAATTATTTTCACGATTAACTAATTATTTTTCAAGTATGTAAAATGTCCCAAAGCACAAGGTGATGTCTTCAAATGTATTGTATTGTCTGTCCCACAGTCAATTTACAAGGACATAAAACAAAGAAAAGCAGCAAATCCGCATATTTAAAGAAGCTGGAACGGCGCACTGTCTCACCTCTTTCACTGTGGCGTCATCAAAGAAGACCCATTTGGAGGACTTCGTGTGGAAGGCGAAGGCACAGTAGTGGCGGCTGGAGTAGCAGATCATCCCCACAAGCAGCAGCTCTCCCTTTTTGGCATGCTCATCTGTCACCCTGTAGAAGAGCTGTGTACACACACACACACAAATATATACATATAAATTGATACACCAATTACTCATCAGCTTCAATGCTACAGTAAGTGGGATGGCAAGTGAGTGATGTTGATAGCTAGCGGAATCAGTTACTCCATCTGTTTATAGATTAAGGTCTGAGGGAATGAACTGGCATTGATTTGACAATCAGTACAAATAAGGGCTGGTTTAAATCAGCAGTCATAGCAGCACATATCTATAATAATACTACAATGGTCCATAATATTCTTATTGATGGCCTAAATACTAATATATTTCTTTCATAAATAACGTAACAATGTCAGCAAGAAAAAAAAAAAGTAAAGAATTTTTTAAAAATTAAGTAAAAAGAGTACAGCCTTTGGTGTTGGTGAGACAGTCACTTGTTTCCTCCACAGCTAGTTCTCTGTCTCCCCTCTCATTCTCTCAAACAATAGATTTCAAAGCAAACGATGGGGGTGGAGGGCTCCCTTTAACACCCAATAAAGTCACATGAAACTCTCCATAATGAATCAAGGCCTTTGTGGGGGGGGGGGGGGGGGGGGGGGGAAAAATCTTAAAGAGGGATTGGTGGGGAGGAGGCAAAAACCAAAAAAAAGTATTAAAAAATCAAAAAAAGAAATATAAAAAA
>CM022475.1:8668031-8731042 GCA_011952105.1 Coreoperca whiteheadi | reverse complement strand
TTTATTAAAATATCCTGTCACTCTTTGTAAATTTCATGTTGAAATTCCAAAAACCATAGGTCAAAAAATAAAAATAAAAAAAAAAAAAAAAAAAAGGAAACTCACGGCAGAAAGACTGAGATTAGGCCCCAGCGATCGGATAACATCTTCTGTGAGGTCTGACTGGTCAGAGTCCCAGACGAAGCCTATGGTAACTATCTCTGGGGAGTTCATGAGGACCCGTCTGATCCTAATCCTCTGGCCACAGTTGCTCTGGTAAAGAAAAGAAATACACAGAAAAAAAATATCGTTTCACCCAAAAGCAACTTCACCAATTACCAAGTACACAAAAATGGGCTCTCAGTAAAATTGTATACCAAAAATAAAACATTTGAGAATTGCAACACTCCCAAATAAACTTTATTCAACAAATAATAGACACTACTAGCTGCATTTCTGATGAAAGGCTTCTGCAGGACACTGGAGCATTTGTTACACATGGTGCTTACAGGGAAACTGCTTATTAAAACCCTTTGCATAAGCCACTTACTGGACAGTTACGAAGGTCCCCTATCGTACTTGCAGCTTGTAACAGTTCTCCAAATGACTCGTCTCTACGCTGAAGCGTCTGTTGACTGAGAAAGAAGAGACGCATTGTCAGCAGGAGAGAACAAGAGAGGAAGAGAAAGAGGAGACAGACCGAGACAAATAAAGACCAAGGTATGTGGTGAGAATAAGCGGTTCTGTGTGAAATGTCAGCTAAAAAGTTAAGGAACGGCCTTGTGACAAATGTGCAGAGAGAGACGTGACGACGGGAAAGCAAACGAAGTTTCATATTGCCTGTCCCTTACCAGAGTGCGGTGGTGGAGACATAATGCACCAGCTCTGTAAACGGCAGTGGGTCGGAGGATGCCCCACAGCTACGGCACACAGACTGCAGAGGGAAGAGAGGTGGAAACCAAGAGGGTGATAAAGACAAATAAAGTTACTAAAAAAAGATAGACAGGTGTGACTTCAGCACGCATATCTGCTGTCAAGGAATAATTATCAAAACAGCACGTCATTTTCCAAAAGAACAAGATCAGAAATTGTCACAGTCATAAATAAAACCCTCCTAATAAACTGTGGCATGAGATTTTGACATGCTTGTCTTGCTGCTTTCCTTGTGATCCGTAATAAACTGTGAGCTCTGTAGTATCCTTTTAAGTCACCAACTCAAATCATTATCAGATTATCAGGCATCCAATTTATTTTATGAAGTTATCAATCTCCCTCTGACCAAGGCAATCCTCATTTAGGCCTTGATAATATTTTCTGGATTTGGTGCCCTGAAGTCAAAGTGGAACAAAATCCACTGACTGCCCCCCCTAAGGGATTTAGTCCAATGGCGTATTATCGGTTTGATTCAGAGATAGAACTGGTATGGGACAGTGATGGGCATCACAGCCACTGGGAAGGTTGGTGTGTGTGTGTGCTGTGCTGGAATTTATGTGCACACCATCTGTGATTTATCTGGTATTGCTGCTGCACTGTGGAATCTGACCAGAAACACCCTCCTTATTCCACCGGGGCGACCCAGTATCAAAACATGACGGATTGGATTTCTACTGTCTCAGACAGTGATCCATGTATCTGTCTGTGTGTGTGTGTGTGTGTGTGTGTGTGCTGCTTAATCCTAACACTAGCTGGTGTGTTTAGTCTGTCCACACATTACTGTAGAGGCTGTGCAAACAAACACTGGATTTGATGTAGAGAAACATCTACAGCAAAAATTTAAGGCACAATAAAAGTACAATTAACACCTCTTCCTCAGACAAATAACAAAAGGTATCAACCTGAATTAACAAATCACAGAGTGGTGAAGCAAAAAAAATTAAAATAAAAATAAAAAATAAAGCCACAAGTAAAATAGTATTTTTTATGCTTTCTAACCCTCTACTGACCTGCTCATAAAGTGACATAGCAAACTTCTGATGTGTGATGCAGGACTTTGAGGTGCAGGCATCTGTCTCCTCCAGCACAATGTGCAGGTGGATCCTCTCCAGTATGTTCTCCTGTGACACAATAGGACATGTATCAGGTATGGGACAAAATATTTCCAACTCGTTTGTCATAAAGCCACCTCTTGACAAGCACCACAGGCTATTCATTTTTTCACTCTGATACAGGTATTTCGGAGAGCAAAACTGCAGTACAGTGGGACATATCGTTACGTACCAAGAGTTCAATTTTAGTTGTTATGTTGTAAACCTGACAGCAGAAGGAACACATTTAAAGAGCAAGCTATACTCCATTTTAGCTCCCACCTGTTTCCATGGAGTGCTTGCAAGTTTATAAAATATTAAGGCTGCAAGGTAGGCCTGGAAAAGGTTACAGGCACAACTTCACAGCCTGTTAATCTGACACTGGCTAACTCCTCACATAAATTCTGGACCGGCACGCTGCTGCCAATGCATTACATGCTGAACGCTCAAGGGCAAAGATCTGTTTGGGATTAAGAATTAAAATTGTCTATAAAAGATGGCAACTTTGGCACGTAAGCTTCAGCCGTACATGTAAAAAGTTACTGTTGACTTTTTGTATGAGGGGACTTGGCAGACAACGAAAGAAACAAACAAAGGACCAAAGTTGCTTTTTCTAAATCTAACTTCTTTATGTTGTAGGTTTGAGAGTAATTTCTTATTTGAGAAGCAAAGTGACTTAATGTTACACATACAACCCAGTTATCACATATAGTACAGTCCTCTCCACTTCTGTTCCAGAGACATTCAATTCTCTCTTTTGTTTATCCATTGCAGTGTATTCAGACTTCCTAAGTAGATAAACAATGACTGCGGGGGTGGGGTGTCTGGGTATACTATTATTAAGCAGATGTGATCAAAATTGTGGAAAGCAAATAAACAAATTAAGACTGATTGGCAAAACCAAACATGGTTGAAAAATAAAGGATAAAAAATGCTGCAGGATCCATTTTATACTTGATGGTTGGAGTCAAAAACAAAAATACATGAAAATTTACACTGCAGTTAGGGAAAAACAAGTTCTGGCCAAACAATGCTTTGTTGTGCCAAAAAGAGCAGCAAAAACTGGAACTTGTATGCAAAAATGAAGGGCGCATGAAATCAACTTTTAAAAAGCACAGAAACGATGCGACATAATATGGTAGCACAAAACAGAGAGGTTCAAACACAACTCCGGCGCTTATATAACCTGTCATGATGATATTTAGCGGCAATGTGGCAGGGGTTGATGGGAGGGGAAGGGAGGGACAGAAGCTCTTTCAGTGACCTCGCCAAACAGTTTGTTGCAGTGCGTTACCCGAACTGTGTGGCAGGGTAACACACAAACATACACACATCCCTCTCCATACGCTAGTCTCCCTCCCTCGGGACAGCCGGGTTGCCACAGGAACTTACAAAGCACTCTGCGGCATCATCCATGAAGCCCAGCTGGAAGCGCTGCTCGTCCTTAAAGGTCTCTGCCAAGGCGTGACGCAGGTTGTCAGAGGGCAGGGCGCGCTCCCGACTGTGCTGGAACTGGGAGAAAATGCCCTGAAGAGGAGGACAAGAACTTGTTTGCGCATGGACAATGGGACATTTTGTATATTGAAAGCATTTGTGACACCCTCACTGCTCATTACACAGTCTGGGTATTTGATCCAAACAGTTGCCACATTCATAATGCCAAACAGAACTAGAAATTAATGTTAGCACCAATTAAAAATACTTCTGATTGTACTCTACCTTTAAAGCACAAAAAATGCATGATTCTCCCAGACAGACGTGTCCAGGTAGCTGCCTCAAGCTGCGTCTGAAGATGTCCAGCTGCCAAAGTACCTACACAAGGGAAAGAGGATTGATTCTTTACACTATAAAACTTTACACTGACCTTGACATTAGAGCATTTCTTAGTTACAGTCTAAAACAACGAAGCAAACATAACAACAGGTGCAGGGCTTTTCTCAAGTGGGAACCGTCCTATTATGTATGAAAACGTGGGACAGCGTCTCAAAGGTCATGGGAATGAGGAGTGGGCAAGAGGAACAACTCCCTTGGGGAAACAAAGCCGAAGGTAATGATCATCTTCAACCAGCTCATCAGTTGTCTCACCCTCTGAGTCACAGTCTCCAAGAGTGACCTCACTGTGGGGCTGAATGCAGTAATGAACTAACTTGCCAGCCAGTATCCCAATAGTCAGAAACAACCTTCAACTTCATTTACAGATTGCTGAGAAGACAGTGACTAAGCTTTGAAATTACTAAATACATGGTCATATTTTAAGAGGGTGGAACATGGTGTACAGCTCCTGGAGGAAGACAGCAACAAGTAGTAATGAGCATCATATAATACAGTCTTATCCGATATAAATATTAAGCAACAAATACTACTTTTTGTGCAGATTACAATTTTTAACCAAAATGTTTTTCTAGGTATGGTAACGTCCATCGTCCCACCACTGTAGTCCAGACTGAAATATCCCAACTATTGGATGGATTGCCATAAAATGTATCATATCAAGTTTCAGTTTGTTGTAGCGCTGTATAAAAAGTCGCCTAAGTAGCATCATGACTTTCTCTCTCCACAAGCGGCCAGAGCAGCTGAAGTTAGGATGCCTGCGTGTTTCGTACATGGATGTATGAAATACCGGATTTGGGGCTCTTGCTTGTTCTTCCGCTTCCCATCTGATAAAAGAACCTGGGGTTGCTAGATTAAACACACCCGGTAAGCTAACATTACAAGGGACTGCCATGTAGGAGTTAGTGACGTGACACACACTTTGTGAGCAAGAGATGTAGCTCGCTGAGCGGTTTCACATCAAAATAAATGACACTACGACAAACTTCAACTTCATTGACATGCAAAATTTACTTCTAAATTGTCAAACACCACGTCATTCATGGCACAATTCAAATGGGATGTTTTCAAAAATAAGTTCCTATGGGGAACTTGGAACACCGGAAGGGGAGGCACTTCAGCCATCTATTGTGAGCATGTTAGCATCCCGATTTAGCTTAAAGCAACACTGTAAGTAGTTAGCATGCTGCTAGCTTGACTGCAGACCCAACCTATTTTTTTGATAAGAAATAAGAGTTTTTGTTGAAGATTTGATTCAACTTTATCTTAGTTTTCGAGGCTGTGTTTATTGTGTTTTGTTGTTGTTTGTACAAACAGGAACACAGAAAACAGGGATACAGTATAAAGTATTCCAATACAGCACTATGCAAACACCTAATATATATATATATATATATATATATAAAAAAATTCTAATATGAAATCTATTTATAAAAATTAACACAAATTAGAAACTGCAACACATTATGGTTCATAATGAAATACGCCTCCCCATACTGATAAGTTAAGTAAACCTATAAAGAAGTAATTCTAGTAAGAGGATGCAAAGGTTTCCTTGGTTCCTGCTCACATCTGACATACTTTTAACTACTTAACTGCTTACTGTATCGGCAGGCACATAATGGACAGCTTAATCATGTCAAGAAATGCTGAATTAAAACCAGCCACAAACAACCAAAGCAACAGGACAGACCTACCTGCACAGCACTGTTGAGGAAGCAGCTGTTCTGCCCCGGCTCGTTCAGCAGGCCTTTGGTGGGGGCCAGAGACAGCATGCTCCCCGGCTGGTATGATTTCCCCAGATTGCCCCCCGGCTTCCTGAAGAACTTGACCCATGCCATTGGATAGTGGGGTTTGCCTTTAGACAGGTGGGATAGTCAGACGACGACAGGGGGCGGGGGGGGGGGGTTGGTGCTGGGGTCAGATCCCTCAGCCCTTGAAGGAGTGACTCACCAATAGTTTGGGGCTAAGTAATACCACAAGCTGCAGCAGCTGCCCTGCTACATATGGGCTTCTAGTCCATTTCCGCAGCTCATGTAGAAGGTCCTTTTACTTTGTCTACTACTTAAGGTTTTCAAAAAATTTAATTAAATTAAATTAAAAGTCAACACAAACTAAATTACAATCCAAGTCTTTGTTTTGGGAAGCCTTTGATGATCAGTGGTCTGATACTTCTGATAAGATGCGTTTTAATGACGAAGGAACATCCCTCAGTCATCCTGTAGTCTGGATGGCTCTGCACAAAGCTTCACAACAGCTTCAGAAGGGATTGTGGACCCCTGTAAGTTTATTCTGCCACATGGTCCTGATGCTATTGAAGATATTCAGCTGCAGTCAATTGTCCCACTCAGAGGTTTATCCAATGTGAAGAAGTTTTAGCCAGGCTAGACAGCAAACACGGCTGGGCTGTGTTAGAGAAAGACAGAATGAGATGAAATGAGGTTTTAGATGACATTATGGAGCCTATTATCAACCACTGCTTTTTCCAGTATCTAAGCAATATTGTTGTTTAGTTTGTTTGATTGCTTCTTTCACTGGACAACATTTATGTAGTCATTTCATAAAGGGATGAAGTGATTTCATAATAACAGTACATCAAAGACTACAGTCTAGGTTAGATGTCAAACCAGACTTTTTAGACATGTCTACAAAGCTTATACATTAACTTTTACAAACACCCTTTGCACTGGAGGGGTGTAAAACTAAAGTTGGCCCCAGCAAGTTGCATACTAACATTCAGACAGATTTATTTCAATTTCCTAAACAATAGACAACAGCAGCCAAGAGACACTGAAAAAGAACAAGGATAATGTTGACCTAGAGCAGACTCTGCATAAACATGCTGACTATAACTGAGCATATATTAATTTTGTTATTGTGCACAAAGAACACAAAAAACACACCAGTACCGCTCAAACAACAGTAAAACCGAATATGTGCAGATTTACTTTATTCCGTTCCAATCACTTGGCTGTGGTGAGGAGGAATCAACCTCCAACATGAACTGCTGGAAAGGTCTACCAACACTACTGACAGGTCTTTCCCAGCTCTCAATATTGATAACTGCTGACCACAGTCTTTCCAACCTCTTTATATTCACTTTGACTGGAAGGCAACAATACATGATTACTATCGATTAATCTGGGGGGTTTTTTCATCCAATCAAAGAGTCTGTAATATGTCAAAAAAATGAGAAACACATGTTAGACATAACCAGAGCCCAAAGTTAAGTTTTAAAAATTTAGACCATTTAAAAAGGTCTGCATAATTGCCACTGATTGATCTTCTGCTGGCCCACTAACTGTCCTACCGATTTACAACATAGCTGTGTCCCATCTACACTGCCATGTTTCCAACAATCCATTATAAAGCAGTAGCTTCAGATGAGAGCCCAAACTCAAGTCACAACTTGTGGCATGAGATTTTACAATTTCCATATAAAAATACTGCTTCAAGTTTCTTTTGTCTCCCATTTTGTCGGTTTTCCTGGCACTGTCATTCTTTTATAAACTCAGCTACAAAAGAGCACTGGCCTGACCTATTTTTAACACGAGAAGAGCAGTGGAGGACATTGGAACAAACCACTGAAGATGCAGTTCAATTTATGAAACTTGCAATTCATGCAGCTTAAACATCATAGTAAGAAAGACCAACAAAATCTGCAGTGAATGTGCACCTATGAAAGCAGCCCTGCGTCTAGGTTATTATAATAGTGAATGCCCCAAGAGAAATGTAGAGCCACAGCCTGTAAGTTTTAATATATGTATCGTGATTTGTATAAAATATTCTCTTATGTCATTCTAAATGATAACACAGCTTGTCATGTGACTTTATGGAAAATGGAAGTTGTGGCAAAGTAGATGTATTTCCAGCACCAAAAAAGTACAAAGAAGCAACTATGAGCAATAACTCCTAGTGTGACACATGGTGATTCATCCTCTTTCATCACCTAAAAAAATAACCTCAAAGAATAAACCTCAAATATTTTGTTATTCGGAGTGAGGACAAAAAATACTGCCCTACTTTGCACAAACAATGAAACTTCTCTTTCGCGACAATCTCCAGAACCACACAAAGTTTCAGCCAAAACCAGTTGGACAACATTTCCACCCTCAATGGTAGGCGATGTTGCAACAGTGTAACTTTACAGCAGGCTAATGATGCAACCTGAAGTTTAGTATTTACATTTGGCATTTACAGTCAATTTCACATCATTCAACAAAACATTCAGCAACATCTCTGCTGCTGTACTTTGCAACTGGACTCCATAGCAACAGCATTCCAAAGCAATCACTTAAGCTCACAGTTGCTTAAGAGCTGCTGTTTTCGGATTAGTTTCAGGGCTGGAGGGGCAAGTGGAAAACTGTACACTCCACCTATACAGCCCACCTTTACCAATGACATAACATGCCCTGACATGTTGGTAGTATCTGTAGGTCTCATCATAAGCCGTCTCCAGGCACATACATAGACATCCAATTTGTCAGCATGTGATGAAATGGAAAAACAATTATATTATTCTTATAGTCTAATATTATTATTCTTTATTACTATTCCATGGGTGTTACCATCAATCACTCAAGAACATTACAATTCACAGTTCAAGAAGGGTATTTAGTCCTACAGTTAAAGATAACACACAAATATCCAACATGGCCGTGGAGCATCTCGTCCACATCAGTTTGCTAGCAAGCAAAAATAATACCACACATCCACATGTCCACATTATTCAACGTCAATTTGATGCAGTGGAGAATGAAGCCAAAGCGTGTTTTGTATTGTGACACTGCTGACAACAGCAAGAGTAAAGATGGCTCTGCCTTTCTGGTCCTAGAAATTTTATTGCATTATGGTGGTCCACTTGAAAAACTGCCAACCTCACTTATGTTAAACTACAGTATCTTTTAGTCGGAGCTAAATTGGCCCTTGCTAGCCAGAAACTCAGTGACATCATTTTAAAAGATTATGCTCGGTTACTTAAGGCCAAATAGCATCAGTTCTTAATTAAGGAAAATAATACATTTCCTTTAAAACATTTTTGGCTTATCAAATTAAGTATGACACCTTCCTTCTGACGATATTATGTGACGAGGACCATGTAGTGTATGCACTGCAGGACAGCAGGCGCACATTTATAGACATGGACCTCCAGAGAGGTTAAAAAGTGGCACATACAGTACCTAACCCGTGAGCAGGGATACAGATGAAAGAGTGACGAGTTGAAAAGAATGATGTTCATTGTCCGCACAGGTGGCT
Source organism: Coreoperca whiteheadi (assembly GCA_011952105.1). NCBI lineage: Eukaryota > Metazoa > Chordata > Actinopteri > Centrarchiformes > Sinipercidae > Coreoperca > Coreoperca whiteheadi. The sequence continues at coordinate 8,721,953 of CM022475.1, read as the reverse complement.
ATGAACATTCTTAGTGCATTTCATATGCTGCGGTTTTATGATTTTATAATAAAAGGCTTATTCCCAAATATTGAAAACAGATCCCTCATAACTGACTTCAACTGAATGCAGCCATGTGTGTGTCTGCCTCTTTGTTTATAAACCTAGGTGGAGAAAATGACTCAACTGGCGGGTCACAATATTGTCCAGAAGCCAGGTTTATGTCATTACTTAATGTAAGCCAAGACAGCTGTTGACACCTTCCATTCAAAGTCTTAGAGGTGAATGCACATGAAAGAAGCAGGGTTCAATTACATGCAACACTGACAGATCAAGAGCACTGTATTTGATATGAGATAAGATGAAATTAGGTCATGACTGCAGCAAAAAGTGATATTCAGTGAGGTAAAAGATACCAAATTTAAACACACCACTTCAACATAAAAAGCACCACTTGAAATAGCAGAAAATAGCACAAAAATCAAATACCAAAAGGAAAACTATACAAAGTCTGTGAAAATATTATTGATGCTTAAATTGCCATTTTATGTCAGGGACCCTCGAGTGAAAATAAATAACAAAACAATTATAATGAATACACTTATAACATGTAACTGTTGGCTGATTTCTTCCTTTTATTAAAATCATATTGATAACCACGACAGCGGGAATATGTTATATTAATATAATCTAATATTCTTTAGTCAATAGAACAATTACTGTAACTATTCATAGAGACGTCTCATGTTCTCTGGTGAGGCAGTGATGCAACTGGAGAGCGAGCAACAGGCTGCACTGTAGAACAGTGTATATTTTATTTAGTACTGATACTGCTAAAAACTGTCTACGTGCAACTCATTGAAAGCCCTGTTTTATAACCAAAGCTGGGAGATCAAGTACTTTTTATTTTATTGTCATTGCTATATTTCTGTCCATAGTATGGTCCAGAGAACATTATTTCCTCATAGTTGATTAGTGAGGAGGTGGCCTTTTATATGTTGTATTCGTTTTGTATATATTTTATTTAATCAGAAAGTCTGAACAAAAAACTGCTCCTCACACATTTGGTCTGTGACCTTATTTACTACAACAGTGGAACTCAGTCTGAACTCAACCCACCTTCGTAAGACCTTTGTAAGAATTGCTGGGGTTGATTTGCAAAGGTTAGCTGGCTAAAACACACTAACTAGTAAATATTTCATGAGACAGACCATGTATCAAGACAGAATAAAATGAAAATCTTATTGCTATATATCTAACTTAATTTGGCTACATTTTTTACATTTAATTACCAACTTCATAACTTAATATTAGCTTAATAACATAATAATAACTGTATAATTTAACTTAACAACATTTTAATGACCCTTTTAATGTGTGCTATTCTTAAATCATTTCTAACTTGACTATTAAAAAGGGCAGCAGAACTGGGACACTGATGGGTGTGATTGTAACTATTTACAGGTAAAAAACAAAACCAACATCACATTCCCTGCATTATGGAAGTTTTGCCAAAAATGTTGTCTGAGTAGAAGCCAAACAAAAGATGTAATTTCACTTTTTGTCTCAGGGGCAACAGTACAGGAAGTACTGTCTTCCTTTATAAACAAAGGCTCGCTCAGACTTGTCAAACAAAGTCTAGGATTGACTCTTTTTTTTCCTTGTCATAGGGAAAATGCTAGAGCTAGCGTCTTGGAGCAGTTACGGATCAGCACATTGGACAAGCCTAGGGAGTCAGTAAGATGCGGGCATGTTTGGTGTGAACCCATGGGGAGTTGGATGCTATAATTTATCTGTTAGTGATCTGTTGATGGATAGCCTCATTAAGAATGATTCAATTGATCTCCTTTATATGGTGATGCAAAGAGCCGCTGATGAATCAATCTGTGGTAAATTGAGTCACACTAATTCAGTGTCTATAAGACATGAAAAGAGAAACTCATTGTGGGAACAGCACAAAGAGAGAAGAAGCATTCGATGTATATAAAGAGGTCTCTGCTGGAACAATTTAGCTTACAGGTTGACTTTCAAGGAGACAATTCTCTCTATGTCATAGTTCTTTAAACCAGCCCGAACGCAAACAACAGCTCATGGGTCATACATAGCCTTTAAATACATTTTTTAATCCACCTTTTCCTTGATAAAATCACAATGTGCCGCACAGCACGGTACAACATTCAGCCTCTACAACTTCGGAGATCCTAGGAGTCAAATCGAGGTACAGTCTACCTTTTTCTAAATGCAGATTAATATATCTTTCCATCAAGCTGGTGCATTATCCACCCGCATGACAACTGAGTGTTCCCTCCTGTTACTCCTCAACTCTGACTCACTGTTGATGAATGTCTTTCCTTACTGGAGATTACGTTCAACAGCAACCCTGACTCCCATGGGTAGCAAAGTACTGTTCATCATGGTCCTCTATTTTTAGCCAAATGCCATTTTTAATATCTTATATTAAATAAGAAACTTAATAATTGAATTTGAACTTCATACAAGTAACATCTGAGCTATGTTGAGTCATGCCTCGTGTCCTATGACAGTTGTAAAATTGGAGGGAAAAAAATATATTTCCACCCTTTTCACACCTACACTTAAGTAGCTCACACAGACACATTTTATGTATTTTTTTTTTATGTAAACCAAACATGAACTTGAATTGCTGGCTGACAACATAATAAGATGCCATTTAGAGTACCAAAGAAACACTAATGTTAGAAGACAAACTTTCATGTGAAGAAAATTCTACAAGAAACTATTTCTTTGACGAACAATTTGAGGAGCCATTAGTTACACCTGAAAATTACCTGGGTGGTGTTGGTATGCCAAAGTTTGTGAAAAAGCAAAAAGTATCCTAATGGAATAAAAAATGCTGAGCACAGATTGTCTTATGTGTATGTGTGCTTAGAAACTGTATTTTCAAAGGCTGCAGTACTCCTATTGCCAAATGCACCTGTCTGAATGTTACTTAGGCTAAGTGTTTTGAATTTTAAATCATTCACTGGGACACAGTGACAACTAACAAGTGAACAGTTACTGACATTTGTCCATGTCTACAGTTAGCCTTAGGTAAAAAAATAAATTAAAAAAACTTCTCTATTTCGGATGCACTCATGCAAGTCTGACTCATATGGTAAACATAGGAATGAAGTCACATTTTTTTTTATAGAGAAGTCTCACAGTCTCCACTCAGTACTTCCACTCCACAATCTAATTTTTGTTTTTTGTTTTTTTATTAATGACCTAAGCGTCTGACATTAGGACATAAACATTTTTTTCTACATTTCCTCTCCGTTGCCGACACCATGCTCTAATCTTCTATGGTTTAACGCACTGGCTTTCAATCAGTCAGTCTTTTTATTTAAATTAGGAGTTGGGACTAGGCAAACACACAAAAGTCTGAAAATATACAAAAGCCTTAGCACAAGTAGTCACTGCATGTACCAGAAGAAGCAATAAAACATGACCCTGCATGCTGAAACCCTAAAATAACAGTGAAACCTGACTGTAAAATTCCCTATGGACTGCAGACATGGTTTAAGCCTTCGGGCAACAATGCAGTGGTCATTTCCTGTGTGGGCTTCCTGCTCAAAGGCCTGCCGCTTTCCAACACACGGTTACCGTGTTCAACCCTGTGAAACTGAACAGGTCAGCCACACCACGCTGAGTCACCCATTATTCTTTACTGCGTCCAGCAGAGGAAAAGGTGAACAAAAGCACATGTTCCAGGATCCCATACTGAATAGAATCTGATTGAAATATAACATCCTCCTCTGAGTTCTAATGATTGCTTCCTTAATGTCCCCCCATTTGACAGCAGCTTGCCAATAAATATCAAGTGTGAGGAGACTATGACCAACGTTGTGCCCCCCCTCCCCCCATCTTCAACTTTATTTACTATCAATTTATATTTAAGTAAATTCATTCAGTTTAAAACTAAATGTAAATTGGCAAATCCAAGGCGTCACCTCCCAGAATCTTTGTCAAAAGCCGATCAGCACATAGTACATTAAGAAAACAACACCTAAACAAAGTACACTTATTCCAAGTACTCTTGCTCAACATGCTTCCAAATAAAGAGGTGACAGAAGGCCTACTGTCAAAACTGGTTCTTCAGCATGCTGAAGGAAATGTTTCACAACCATCAATTTGAAAGGCTGAGTGTGCATGGTGTTTATAGGACTGCTTCATCATCACTGTGCTTATGGGACTGAGGTCTGCTGCTCAGGGGTCTTACCACTGGAATGGGTTAGAAGTAGGAGAAACCCGTCCACAGGGTGCACAGGACAGGGGTCTGCAAATCAGCTCATATAAATTAAACGAGTGTTATATCCAAATATAAAAAGGGTGTGCAGAAATTACGCAATATCAAACCGCTCAGTCCACACCAAAACATAACAGGAGTCTTGGCAGTTAGCTTGGACTCTGCTTGTTTATCCTGAGGTGACACAACACTATAAAAGATAGAGGAAAGCTGATAATTGTTACGTTATACAATTACCCGAAAAACATGTTTATGGGCCACTACGTACATATTTCAACGGACTAAGGAAATATTGTGTTGAAATAAAAGCTAAATACGAGAGCAGTGGTCACTTGAGCCTCATTTTCATTACGCGAGCTACACATTTTAAATATTTAACGATAAACCGAAGCAGCTATGGCTGTCAACAACAATGCGACTACGGACTTTCAAAAGACAACGCCAACAATAAGTTAGACACTCATAATTAACTGTCAAATTTACAACACGTCTTCTGGTGTTTTAAACATTTACACACCGCATTTTGTAACTTGACAAGTCTGCTAACTCCAGCTACACGACCGACGTGAAGCAGCTAACGCTAGGCCTACCTGCCTGGTTTCCGACTTACCTGAGTTTCCAGGTAAAGCTACATTTCCGCCCCACGTACTGCGGCTACAGCATAAACTAGGAAAGTTTGAATAACTACTCATGTCAAACTCAAGTAAAGAGCCACTCACCTAAGAGAGAGAGAGAAAAATGTCCCAAAGTGCGGTAATATCCTCCCGTGAGAACAAGAGTTGAAGTATTTTGGTCGAGTTTCGGGGGAAGGAACTAAGAAGCGGTGAAGAGTCTCTGGTTAAAATGTACTTCAAAAGACAGTAACAGACGCTGGGAACTAAAACACCAAGCAGAAAACAAAGTGTTATCTTTACGCCGCTGAAACTTCAGTCTCTCTGGCTTTTGTAGGATTTCTTTGCTCTCGGGAATTCCACTTCGGACACAGCAGCCGTCTCTGTCCACTTGCGATATATTCCTGTCTTTGGAGGCGTGCGGTTCAGCTGCAGTTCGCTGATGCGCGGCGGTAGTGAGCAATGGTCGCTCGTTTGACTTCGGCACCTGAAATACTGGATTAGAGATGTTTTCCGAGCGGAGATGTCAAACCCCGCCTCTTCAACGGTGTATTTACTGCAGTGTGCCATGCTACTGTACACCGCTGCCACAGCTACAGCGCACGCACGCGCAAACACACTGCCTCCAACATTTGCAGAGCCTTGACTCTGCTGGCAGGCTCGTTAATGTTGCTCCATGGTGCAGGGGTTTGCAGTTTGCAGCTACACTACAATGCGTAGTGTTTGTTTACAACTCTCCTAATGCAAAGCTGCATCACATACATACTTGAAAATGTGCTCAAAAGTAGCTTGTCTTTCAGAACAAAAAAATTGAAAACCACTTCAAATGCATTTTTTTTGGTTTTTGTTGTCTGCATGCAGGGATGCAAAAATGTCACAAAGCCAGCAACTACCAGTGTGGTGGGCAGTGAATAAATATGCTTTTAAGGGTGTTAAACATTTACCTGCATGGTTATATCCAAAAAATGTGATGACACTTATCACACTGATGATTATGAAGACAGTAGAGGAAAGTGTTACCCACAACACCATCCCTCTGATCCTGAGACTTACAATTAAAGCTTTTCTACCCTTCTTTGAAGCAAGAGACTACTGAGTGTAATAATAGCCCTATCATGTTTCATGGCTCAAGGCCCCCAGCAAGCTGACCACATTTTTCTGTGGAAAAATTATATTAATTAAAAAGAGTAGCTTGGACTGGCTCCACAAGACGGCTTATTATATGGGATATACTGTATACAGTAATTTTGAGGCCATAAACAATATTTTTGAACTATATTTTTTCAAAAACATCTCTACTGTAGGTCATACCATTTTAACTTGTGTTATGACTCTGGGTTATCCTGATTATATAGTCTAGGGGACCAACACAATTTCGATCTAGCCACCATGACTTATTGCACATGCAGGTGTTTAGATATTTTGACTGTTTTTGTTTGAATGCTATGGAGGAGGAATCTGTAATATTTGTAATCAGCACATTTATGCTAACTCTACACTGGCTTTAAAAAAAAAACATTTGGCCAATTCATTTGCAATATCTACTGAATTTAGACTGAATACTATAGTAGGAGATTCACTTCAGTGTGTCATCTTCTATGAAACCCTTAAAATCAGTGTGGCTTCTTAATTACATAGACCAATAATCAGTTGTAAAATCAAGTGTGCCAATTATTTTAACCAGGCCATATGTTCAAGAAATTTTGTGTTAAAAGAAAAGTTTCCCAAAAAAAATCAGTGCAGTCACTCATTAAGGATGAGGAAACTGTATGCTGTGATGGAGTGTGCGGTGAGGGGTCACAATGTGTCAGCATGGTCCAGCCTTTCCACAGGAAGTACTCGAAAGGGCCCATTGAGGAGACAATGCCATTTCCCTCTCCACATATTTCCTCGAGGGACATTTAATGCTTCCTCTTAAAATCCAAAAAAAGTTTGTGAGTGTGGTAATAATCAGTTTGAGGGATGTGTGCTTTAATGATCTTGGCATAAAAGTATTTTTACCTTGTAACCCCATACATTCTGGAAGGTTGATGTTAAGATTTGTATATATTTTTTTGTAACTTCTTAGACAGCATTACCAAAAAAAAGTATTTTCTTATCAGCATGGCGCTCTGTGCTCACATAGAGAATATTCAATTTATGATGTTGTACATTCTCGCCCTGGCCGTAGGCCTCCTCGCTTTGAAGTGCTGCCACGGAACATCTTGTATTCCCTATAAATTATGGATCAGAGAGATCAGGTCTTTAACAAGTTCCACAAATGTAAACTTTTCGTTTCTGACCTTGGTGGACAGCTTGTAATCCGGCCGCTGAATCTGACAATTTGTGCCCTGTCAGCATTGCTGTCTAACTCTGAGCCAAAAGTCAAAAAATTACTGTATCATTGCACTGACACATTGTTGCCTGGCTGGCATGCACTTTGAATGACTTCTGCAGAATAGCGGCTCATAGGTTTTTTGATATGGTTTATACATTTTTGCCCATTGAAGTGAACACTATTTTGCTGGTATTGGTAACTTTGCAAATTTCAATTTGATTATCTCTTTAACTTGCTGTATTTGAGATCAAAATGTCTCAAATCTAACAGCCTAGCAAACCACTGATCCCACATAAGTGTTATTCTATTTTGAAGGGCATCGTAATTTAAGATTAATTAACAAGACTTTGCCAGCGCTGCAAGGAGACACACCGTAATAATGTCCCACTGAGAGCTGGTGCCGTTGCCCTGACTTCTCACCTTGCGAAAGCCCCAAGAGATCTGCTGAACACAGTGGATAAACACAGCTCAAATGACAAACCTGTCTCCTCTCTTTGCCTGTGTCTCCCTTTTTTTACGCTTTCACCGGCACCAACAACAACACTGGTACATAGTGGTACATATCAACTACAAGGAAACTAGTTTACTTTTAATGTGATATGTTTTGTTTAGTTTTTTCCCCTCACTACACAGCCACCAGGTAGCCAATGCCTTTCAGATAGATAGATTCATTGATGATGTTGATTGGGTCAATGGGCAGCTAAATTCCATTTCACCCCAAATGTGCTGCACCATTTGAAGTGGGATATTTTTAGCACTGTTGTCTGGCTTTTCAATCCATACTTACTGTACTCTATAGCCCCGAGACACAAAGGGCAAGTGGGGCAACAATTCCAAAATCATATAACCTTTTTAAAAGTCCTTGCTTTCAGGGTGGTCCTTTTTAGACCGGGGCACATGTAAAATAAACCACACAAGGTTGAAATATCTTAAAAATTAATTAATCACAAAGCAAGGATCAATTCCTTAAACATTTGGGCATACAGTGTAAGTAAATATACATTTAACTGAATAAAGCTACAGCTTCTTGTGCTGCTGATCTCATCTGCTATAGTAATAGCAACTGCAAAATTTGACTGTTTAATTAAAATGTAAACTGCTTCTGTCTGAGCCTAGGTAATAATAAATGCCCTAGTTTTTGTACATGTTTGTGTATGCACACGCAAACCTCGATGTGCGTGGTATCATGGGAAATGCAAATAATTCAAATGGAACAGCTTGTACTAATGGAAAGTAATATGATGACACAAGTTGTCCGGACCGTGCACATAAACACAAACAAATATGTGATATTTGTTTAGAATATATTTGTGTGTGAGTTTAAACTGTGAGACTGTCAATCAAGATTACTTAAATTAAAACACCCTTTTTTCACAAACTGAACTGAACTGAACAAACCAAAGCTTGCAATGTTTTCCGTGAACACCATTCGTTGTGTTGCTATTGAATTACTACTAATGAGGAACCACACAGTAGTGAATGCCCTGTTGTTACGTAAGAGATTAGACATGCTCAAACGCCACAATGGGGGCCACGGGAGGCAACGCCTCTGAAGCAACCGTCTGCTATATTTAACTGGGGATTCAAATCTGGTAATGATGAAACCGCTCATCAACCGCTCATCAAGGTTTCTCAGGAACAATTAAGTCAACGGTTCTTGGTGAGGACTTTTTGTTCAACCACTTTTCGATACTTGGTTGTGACATCTGGCAATTCATTTCAGTCCAGTCGAATTTCAAAATAAGGGCCTGCAGAAAACATAGTTCAAAGAATCACTGCTAAGACACAACAAAAAAGCCTTTCGTACATCTGGTCTACATTGTATGTTATTCACTGGAATGGTATTTTGTGTGCTATCATGATGACTTAGCACCACCACAAACACAGCATGATGTCCCAGCATGGGTGTTTTATAATACACCATGGGAGCAGGTGAGAGATTTTGTCCATCCTGGAGCAAAGTCCCTTCTGTGTGCATTTATGTTACTTTTTATTCATTTGTAGTAATTTACCTTTTCTCTCTAACCCCCGAGTAGGGTTGTGCTCATTGTTTTACTGCAGAAAAGTGGATGACATAAGCATCATTTTTTGGCAATTGACCATGTTACATTATTACTGGAGTGCAGCCAAAGGGCTGACTGTGATATATTTCACTGCTGTGTTTGCCGTATCCGTGGTAGTTGCAGCGCACAGGAAAAGCATGCTATCGCCTCAGTGCCGCCTGTTAGGGAAAGTAATACCCTTCATTGACTAAGATAAGGCACATTAATTATTCTTTCCCCAACAACATCATCACACATTAAGGACATTTAAAACTATTTTCTGCTCTTTCCCAGCTATATTAGATGAGAAAAGAATGTTTTACTTGTCACCTGAAGGTCTCAGTACTACAGATTGTTTACTTACTGGGTTTGTTAGCAGTTGTAAGTTGTAAGTAAATAATTCTTCACTGACTATTAACCAAAGAGAAGAGATTAACATATATTGACTAGTCAGGAATATAGATGAGCCCCCTGAGGTAAAAGTCAGAGGCTGGATTACTGTGAGAGAGCACAGCGCTAATTGGTCTCGAGGGCTTTTGCAAGTAAACAGGAACACAATCTTGAATGTTCACTTGTCCAAACAGGCTAATTACTAGCCTAGCTGTGTGCACCCTTCCATACAGTGGTTTCTGCAGTGGTGAATTTTTGTGTAGTTAACCTCTCTGCACTTGTTGAAAATGAGTGCACATTGCTCAACAGTCATTTTCCTTATATATTTGTACCAAAAGATCAGCGATTCATTCTAGCACACTCATTATTGTTTATGGATGAACCTGCACGTACATAGGCATCCACGCTCGCACACCTTGCTGACACTTGATTGATTGAACATTTTCTCGGAGCGAAACATAGTTCAACCCAATGCGTCACTTCACCTCATTTCAGGAGTGGAATGTGTGCCCCGTCCCCCTTCACCCTCACCTCATCAGCAACCCCACACCACCCTACTGACCCCTGGGATGCTTGATTTTCACTCATATTTTTAGATATCCCATTGGGCTTTCCAGTTTCTCGTGAGGATGACCACCTGCTGCGCACATCCATCAAGCTAGGCAAGTCCAATTACATCATCAGATGAGGAAGACGTGAACTAAAATGTTGACACGCTGTGCTTTTCAGCCATTTATGGAGTTTTATGTCAGGAGGTCACTTTTGAGACACAATATCACAAGGTTAATCCCAGATTTCTAACGTGTCTGGTGGAAGATTTGACCATAAACTCCACCCAAAATCTAACTGTGGACTCTTCAAAAGCGTGTCTGTATGTTAAAACCTTTGAGAGAACCATATGTCTCCCTCTAGGTACAGCTCAACGCCCTTACAGTTTTTATTTTGCAACACATTTGTTTTCTCACTCGACCCTGTACATGCTTAAAGAAATCCCTCTGGGTTATTAGATGGTCATGTGGCTCAACCTTTTAGCAGTTGTCTGTGTCAGCAGCAGAGTGCACACTCAGTGTTCGGTGCTGTGTGTCCAGATGGAAACCCGAGGGACTTTAGCTTTAAAACATGTCAGCGAATGCAACAGCAGACTCCACTGTTAACTGCTGATAAAGGTACTGAAGGCCAGCTGCTCAGTTATAGCCTGAGCTGGGTCACAGAGTAAAAAACACAAGATGATGAAATTGAGTTGAGTTTGACATCAGTCGCAAGTCTTGCACCTGTTGAACACGAAAAAATAGCATGTTCCCATCTCATCAGGGTTCTTGTTACATAACAAGTGCTCACTCCAGTCTTAGATTGCTATCAGGTGTTTGTGTGCTGTTTGTCACTCTGCAAAAGCAGTTTTTTTAAATTATAGTGTTTGAGCTCACTGAGGCGCCACCATGCTATCACCTCACTTTCCAGGCCACCCTATTGTCCAGAGCATACTGTCGACCTCACAGCTTATAATCCAGTATCTGGTGCCTACTGTGCCATCTCATGCCAAGGCAAACACGCCTGAGGGGAAACTGGCTGCATTTAGAGACTAATAATCGAATAGTCCGGCTCCCCGACCCTCAGTTTTTGCTCCAGTCCTGTGCCAATAATATTTCCGTTGCTGCATTTTGATAATGGCTACAATCAAAGTTCAAAGAGAGTTCATGCCTGCCCTTGATAAACACTGCTCAATATTTACTGTGGTACTTGGCAGAGCTACTGGCACTGTCGGATGCTTTGTTGGTGTGCTGTACACACCATTCTCCTGGAGAGTCTGGTGGGAGGAATTCAATAGGCCTCAAAAAGGGAGTGGCCCAGGGAGCTGCACATTCCAAAGGGTCTCCGACAGAGGCGAGGAATGCTGTTGCTGCTCAGTTGGCTGAATGAAAATCTGGGAGGCATATCCTAATTCATTTTTGGAGACAGAGAAGGCTTCAAAAACTTTTACACAATTAAACACATCCCTTTCTTCAGATATGGAGGTGATATGAAATATGTCACTGCCCTTCTATCACAAACAGGAAAAACAAAAGAGATATTTACTCATATAAAATTGTTACACATTTACCCATTGACCCATAATAAGCAGAACTGACACGAAACCCAATTCTTTATAGGAACACACTGTATTTATTTAAGGTCTGACTAAGGTCAAAGCACTTTTCATTGGTGGTCACAGGTGAACCGAGTGGAAATGTTCTTTTATGGCTTTAACCTTGCGACACGTGGACACAAATGGTCAATAATTACACAGGAAGAGTATGATAACGGAAATGGAAACGTAAAAGAGCTGTGAAATATTTGACCTTCTCTACTGAATCAGGCTTTCTTCAGTTATTCAAATAACGCTGTCAGTTAAGAAGCAGTAAAATGCAAACGTGTTAATGATAGTTAGTTAATGAGACACATTAGTATTATAAATTGTTATATTTCTCACTTATTACATTATTGGAGTTTACTAAGTACAAACAAACGTATACATAACATCCTTTTAACGTTACTCATTAAAAGCAATTAGCGCTGACAGCAACCAGCTAGCATGTTAGCTTGATTATACTAGCTGCAGCATGCAAAAAGGCAGTTTTGTTTGGTTTAACAGAAGTTTAAATTCAAAATATCTCTAATATTGTCTACAAGTACTCAAACACCTGAAATTCATTCGACAATCTGAAATACAGTTTTATAAATTCAAAATGTTATAAATTCTAACAAAATCCCATCCCACAAGCAATCGTATCCTATTGCACCATTACACATTTACAATATGACATAAAACACAGGTTCAGTGGTAAGTATAATAAACAATTTATAAACGGAACAATGAACACAAATGAGGTAAAAAGGAAGGAAAAAAGATTAAAAAAAAGTGGGGGGGGGTCAAAAAGTTCTATAAGATCTCAAATCCATAGATTGATAGCTGGAGGACACCTTTCCTTCCATTTAAGAAGTATAAGTCCCCTGGCTATGAGCGTAGCAAAGGATATAATGTTTTTGCTGCATTGGTTGAGACGGAGATCGTGCGGTACCACACCAAATGTTACTATTATGGCAAGGGGTTCTATAGATATTCACAGAATATCAGAAAAGAATCTCGCTTTAGACCAATGCAATCTATGTACTATCTCAAATTGTATTACTTTATATTTTAGAAAAACTGAAGATAAGTGTATCTTATCTAATGCAAATTGCCATATATTCTCAGAAAGTTCAGTATCTAGTTCTTCTTCCCATTGTCTTTTTAACTTTGTCAGGGGTTCTAAATTGAAAGATTTGAATAAAGTGCATATTTTGCCCATAATCTTTTTAGCACAGGAACTGAGCTCCAAAACAGACTCAAGGAGAGTGCTGGGTGGTAATGATGGAAAGGGAGCTGAGTGCGAAGCAGCGAAGTTGCATGTACTTGAAAAAGAGTTAGGGATTTTAAATCTCTAATTTCAGCTGCTAAAATGATACAAAATTATCATTGACATACAAGTCCTTTGATATAACCATTTTTGGTCCAGGTATTGAAAGATCCATCTATAAACGAGGGTTTAAACATATTATGTCTTGCTACAGAGGCACTTTGCACCAAATCCAAACCTTTGTAGGGTGTAGAAGAGATAATCCCACTCCACCCGATCAAATGCTTTCTCAGCATTGAGTGATAAAAGTACCTCAGCAAAGTCGGGTGGAGTGAGGTTGTAAAGGATATTCAGCAGTCTACGTATATTAAAAAAGGAATGACGATTTGTAATGAATCCAGGCTGATCATCAGAGACTATAGACTATAAAACTGTTTGGACTAACATTTTAGCAAGCAGTTTAAAATCAACATTCAGTAAGGAAATGGGTTGAAATTAGCTACAATCCAGGTTTTTATATATATATAGATATATATAGATATATATCTATATATTTTAGGAACTAATGATATGACTGCTTGTCTCATTGTTTCAGGTAAAGAGTTGATTCTTGGTAGACAGAGTAGGATAGAAGCCAATTCAGTGGTGACATTTTTAAAGAACTTTTAAAAAACTCTTAAAGAACTCCCTCGGAAACCTGTCCGGTCCAGGGGATTTTCCACTTTGGATAGACCTCGTTGCAATAATAAATTCTTCTTTTGAGAATGGGCTTTCTAAATCTGTGGCAGATTTCTCATCAATTATGGGAGTGTTAAGGCTACTAAAGAAAGAATCAAACAAAGATTCATCATTACTGGAATCTGAGGTATAAAGCTTTGAAAAAAATATATGGAAACATTGATTGATCTCTAAGGGGTCCGTGAGTTTAATGCCCATCTCGTTGTTTATTACAACTATAAATTGATCAGCATTCTTTTGCCTTAACTGGTGAGCCAGAATATTCCCGATCTTTTCACCATATTCATATGTCTTGATTTATTTATGAGATTTTAAGCATGTTTTGTGGATGAGAGATCAAATTCCGTTTGAAGAATTAATAGTTGCTTAAAAAGATCAGAGGATGGAGAGTGGGCCAAAACCCCATCAAGTTGTAAGCTATTCCTGGTTAGTTTTTTAAATTGTTCATTTAAACAGAGGAGTAGTGTATTTATACGCCATGGGTGGTAGCTAGAGTGTGTAGCTGGTATACTTAGGGTCACCAACAATGGAGCTTGGAACGATATTACTATTGCCTGAAATTCACACTGTCGAATTAATGGAAGTGATTTCCTGTCTAGAAAAAAAATAATCTATGCGTGAATTTGTTTTACGGACCGGTGAGTAGAAAGAGTAACTTCTACGTTTAGGGTTTAGATAGTGCCAAGTACCAGCCTTGCCATATGTATTAAGAAACATTTGAATTGCCAGCGCTGCACTAGATGGAGCCATAGTTTTGGGAGAGTTATGATCGAGGGAGGGTGACAACATACAGTTCATATCACCTCCTAGTATAAGGTGATGTGTTTCTATATTGGGTATACGTGAAAAAAAGCTAGTAAAAAATTTACTGCCACCCAAATTTGGTGCATATACAGTGTAAAATCCAGTTTCAATTGCTCGCTAGTGCCCCAACGTTTCTCTTCTTTTAGCTGAATAAAAACACAGTTAACTCACAGTAATTGTCTGTGCATCATTTGTAAAAAACCTGCTGGCAACTTTCAATCAGTCATGTCTGTTTGCTTAAGCCTGTTATCTCTGAGATAAATTCCTAAGTGCTGTAGTAATAAACAGAGCTGGGCACAGCTCATCAAGCAGCTCTCCCATCAATCCCATTCCTTCGACTGGGCATAGCCAAAAGGTGAGAGACACATCTGTCAAGCCGCTCATGTCAGTGAAGCAGATTTGATTTGTCAGGAAGTGTAACCTTGAGGCGCGCTACAGTGGCTCACATGCATCTTTGGAGTCGCACACAATGCGATTAGTGATGGGTTTGCAAACGACTATAACACACAGGCGAAGCATCGTTCACTCAAGTGAGCCTTCAGTGTAGCTCAGACCAACTCACTGTGAAATCACCTGGGGGCATGTTGGGGAATATGTTACAGATTTCCATCCATGTCCAAAAACAGAAGCATCACGAAAGTGTGTATTCATTTTATCAACAATTTCAGTGGCAGCAAATGAAATTCAAGCATGACAAATAAAAAACAAAAAAAAAACTTGTTGATACCATTTTATTGAGCAAAACCTTGTGTCTGCAAGATAAAATACTCTTATGCACATTAATATACAACAAATTCCATTTATTCCAGTACTGCCTCTGCCTACTGTACAGGATGATGCATTCATTTTTGAGTGCAGTGCAATAGTTAACATCCCTGGAAAACCAAGGGATGCTCATACATGGTAACCTGAACCAGCAACGCCCAACAGAACGCTTTCTCTCACCCTGACTCTGTTCTGACTGCAACATTACCCCGCTCACCATGACCTCTGGTGCAGCAACTGTATAGACAGCATCTCTGTGTGACCTCATTATGGGTTCAAAGGTCCTCTGACTCAGGGATGACCACAGGCTCAAGGGAAACAGTAGGGAGGGGGACTGGACCGCCTGTCGACACCCACCCCAGAGCAGATCTGTTGAAGGAGGGTCGATTTACCGCCATGTCCCCCTGGAGCTCAGGGTAGTCAGGGAGGGGTTCCACCTGGAGGGGTTTGATGGGAGCAGGTCTGGGTGCCTTGCTGAAGCCACCGAACGGGGTTGCCACCCTGGAGGTGATGGAGTGACAGTGTTTTAACAGTAGTCGTCATGTGCTAATGAGAGGGACTGGAACTGCAACTAATTAAAGCCAAGCAAAGACCTTGACCAGGGGGTATATTCTAAGAAATAGCTTATTAGAGTAAGAAGCATCTTTTTGTTAGATGAAGGACCGTACTTGTTTTGCTCACTCAGCATTTCTGTCAATTTCTAATTAAACAAAATATCCCAATTTTCCTTTTATGAATGAAAAGTTGAATTCATAGGCAATTAAATATGCTCAATTCAATCCACTCACGGGGTTTTACTTTACTTGGTCTGGTCTGGTAGCTTATGCTAGCTAACTTTAGATTCTGTATATAATGAACATTACTGAGTCCGTTTTCTGACTTTATGAGGATCCTCTACCTGTGCTACTGTATAGCATGGTGTAACATTTATCATCATCCAAATATTCACAGTTCAGTTTTTGTGTCTGCTTCTTTAAATTTGGCATTTTGTAGCCATTTGCATTTTATGAATGGACTTGCTGTCCACCTGTAAGGCTTTTACCTGTTGAAACTTTTGAACCCTGGTAGGTCCGGTCGGGGTTCCGGCTTGGGTATGCTTGCGATGAGAGTGTCAGCCAAGGCCGGGTCATTGATGATGGCCTGTCCCCAGGGTGAGTGGTAGGACTTTGGCACAGCTGTACTGTTGAACTTCTCTGGAGGGATGTCTTTCAAAGGACCTCCGTACCCTGGGTGGGTTTACAACACAGACGTCGATTTAAAACAGGGGGGTTTTTTTATGTCAACTAAAGAGCAGGCATTAGTTTCTCCATTCTTTTTCCAGTTAATTCACTTTTACATTTTTTTAAATCTACTTATTTATATTTTTCAATTTGACTTTATTTTTCCGAAATAAATCTGGTGTCTGGCTTGGGCATTTCCCCAAACATGGTTGGTAATGAAGTGAAACCTAAGAGCCAAATTGGAAACAAGCAAACAAGCTGTCCAAAGAACCTTCCCTTTGATATCCTTTTATATAAACAATCACAAACTAGTCAGCTGGTCATGAGTAAACTTGAGCAGGAGTGCATGCAGTTTGCTGATGTCTCATCGATGAGTCGAAGTTGCTTTTTCAGCTTTAAAGTAAAATCTTTTTTGTAACGTTGATTGCGGGGGGTGGGGGCCTGCAGCCCGATTACAAAAGAAAACAGAAAAAATGACAGAATCCATAATAATAGTACATATATATGTAACTCATTAATATCAGTCTGAGTGTGCAACATTGCAATGCCTTCCACTTGTTTTTCCTTCCCTTTATTCCTTGTTGAAGTTCACAGCAAAACAAATCAAGAGGCAGCTTCCCTGTGTTTCTGTGTGTGTGTATCTGCATGCCTGCATGTATGTCTCCCCGCGTAGTCTATGTGTGTTGATGGGAGAGGCCTATCCAAAGCATTATCCTTCAAACCCAGCGCTTCACTCAGGGGGGCTTGCATGCTCGGGCATTACATAACACGGGTCGTCATGTCACGTCCTAACCTCTCACAATGAACAATCTCCCTTCCTGAGTTTATGTTTTGCCCTGAGGAGGAAGCAGGAGAGACCAAACAGACCTGTGGGGAAGTTTACAGATTTTGGGGGGAATCTATTACAAAACACTGTGCAAAAGATTTTCTGAGGCCATGGAATATTGTTCTCGTGGTTGGACATTTGGCTGGGCTGATGTTTTTGTGGGAAAGGACTGTCACACACCCAGCTCTATGTACTCCATGTGGAGATGAAAGAGGGATCCCAAAAAGCCCTGAAAGAACAGAGAGAAACATAGCAGGCTGGCTTTTTACACATAAAGGGCACAAAACCATTCAAATGCACATACAAGTACATTTTTAGAAAGTTTTAACAGCTATGTGAATTATTATTTGACTAGCAAAAACTTTCTACATCTTCAGCATATCATCTGCCAATTATTGTCTTATTTAAGATCTATTAGCATCTGAAGTGCTCACTGTCTATCACTATAGCCTGGCTAAGACATTTTGCTGGCAGCACAGGGACACAGAACATGCACCCCTGGGTGGATGAGTGTGCTATTTTAAGAGTTATAACCATTTGATACCTAACGCACATTGGCCTGATTTCTGCTACAGCTGGACATGAAGACATGAAGACATGAAACAAAGGAGTGGGATGAAGATAGAAAGACAGAGAAAGAAAGGAGACAGGCAGACAGAGGGAGAATGAAAATGTGTAATCATATTCTGCCTGAGGCCAGCAGATTCCAGGCAAGAAGAAAATGCTTTCCTACATGATCAAAGCCTGCTTGAGTACAAACAATGAAAAACAGTTGAATTCTTATCAAAACACGGCACATCCAGTGCTTTGTGGAGAGCATATCCGCACAGTCTGTCCACCAGAAGCAGCACCATTTTCTTATGAGCTGTACTGTACATTCAGTATATTGGAATGTTTAAAAAAAACTGCTCAACTAAAGAGGTTCAGTACGGCAAAAATTATACCAAACATTTTAATGAAGCCAAAACTGTGCAGGATATAGCCTAACAGTGACAATATAAGATAAAATACTCCTCTCAGGACTGGATTTTATCAGTGATGTAATAAATGGAAAATAGGTCCAGTGTATTGTTCTGCAGAAACAGAGACTAAGTAGGGTCACGGATCCTTGAAATGGATTGGTGTTCCAGTACATTGTATAACCAGTGTGACCTACCCGGGGCAATACTGTCTGGATTTGGCAGCATTCTTGTATCTGGTGCGTCGGACGGTACTTTAGGTGGCTGGTCGACACCCAAGTTGTTCTCGCCGCCGTGGCTGTCTGTGGTGTTCCCATTCTCAGATTGAGAAACCATTGTGTTCTAAAAGAAAGATGGAAAACGTGAGTTGAGCGTCAAAGAAAATTTAAACACAGTTTCATTTCTGTTGCGATTGAAAGTTCATCCTAGACCTTGGGAACAGTAGTTGAAAAAACAAGGTCCACATCCTCAGCAGATTGAGTTGCCCAGTTGTCACGGAAATGTAGACGTTCAATTTTCCATTTTTTCTGAGCACTTTGAACCTGCATTAAGGGATTTCTTTTTGGCCACTTGGGGGCAGAGAAAACAAGTTGTAACACAACACTGACATATCACTTTTTAAGTTGATGTTGCAAATTTGTTAACAATAGATGCACATCCAGCAAATACGGAGCAACATTCATTTGGAGTCGTGTTTCTGGCCACCTGACTCTCCTTTTAGCTCAGTCAAGACTTCTGGAAAAATGGTGAAATATCTGGCAAATTAGCTGCTAAATGTTCCACTTTCTTCACCAGCTAGTCACTAACTTTATCTGTCTGCCATTTGGTGCTGGGCAGGTACAGTGGGTTTATCAAAGCTTTGCGCTGTCAACAGCTGCCTGCTGGAGATGACTCTGATGAGAGCGTGTGCGTGAACCAAAACTTAAGACTTAAAAGATGCTAAAATGCTCTGTAGAGGGAATTGCAGTGACCGGTGATAATTCTCTGAGCATTTGTCACTATGAGCAACACCTTTCACTTACACATAGTTGTTTGAGCCGTTGTTAATATAAAAATATTAACTATAGCAGCTGTAAGGGCTTTCCGTCCCTTGTGGTTTAAAAAAGTCAAATGTGGGCAAACTCCATCTGCTGAGGAAGATTGTGTGATAAAATCGAAAGCTCAGCTGCCAACATAGAGGAGCCGAGTCCTTAAAGTGCTAAAAAAATGGAAAATTTAAGCTCTACATGTCTATGAACACTGAGCAAACTCAGTCTGCTGAGGAATATCGTGTAATATTATCGAAAGCTCCAGAACAGCTATTAAGTGGACCTTATGGTGAGATTGTTCCATCAACAATATCCTATCTCATCAACTATATCATAATGTTTTCTGACATATTTAGATTCATTGAATTCTAATGAAAAATGTGATTTGCATGCACAGTAAATTGGTGGCATAGTAGCTTTGCTGAAATGCAATTTTACATGTGGAGTCAAAGCGGTTAACAAACCTTGATTTTACATGTTTTCAAACAACAGCAAGAAGCAGAGAAATTGTCTGGTTCTTTTCCTTACATTAGAAACAAAGTTTTGTGGGCTGGGAAGAAATGTACTGCAGCCCCAACACCCAGCTTTCATCCCTCTGAAAGATATTCATGATTATTTACTCCAAGACTTCCTCAGGAAATGTTGACAACTTGAAACAAAATCCCTACGTTGCCCCCAGCAATAAACAAACCAGAGATATGTGAGTTCTTCTCACTTCAAAGATGAGGGGGAAAACTTCCCTGGAGCATAATAATTACTTTATCTATGGACTTCAAGAGGACAATGAAAAGTACACAAGGCCACCGCACAACTAAATGAAAGAGGATATAACTAGCGCTGCTAATTAATTAGATATAAAAAAGAGAAACTTAGTTAGTTTATCTTGATTCAATTTTTCTGAGAGCTTTGGTACATAAATAGCTTTATGTGTGATCAGGCCAGGCTAAGATAAGTACTGCTGGGAAAACAACATGCTGACTTGGCACACTGCCCATCCATACCATACACAAAGGGACATTAATAAAGCTACCCATGACCAGCTGGAAGACTTTCCCAACTACTATTCCGTGTCGCTCCATGTCGGTAGCACGAGTCAAATAAACACTTCAAGTGCTCCAGCTTTCCCACATATGCTTTGTCAGGTATGTCAAGTACTGTGCAAATGTTTTTCATGTGATGGAGGAAAAAGATGTGGTGAAAATGGATGACTGTGCATGGAGAAAACACACTCTGGTAGTGGGAAATGCTTACAATAACCCCTCTATCAAAGTGTGTTTTAAAAGTTGGCTGTATCCATATTGATCTACTGTGAATTTAGGTGCATTCCAAGAAAACACACTGACATTTAGGTGGTGCTGAGGATTAACACACCAGGCTAGCTGTTTCCCCTTGCTTCCAGTCTTTATGCTAAGCTAAATTAACTGTCACCTCCTGGCTCTAGCTCCATGCATTTAGATAAAGTACAGACTTGTGAGTGGTATTGATCTTCTCATCTAACTCTTGGGAAGAAAGCAATTCAGTGTATTTCCCAAAATGTCTAACTACTCCTGTAACAATCAGTTTAGACACAAATGACTTGATGAGATTGTTTCCAGTGCATGTGTGTTTTTTTTATCTGTTCATTCCCATGTGATCATTGCATCACAGTTTCTGCTTACATTGAGCTGCTTGTTGTTTTCATTCTGGGTGCTCTCAAAAGTGTACTTTTCTGAGCGTCTCTGGCGTATTTTGAAGAGACGGGAGCCTCGATTTGAGGCTAAAGACAGCTCCTCCAACATGATGTCCTTAGGCACGCTCATTTTCTTCCCAAGATCCATCTCTATATCTGGACATACAGAGACAGACAAACAAACAGGTAAAGAGACTGTGCATACAAAGAAATTATCTGATTTCTGACAAGGCAAACTTATTTTCAGATTTCCTATACTCCCACATATCAAACCCCATTGAACACAAATTATATTCACACAGAAAAAAAAAACCTTGCAGTAAAAAAAATAAGGCCCTCAACATGGATTGCTGACATGGTATTCCTGCCAATATGATGAACGAGGAATTATCTTCCCTCGTAATCCACTCATGTCCAGTGCTTGTTTGTGGTTAGCGCCGCGTGCTAGCTACTGCAGGTTGATCATGGAGATGTCACAGGCCTATATCCAAGTGTGAGGCACATGAGCCAGAATATCTCTCAGCTGTCAGTAGCCTTCAGACCCTCCCTATCACAGCCACACAGTTGTCCTCACCCTGAAATAGTGTGTTCAAAGGACAACGACAAAAGGATTAGTTACTTTGACCCATAGAAGTATTCATATGCTTATTTATAGTCAGGGTCGTAGAAGGGAGGGTTGGCAACTGCTGCACTGGCCAATGGTGGGCTCATACTTTCTATAAAGTCAATGTGGCAGTGTCCAGTGCATGTGTGTGTCAGGCAGAGTGAGCTGGTGTTTACAGTAAAATTAATATCTCTGAGAATTAAATGTGTACTGTAAGCCATGGTGTTAAATCCGCGTCTATGTTGATACGTGTGATAAAAAAAGAATGTAGAGGGGTGAAAGGAGCAGGATGTGAGGAGAAGGTGAGATGGAAACAGAAGCAAAGAAAGAGAGAGAAACTGAGAGGTCAGAAGGAGTAGAACACCAGGAAGTGAAGAGGAAATGATACAGCTACCTTCCTGGGCTTGAACCTCCCTGCATATTGCTGCCGCCTGTATTTTCCTCTCCCTGGTCGTCATGGTGGAGAACTGTGACATGGCTGCCCCTGGGGAGTCAGGGGTGAGGCAAAAAGTCACAGGATACAGCGCACCTCAGTACAACCTGTTCAAACGTACAAAGAGACACAAAAGCAAGACAGCAAGGCTGCATGTTGGCCATCGACTGGTCAACACCAAGCATCCACACTACGCACATACACCTACTGAAGCAGATAGAATTTATTGGGGCAGTGAAAAGGGCATAATTAGCACATCCCTTTAAATAACCTTGGGCTGTTGAACGCCAAGTACATGCTTTTCAGACATGGCAACCAGCTGTGTCAGGGCCCAGCGGTCTGGGAATCAATATGTTTGAAATTACCCATGTGGGCTGAAAGGACACAGATAGGGAACTGTGCTGTCACAGCAAACACGTAAGAAGAAAGAGCACAGCGGAAAGTTTACACCAAGGTGTCAGTGAACACAACACAAATGTTTCATTCCAATCCAAAATACTTTTCAATGGAACATTTCATAGAAAATGCCAAAAAGCCTATTCACAATGCAAATCACTTCAACATTTGAAAATCATTGGTTTTCGGCTCAGTAGATAATAGACAGGTTTGCAAACTTTAATTTTAGCTTCAATAAATCAACTTCAGAATCTTGTTATCAGTTCTATAAATACACATTTAAAAATATTAAGCGAAAGAATAGCATAAAAACATGTTTGGGGATTTATTCATACTTGTTGCTGTTAAATCAACATATTCCCTACAGAAAAACGTCAAGCAATAAGACAAAAAGGTGATGCGTTTATCAAAAATATATTTATAAAAAATTACAGAAAATTCTCCAATAACATTCAACTGTGAAACAAGGCAAGCTGGGTGATTGACAGGAAAATGTAGAGGGAACAACAGTAGGTGAATCATGCTTGATTCAAAGTGTCACGTTAGAACGAGACTGCACACCTGTGGAGAGCCCTTGTGATGGCTTACCTGTCCTGAAGGACCCTCAGCGGGAAGTCTCAAGTTGTTCCTGTCTCCTCAGGGTAGGAAGTCAGAAAGGTGAGAGGCGAGAGGGTCAGACCGGGTAGTGTGACCCGTGTGGGTGCTTGCGCTCCCCGACACTGAGGCTTGTCGTGGAGGGGGCTGCAGCCTGAACCGACTGACTAAGTGACTGAATGAGTGGGTGGGTAGGTGTCAGTTTGTCTGTTGACATTGGTATTTAGTTCACAAGAGGAGGGTAAACTAAATTTAGAGTGCTGCCACTGCTGCTCGCTTTGCCCTCCATCTATTTCTCTCTCTGCTAGTGTCATTACAGTAGCTACGAATGGTCTATATCAGTGATTCCCACCTAGGGATACTTAGCGGTACTTTAGTACTCAACTCAACTTATTTGATACGATTTGATTAAATATATATATCCACATTTTTAACACCTGAAAAATATGGCATTAAGAGTGTCTGAAACGAGCAGAAACAGTTATGGATAACAGTGGAAGTTGAAAAAGATAGTTGAAAGTTTGAATACATAGCAGAAATAGATACCTACAATTAATGGATAAACAGCTGAAATAGTAAGTTAAAGGATAAATGGTTGAAATACATTGCTAAAAATATAAATGGTCAATTGGTCAATTCAAGTAGTAGTAGCATAAATGTAAACTTAACCGAACAGACCTGAACATTAGTTCATTTGTATAAAAAATATTGTAACATCCAGTATTATATCCATGTGTAAGATATCATTAGTTAAATAATATTAAAAATTCAAATCAATTAAAATGAACATATTTGGAACATGATGAGTGCTGGTGATGAAGACTTGGCAACCACTGACTCGCCTATACAAGGGGCAATAATCTGTTGCAATCCTGCTGTATTGTAAATACACATGTATTGAAAAACACCAAAGGGATGAAAACCCTCTTTGAAACCTCTGACACAGCTTTAACATCAAAAATAAAGTTGTGTCAGCTGCAATTCTCTATCTGCGCTCCAAAATTGCAGTGCACAGCCAACAATAAATATATTCAGTGACATGGGAACACAGCTCCCTCAGGGCCTGCAGACCAATCAGATACTATTTGTTTTAAATGCCATCATGTGATATAGGAAAGGACTAAGGCCTAATAGGGTTCACTCACCTTAAAATCCAATCACTATGTTTTAATTGACCTTGCTAAATTGAATTTACCTCCTAAATATTTTTTTACTTGGTAAAAGAGACAAATAAAGGAAGGCAGGTTGAGTTTGCAGCACCCAGCAGGTCAGGAAAGAATGAGATGGGATGTTAAAAGTAGCAAGTTTATTGGCATACTGCAATGTCTGGCATAAAGATATCTCTGCCAGGAATCCCATGCACAAAATGAAATATTTTAAAGCTGTGTGTGTTGCACTTCATGATTGTTCATACTCAGATTCAAGCACCACCCTTTTAATAGCTTTGGAATCCTGCACAGCATTTTCAAATTCTAAATTGGTAGGGAAATAATTTCTGTTTATCACGTCCGTCTGTGTCCTTATCTCTCATTCTCTAATGGTTTAGCTACAGTGGGTACCTACTGTTATTATGTAACTGGTGGTCACCATAGGAACAAATCCCTACCAACCCCTCCCAAACCCCCTCCGCTGGATATGCAGCGAGAGGCTATT
Source organism: Coreoperca whiteheadi (assembly GCA_011952105.1). Classification (NCBI taxonomy): domain Eukaryota; kingdom Metazoa; phylum Chordata; class Actinopteri; order Centrarchiformes; family Sinipercidae; genus Coreoperca; species Coreoperca whiteheadi. Next base: position 8,697,287 of record CM022475.1, on the reverse strand, counting down.
CAAGACAACACATCACACGAAAAGCTTCATGGGATGGTACAGCAAGCAACAAATGGCCTAGAGCCAAGTATTTTATGCTTGGAATAGAGAGCAAAGAGCACAAACCCAATAGTGTTATTTGGTTGTATTTATTTTGTAAAATGCTTTATGTGAATCCATATCTGAATTATTTTGGAAGAGAAATTGATTACTGGTGTTGGATTATGACCATAATTCGTGTTGAATGGAAGCAATACAGTTTAATTATCACAGATACACAATAGTATGTCAGGATGTTCAGTGAGCGAGTTAAGACACAACGCAACGCTGTGTGATAAATCCTATTTATGTTTATGAGACTACTTGCAGAAAATCACATTAGGACATTATGTACACTCTGTGGAAACACCAACCTAGCTTTAATATGTGGAGATGATTACAATTCTAGAGCAAAATCCCGAACCAACAAAAGCCACAAACCCATTACGTACTGTAAGCAATTCTCCCACTGCCAGTAAACCTATCATAAACTAAAAAATCTATATATTTTTTGTAGTCATAATTAGGATTCATCAAAATTCCTCAAATCAACTTTTCCTCCCAACTAAAACTCCATTGTCCTCCTTCATACAGCATCACATATTTTCATACACTGAGCTGGAATGTGAAAAATCATTTAGTTTTCAAAGTACCCAAAGAAAAAAATCTTGGAAAACGTTGGTCGAAAGGATGTCGCATTTTTGGCTTCTCATCTTCCTTCTCTGAGTAGTTAGCGGCCACATGCTAATGCACTAATTAAAATGCACCTGGTAAATAAGTAAATTAATCTCACTTATTAGATCTTACATAACAACATGCCCGCCCACAACATGCTGAGTTATGGCACTAACCTTTCCCCAAGTTTTAAGCCTCACTTCTAATGCATCACTGATTGTACTCTGACAGTGAAATGAGTTCCTGATCTTTAAATTCCACCCTCATGTTTCATGGATTGAAAATCAAACAAAACCAGTAAAAATAGTGCACAATCACTACAAGAACCAGCATGCTAGATATGTACATCCACAGCAGAAAATTAAACCAGCATGAATCTTCACTCAATCTTCACTTGCAACTTACCATATGATCGGTAGGTCACTCTTTCTTTCTCTCTCTTAGCATTCTTATATATCTCTTTTCTCAGGACACCATACGCCTATTTGTATATTCTGAAGTTTTCACATAACAGTCAACAGTTACAGTTATCTCCAGATATACTCTTACTATATCAAATCTTTCCAATGATTTTGTACTAAACATGTCCATTCACACTCATTATATCGATTCTGAACAACATACTCATTGTCTCATCTGATGAACTACAAGCCCACTTCAGTGTATAAACCAAGCTACAAAGTTGTCAGTTAAATGTTACTGAAATCATTTTTAAGTCTCCAAACATTCGATTATGGCATGCAAAGATATCATCTAAAATATTTTATACTGAAGATTAAACAGCAAAAAGTAGAAACCATTAAAAGAAATGATATTAGCATGTCAAAACCAGTCAAAACAGTAAAAAAAAACCTTTTAAACTGTCCACTTCATCATATATTAGCTCACCCATGATATTATTGTTTGTTTATATATTGACGAATTAAAAAGGGAACTGCTCTAACCGCACTTGAATGTGTTATGGAACCAGTGAAACTTGGGATTTTACTCATTTAAGGTCACACAGGTTGAGTTGTCTCCTACCGCTTCCAACTCCAAGTGTTGCTGGTGTAGACAGACTTGTAAGTTTGTTTTCCCAACGGCATCTTAAACTCAGAGTAGGACACTGAGGGCCCCAGGTTTGCGTCTGCCATAGGCCTCTGAGGCTGCCACTGTCTGGGCAGAGACCTGTAACCAGCATGACCGGCAGGGGTGGAGACAGCGCTCCTTGTTGGGGACACAAATGATGGCACCGGAGCTCGTCTCTGGCTCCAAGTCTGGCTGCCTGTTTTCTGAGGGGCTTGGTAAGAAACCCTGGCCTTCCACTCTGTTGGCGGCTCGGGCAGCATTTTGCGCTGAGCTGCCAAGCGGACGTTTGAGGCAAGGCTTTGCTGGAGGTTCTGGAAAGCAAAGGCTTCATCCACCAGGCCCAGGGGATGCCGGGATGCAGCCTCCCAGGGCGTAAGGGGTTTGTGGCCCTTCTCCAGCCAGGATGTCTGCCTTGCTGGGGGACTTGTGGAGGCCCAAGCCGGAGGCTTGGGGGAAGAAGAAGCTGAAGCTGACTTCTGGCCTGTGGATGGTACTCTGGCTGGTGGGGAAAGGGAGTAGCTCCTGCCAAGTGCCTGTAAAGAAAGATCAAGACATGTTTATTTTAGTAAGGGTTCATTTTTGTTTGGCTGACTGCTCTTCGGCCAAATCAAATCAGCTTGGAAAATGTTTCTTTTAAGTACTGTAACACTCTAAATTAGTTTTTCATGTTTTAAATTGTTCTTTGTTTGATTCTTTATGTATAAATATGTAAACCATGAAATAGCCAGGAAAATAAATTATTTTTTAAAGCTATTAAAAGCTCTAGGAAACTTATTATTTTAAACTTATTGTGGACTTGATTGTCCATTCCACAATAAGCCTCCTCAATCCAGTGCTTATTTGTCCAAACAGAGTGAACTGCCCTCTTATTTCTTAGAACAACTGGCTTATGAGAGTGCATGGGCTTCACAGAATAAGAGAAATTCAGCTTGTTTTTCATTGTTTTTCATTACTGCTTTGCTAGTCATATGCTCAATACTAAATTCTCTATTAGGACACATAGAAAGCCAAGGGTCATGTGGGGTGACTAAGCACCTCTGCACTATTCATCGTCTCTGACACTACATTCTGTTGGGACATGCAGAAAAGGCAGTGCTGCCATCATCTGGTGAAAGATGTGTATCTCAGCAGATGGCAAGAGGTGGCAGAAATGAAAGAACAGAATAGAAGATAGTGCAGTCATTAAAAAAAGAGAATTGTAGCTGAATGAGTCAAGGGGGAATACAATTTCTGTTGACTCAGGTATCTAGTAGGCCTAAAATGCTTGTGGCAGCATTATCCTGGATTAGGGTAGACACAAGAATGTATGAGTAAATTAGTAGACAATCTAAGGTCATATTTTTATTCTACTGAAGGAGATTGCCTAGATGACTATATATTTGCCTATTATATTTGTCTATTATCTCGCTGCCACCGTGCAGATTGTAACATACATCTCAGAAACAGGGTTGAGCTCGTCTTAAGAATTGATGTCCATGATGGTGTGCCTACTGTTATGAGGCAGTTTTGTTTTGGCTCTGTTTGTGCAGATTTATGGTAAGGCCATAGTAAGGTTTTCTTTGGTCTCCCAGGTACATTAACAAAGTACATTTGAGAGTAGAAGGTTGAACTCATCTAGGATCTTAATGTGATCTGTATATAGAACATCTGTCCTTCCTTATTCTGAATAAAATTATTAAATAATACACAGTATTAGGTACCAAAGTGTAGCAGTATCAGATTACATTTGACATTCTATGTAAACCATTAATCTGTGGTCTCTGAACCTAGAGTAAAGTTTTGTTTGTCGTCTCCATTTTATTTCCCTTTTATTGCATAAATAACATGTTCAAATTGATTTATGTGTGAGATAAAGATGTATTTGTAATCAACCAATGCGGCAGTGGGGGTTAACTCTAGCCATTTGAGTAAGAATCAAATTCCTCCAGATATAGCCACAGAAATCTGACAACTGAAGACACCATTTGATATTAAAACTTCTACTTAACAAATAACTGCCTCTCTGAAAATGCATGACACAACATACATATACATTTCAGCAGGGAGCCTCTCACTTGACCTCCAGAATTATCCAGTAAGGTCGCCTATATTCAGTGAAGTCACCAATCTAATAATACCCTTCATGCATGCATCATCACGTAGTCATTCTTCAGGAACGTGCTTCTCAAGAAATCACCTCAATTGCTGTAAACGTAGGTGATTTGGATAATGAGGTTCTTCTGGCTGATGTTAACAAGCTCTTTGTAGAGTGTATTCATTTGGAACCGTTGCTTTTGCAGAAAGATAGTAGGTGTAAGCTTTAATATAATTTGATGGGTAGAAACCAATGGATTTGTAGCTGAAAATTTTGCCTGAGCAAATATAGAATGCCTTTGTCATTATTTATAGTACAGGTGGAGAAGTGGTGAAATTCAGCGAGATGAAAAGAAAAGAGACTAGAAATAGAAGAAACCCAAAAAGCATGCTCCAAGGAAAAAAGAAAGGAAAGCCAAACAAGGATAAAAGACATTTTAATGGCACTGCAGTGAATCATACAGAAAGTGCACTATGAAGAGAAACACACAAAGGAAAAGGAAAAAGTTAAGAACATGAAGAACAAAAGCAGCCCTGTACCAACAATATATTTGTGAACATTACCAGGCTGGTTATCCTTTCAATAGTTCTTCTTTTGCATATAATTTATCATCTATTTATATAAAACAAACGCAGGAGAAGATGCATGGGACAGTGAAGCTAGTGGAGTGGGCAATACTATATATTGTTTTGTTATCAGAAAGAAATACTGCAAGGGTCTGAGATATAGTAGCTGTCAATGGCTTAAGTTGAAATTCAAGCCTACTATCTCTGGACCTCAGCACTCCCCATGAGGCACTTTAAATATAGTACCGAACATGATGGTAAAAACCAACAGGTGGTAAAAAGCTTAAAATAAAATTAACCCACTTAAGTAGGTGCTATGGAAAAGACTGGGGAAAGCCACTGAAGAATAAATTGTTTACTAATCAAACATTTGTAGTTCAACCAACCAGTGTAAGGAGTACTGCTGTATTCTCCAGCCTTTACTTGAAACTCCACACATCATCTGTGTTAATTTAGCCTTCTCCTTGATATCATGTCATCCCACAGACCCCATCCTTCTCCTTCACTACTTTACTTTTACTTTATCAATTGAATTTATTATTGTATTCAACTGTATTGTTTTTTAGTTGTTTGTTTATCAAATGAGATCAGGCACATTTAGTATTTTCTTCTTTTCAAAAATCAACTTCCTGTTTTCACTGTCTGGTACCATTTGCTTCTGATTTCTTTTTCTCTCTCACTCCTTTTCTTCACTTCTTACTGAGCATCCTGCTTCCCTACATTCTTATATTGCCATCACTTTAGAATCTTTTACATAAAATTACATTTATAGTGAATTTCTAAGTATGCATATATATCATTTTCTATAAAAATGTTAAAATGCACATATAAACTCTTGTAAACGCCTTATAAACAATCATTTTGCCTGGTAAGAAATACTTACATCCCGTTCGAATTCTGATGTTCTTAATTTGTTTGTGATGCCATTCACATTAGCCCTCAAAACTTTAAAAATCATCAAGCTTTGTCCTATGACAATAAGATCAGATAGAGGTGAAGATAGTTATTGCAAAAGCAAGTTTATGTGCTCAAAATTAGCAGTGGATTGCAAGAGCACCAACCCTTTGACTCAAGCAGACACCAAACATGTCATGATTCCATCAGAATCACTCTTTATCAACTGCTGTAGGCTTCCACACCTGAGCTGAGCTCTTTTTAGCTGTAAACTTAGGTTTAGGAGCAGCTACAGTGTTGCCACCTGATGCAGATTCAGGCCTTGCAGCTACAGGAACACTTGGAGCAACATAGCTAATGGGAGGCTGTGGCTGGTAAGGTACTGAGGGAGCTGCCAGGTAGGGAGGGCTATTAGCTAGTAAGTAAGGGGCCTGCGGTGCCTGTTGGTAGGGAGGGTTAGGAGACTGAGGAGCTTGGGGATGATAAGCAGGTGGGGCAGGTTGCTGATATGGTTGGTTATATGGTTGTTGGTATGGACTACCAGAAGCTTGTTGATAAGGATTGGAGGGAGGATAAACATTAGCTGGGTTTTGCTGGTATTGGCCATCGTGCATCATAGGCTGCATGGGCATCCCATAGGCTTGCTGGGGGTATGGGGCATTAAATGGTCCAGCTGGCTGGACGGGGGCCATTTGCTCATATCTAATTGGTTGAGTTTCCAGAGGTGGGTTAGGAGGTGAACAGTCAGGCTTAGATGCAGGGTGCTTGGCAGCCTCTGCTGCTGGGCCATAGGTAAAGAGTGAGGAATTGAGTTGATAGGGTTGATGCTTCATAACATCTATAACATTGAGGGGTTTGGGGGCAGGCTTTTGTTTCTCTTTGCCTTTTTTCTTGGCTTTCGCTGAAGGGCTACTTGGAGGGGCCTGCTTTGTTGCTGCTGGGGGATAAGAGGGGGACTGAATTGGATTATATGCCCGTGAAGGTGGAGCACGTACGTTCGGTGTGTATTTCCACTCATTTGGTAAGGAAGCAACTGGCGATGTTGACCGGCTTGCCTTGTTTGCTTGCACAGTCTGAGAGTCCACAACAAACTTCTCCATACGAGACTGCCTTTTGGCGAACATATCAGCTCCTTTCCCTCTGACGGCTGGCATCTCAAAAGCTGAACCTGGGGATGATGGATTTAAGACAGTGGCCATTGGGTTGATGGGTGATGAAGCTCTTTGACCAATGGTAAAAGAGTGCATTCGCTGCGGTGGAGGTGGAGGGGTCCGGTTTTGTGGGGCATGTTGTGGTGAATGCCAAGGTTTTGGAGAGGGATGAGTGTTCACTGTTGACGTGGAAACATTGAGAGGTGTTTGCTGGGACTGTGGTTCCCATGCATTCTCAGGTGTCTGACGCTGTGTTGGAGCTGAAGGCCATGTATTCATTGGTGGCTGTGGTGGAGTCTTTGAAGTTGACTGTTGCCAAATTGGCTGTGGTGTGGGCTGGGGTGGAACTGGTTGAGCCCAAGGCACTTGATGTTGAGCCTGGTTTTGCCCTTGGGCCCAAGAATTCATGGCCCATGGATTCAAATTGGCTTGGGGCTGCGCTGGAGGTTGTGCTTGGGCTGCTTGGATCCAAGGTGGCTGAACTTGGGCTTGAGTTTGTGATGGAGGCCATACATTAATTGAAGATTGCTGTTGCTGTTGAGGCTGAGCTGATACCCAAGGTGGTTGAGGTTCACCTGGTGCTTGGGCCTGGGGCCATGGTTGTTGTGGAGCCTGAGGCTGTGATTGCTGAACCCATGGCGGTTGTGGCTGAGTTTCTGGCTGAACCTGTTGATACAAAGGAGGTTGTGCTTGGGATTTTTGCTGGGGATGTTGCACCCATAGTGGTTGAGAGTCTGTTTGTGATGGCTGTGCCCATGGGGCCTGGGGCTGCTGCTGTATTGGTTCTTGAGGTTGACCCCAAGTTGGTTGCATTTGCTGCAGATCTGGCTGCTCATGAGAGTGTGTCCAGGGTGTCTGAACCTGTGGATGAGACTGTGGTTGCTCTTGAGGCAGGGCCCAGGATAGCTGACCATGTGTCTGGGCTTGTGCTTGCTCTTGAGGCTGACCCCAGGATGGCTGAATTTGAGGGGTCCAAGTATTTGTGAGGGATTGAGGCTGTGCTTGGGTCTGAGAAGGTTGACATGTCACCCAAGGTTGCTGTGATGGGGACTGATTTGGAGGTGGTTCCTGGGGCTGCACTTGAGCTGGATGCCAAGAATTAGTAGATGGCTGTTGTTGTGCTTGTGTTTGTGCTGCAGCCCAACTAGTCACAGGAGCTGGCTCAGGATGCAGGGTAGAATTCATATGACAATTTTGCTCCTGAGCTTTCACTTGCAGAGGCTGTAGAGATTCAGGCTCCGGGAGAATCCATGTGTGCTGTTCCTCTGTGGTGGTGCTGGCAGGAGCCTCTTGGGGGGCAGGAGGGGAGGAGGGCTTAGGGGCAGGTGCATGGGTTGGCTCTAGTTCTGGAGCAGGGGTAGTCTCTGTGGTGGGGGCTACAGCAGGTGTGGATACACTATTTTCAGCTTGTTGAGGCATGTCCTGGTTGGTCATTTCTATCTGTGGGGACCAAGGAGGAGAATTGGGGTTGATCACAGGCTTTGGAGCCACTGGTGGAGGAGTCTTGTGTTTATGAGACTGGAGGAAATTACAAGCCTCAGCCCCGAGGCTAAGGTAGTCTTCCTCAGGTCCTGACTCAAAACCCAACTTCTTATCGCTCCTGTTGAGGAGGCTTAGCAATACTGGGTTAGGCGATACTTTTGGTGCTTCCTTAAAAGTGAACATAGGCTTGCCAGTATTTCTTCTCCTTGCATCCAACAAAAGGCCAGTCTTAATTGCAGGGGTAGAAATGCGCTCATCACGGGAAGCTATCTGCTCTCCTTGGCCCACAGAATCTTGATTGGTCCCACTTATTGCAGGTGAATAAGGGGTAGCCGCCATGCTTTCTACTGAGAAAGGCTTTGCAGTACGGTTGCTGAAGGAACTCTGCATTTCACTAGTTCGATGTTGAACTGTGCCATTGATGTTTGTACAATAGTGCTGCATTTGCTGTTGCTCTTGATGATATTCTTGCTGCTGCTGATACATTTGCTGTTGTTGATAGTGCTGTTGTTCATACTGCTGCTGCTGATACTGTTGTTGTTGTTTTTGGTAGTTCTGTTCTTGATCATAGTACTGCTGCTCTTGATATTGCTGGTACTGATGTTGCTGTTGGCTTTGTTGGTGTATATTTACATCCATGTAAGCATGGCCCTCTGTTGTGGACTGCATGTAGGAGTGCTCTGCTATCTTCTTTTGAGCCTCTGGCACTCCTTCCACTGGAATCCCATGGCGCCTAAGCTCCTCATGTTCAGCAGAAATCTCATCCATCCTTTGACGCCGTTGGGCAAACATTAGGGCACCCTTGCCCTTGGTTTCAGGCAAACATTCCATCTCTGCTTGGTTGTTCAGGTTCCTTTCAATCTCAAGGAGACCCCTGTCCCAGTTGATAGTTAGCACACCTTTGCTACAATGGGTATTAGTGAGGAAATGCTTGTCTATTTCCGATTCGTTGGGAGCCACAAGGGTAAATTCAACAGTGTGGGTTTCTTGTTTGTCGTCTTCGTTTTCCTCGTCTTCTTCGTCACTGTACTCTGGTTCGTCTTCTCCTGTGCCGTAGCTCACAAGTGTGTATTTCTTGGCCCTCTGCTGATGTTTCTTGAACATCAACACCCCCTTGTTGTTGGGGTTGGGCGGAGCAGCCGTAAGAAGAAGAGCAATACGTTTACATTTGGACTTGGCCTCCTTCACCTGCTTCTCAGACAGACTCTCGCTACGCCTGAGCCCTGTATAGAGAAGGAAAAGAGAGAGTTCAGGGTTTAGAATAAAGTGTCCTAGACAGGGGAATCAAAAGAAATACATCTCTTGGATGGATTTCACCTGAAATTATAGGTATTGTGGAGTAAATATCAACACAAATCATTTAATCTGTTTAGAGGATGTTTTTGTAATAAAAAACCTTCAATCTTTGAAACAGCTCTCCTATGTCTCCTTTTGGAACTATTTCATTTGTATTTTTCAGCTTTTCAGATTACATTTACGTCATTTAGCAGACGCTTTTATCCAAAGCGACTTACATATGAGGAAGAAACTGGAAGCAATTTTAACAACACAAGATAACAAAATGCATAAGTGCATCATACTGACTGAGATTACTGACTTAAAAGGTCAAATTCAGCAAATATCTCCTCACGGTTCGCTAGCTGTCCATTCTGTGCACTAGCATTCATTTTGCGCACTGAAAAAAGATGTGTTGTTTGTACACAGACCTGGCTCTGTAAATGCTAAACAAACAAAGTGTCTTGGACTGAGAACCACAACCCAATTCCAGCCATAATTTGTGTGCCAGGTAACATTAAATTACTTATCCACAGACATTCAGCTTACTTTCGTTCTTGCCAAGATATGCTGTTTTTGTGATGTTTGCTATAGTAGCAGGAGAGTTGTGAGTATCGCTGTCTGGAGATGGTTTTCTGGCTCTGGGAAACGTCTCGTCCTCTCTGGCTGTTTGCAGCAGCAACTGTAGGGACAGTTTGCTAACCCACAACCTAGCTAAGCTAACCCACCATCTAGCTAATGTTAGTTATATTACTTGCTGTGTCATTGTTCGCTCTGTATCATGGTATTTTGCCATGGTATTGGATTTCTCCAGAATTGCATACCCCACCTTTAAGGACAACGTCAAGGCAGTCTTTGCACACTGTATCTGCATTGATCATGTAATTGTAGTTGACTAAATTACTTTAAATTATGAATCTGGAATGTTATTTTTATAATATGCCCATCCTGATTATCAGCTAGAAAATAAAATTTGATTTCATCATTTGAAGAGCAAAAATCGAGCTTGTACAAATAACATGGTGACAGAGGACAAAATGATGTTTCAAAACAATGTTAAGCAAGGCACAAAGACATTAATTTCAGCGTGTAACATTGCACAGATGTAACATTAAACGGATATACAAAACAAAATTGTTTTAAAAATACATCCAATGTTCTCTGAAGGAGGTACGGAGACAACAGACTAATAAACAATTAATACTATCTGCACTGTTGAACTCATATGAACCCACAACAAATATGCTGTAAACTAAGCTATTAACTGATTTCTTCACATGAGAAACATTGCAGTCCATGTCTTCTAAGTCCACACGTAATATTTATACACCTATATCTATGTGCTTTTCTTCATTTGTGATTTTATTACTCCTAATTTGCTCATTCAGTTGAACATTCTGTAAAACGTCCCATAAAGCAATTATGAAATTCTCTGACCCATGTCTAATATCCTCATTTGTTCACAGACAATGAACTACATAAAAATAGTTGTTCATCCCCATAAAGTAGCCAGGAATAGGAATAAGAACTGAGAAAGATTAAAGATAGCCTGCATGCAATAAATCCACCAGGACCAAAGCCTCTTTACCAGTCCTTATCTGTACGTTTACAAGCTGTCCACTTAAAACCTTCTGTTCTTCTTAATTCTTTAACATTTGCTCACACCTTGGCCAATCTGATAACAGACATTACACGACATACACACTCTCAAACCATCGGACAATGCAAGGCTGTAATAAAATAATAAGTAGGCTTAGTTTTTTATATTCCTGCAAGACTAACCTGAAGGTGGAGGAGAAAGCGGGAGTGAGCAATGGACTCACTTTTTTAGCTCAGTTAAAGCAGCCAGTTTGAAAGGATCAGGTAACGGTCTAGGGGAGCACATGCTAGTGTCTGTCAAATGGTCACTTCTGCAGGCATCATCAGCGGGCTGGTGATATATTTATGTCTTTAACACAGCTCCGAGGAACGCCTCAGTGTCCATATTCATCATCAAGCCTCTTCAAATGGATAGTTTCACATATGATCAATTCAACATCATTTTCAAATCTCTTTTTCTTTGGATTCTTTATATTTAGCTTTTTGTCACCATCCTATCTTCACTGTGCCTCCCTACTGTCACTTTGATTCTGTTGTATTTCAGGTTAGACCTGGAAGTGTTCCATTCAAAGAAATGAGCACCCTCCTCCAACAGCCAGTGAGAGACACATACCATTTTGAGGAATACACACAACATCAGGCTTTGGAATGCACACGTTGTGTTGACAAATGCAATTTAGTGTTGACCTATTAGCTTGCAGATTCCCCCTTAAAGAATAGATCCTTATTACCCCCCCCACACACACACACACAAAGAAAGAATGCCCACCAGGACATTACTCCATGGTACAAATGGAAATGGTCCATATACTTACTGGCGTGTCTTGCCCGGTGCTTGTTGGGTTTGTCTTGACCCCCCTCAGTATCTGATTCCTGTTTTTCTGCTGGTGTCGCCTCTTCTGAGGGAATTCCAAATGAGACAGTATAAGACCCAGGAACTCCCTCACAGTGCCCTCCTCCTTCTTCTCCTTCACTTTGGGATCCAACACTTCCACTGACCCTGGGGCCACCCACACTCAGGATGCCCCTCCCTGCGACTGATGCTGCTGGCTGCTGCAAAATGACCTCCACCTGCCCCAGCATCGAAGGGGAACTGAGCACGACTCCATGCTGGCCGAGCGGCTCTCTAACGGAGCACGGCACATACTGTGATATGGTGGTGGTGTGGATCGTCTCAGTGGCCTCTTTGTTTGAGAGTTCTCCCTGGATCCCCAGAGCACTCCCAAGAGATGTGCAGCCCACGTCGTCCAAGGTTTGCTCAGACAGGGACACCTGGAGCTTGACCATGTCCCCAGGGGAGAAGCACTGCCGTACTTCTTTATCATTTTCATTAAAAACAGGCTCCCAACCTCTCCGATCACCAGATGAGGGAACATGTAGCTGGGTGCAAAGCAGCTGGGGTCCCTTGGGGAAATCTTTGTTGCTGTCAAATTCCCCATCGTAGGCCTCGTCCTGGGACTCAGATATGTGGAGTACCCTCGGGCTTTGGGACCTGTGCTTTGGGGAGAAGATGTGGAGGGTGGTGCTCTCTAAAGCAACACCAGAAGAGTCCCTCTCACCACAGTATGTCTCTTCAGATTCATAGTCTTCTGAGGGGATGGTGCAGTGTCTTTCAGAGGAGAGGGGAGAACAAGAATGAGTGAGTGATGCAAGTTTTCTTAGTTCAATAACCACCGTTGATCATTAATATTAATAAGATGCCACCTCTTATATTATATGTTTTATAAACCAGGAATTGTTTTTTTGGACCTTCCATTTAAAGATAAGTTACATTCAGACTAATACAAAACCTCTATGCTGCCTTTAGACTATCAGATTTTTTTTTATCAAAGCAATCAAGTAGATTTAATCTTCATGCAGCAAGTTAAAGGAAAGGGTCAGCTCACTGAAGAGGAAAGTAATCACGTAATTGCTCTGCCTAATTTCCACTTTCAAGGTCAGCAATGAATGACGTAATAGAATATCATTATCTCTGACTGCAATTATTGAACTTAAGCCAATTAGACCTCAGTGACTAGTCCTTTTCTCCAAATGGCAAAGAGTGACATATCATAATACATTTTGATAGCCACAAGCTGAGGTGATCTGCTCTCTAAGTCTACAGAGACAAGATTCTATAGTCATGCATTCATAGAAACAATCTTAATACAAATCCTGTACTGTGCTTATAGTCCTGCTAAACTTCAAAGAACACAACTTTAAATTAGAAAAGAACTAGATTCAACTTAACTATGCCTGCATATCCTTCTGCAGTTTAAATGTGGGCACATCAAGGCACATGTAGCAATATTTGAGGACATGTCACCCAGATAAAGAGACTGGCAACACCCTCTGAGTAATGGCTGAGCAGCTGCATGTCAATCAGACACACAAATCTGTAGCACATTGGCCAAGCCAGTTGGTAGGTCAGCATGGCTGACACACATTAACCCACTTATACACACACACACAGACATGTATGCACATATATACACAGACAGTCAGTGGTTCACTGAACTATGTAAAAGGGCGCAGGTCATAAAACAACATGCTATCTAAATGCTAATACAGTGGTGCAATAATTATTTTGCATTGCTGTCGTGAACACCAAGGACCTACAGTACTGCATGTCAGACATACTGAATGTACAGAAATGTTCATACGTGATGTTGTGTTTGTGTTATCTGCAATACACAGATTTTCTTTGGGTACCACTACCATTAATGTAATGGGCGGTATGTGGCACTACCTTTTGACAAGCAGCTGCAGACAGTCGATCGATGTGTCGATGAGGGCAAAGGCTCGTAAAAGGGTGAGATCAGCACATGGCTCTCCGTTGAGTGACACCACCTCGTCACCTTCCCGCACTCCAGCAAGGAAGGCACGACCACCTTCTTCTACCTGTGGAAGTCAAAATCTTAGTAAGAGGACAAACAGCATATCAATCACCGGGTCAGCGTCCATTATCAGCATAGGTAAAGTTTTCACTAACAGGTAACAGTATCCTCAGCTGCCGGCAACCCCTAAAACACAAATGTACTCCCTCAGATAAAGATCTTGAACAGCTGTACAGTGAGGATGACCCAAGTGTGAGAAGTGCCCTCCAACCTTCACACACAGCCAAGCTATGACAGTGCTGCTATTTACAGGAAGTCAAAATAAATTGTTGAAATAATACAGAAACTTCTCCCTCAGGTCAGTGTCATAAATCCATTTTTATCTGGGAAAGCAAGAGGACAATAGTATTTTATTGGTATCTTTAGGTTATGAAAAGTAGTCAGAATACATGCATTCTCATGAGAATATGATGAGAAAAGTCTTCTTCTTCTTCTAAGTAGAGTATAAACACAAGAGTGAGCCTACAAATAATAATGTAAGCAAAACAAAAATAAGTGTAAATAAACAGTGGTTTATGTTTAGCACCGAGCTAAGCACAATGTTGAGGATCAATACAGATAAAATGAGGCTTCCTAGGAAGGCTAAATGCCTTTGCCGTGTATAAGGTTCAAGCCAGGCAATGGATGATAATGTGTGTAGAGGGCAATAATTCCCTGTGAGGTGCTAAGTGAAGTACATCCCAAGTGATTGAGATGAAAACACATTTTCCAACTGGACTGTTCATTTTTGAGAGATATTAAATGAGGAAATGAAAGGTGAGGTGGCGGCCTCTCCCCGAAACTAATTTAAGAAATTTGGAAAATAATCCAGTAAAAGTATAGAACCAACAAGTCAAGCAAAAATGTGCACAATTCACAGTACATTTTACAATCAGTTTCATTGATATCGAAGTAGGTCTACCTTGTACTTTAACCATGCAGCAGCATATTATTGCTGTAGGCCAGCTCTGTGCAGATCCATTTAAAGGGCACCTCTTTACACAGCTAAACTAATGACTGATGGTTTCATTCCCTTGTAATTGGTTCCTGAGGCCTATAAAATGGTTCATTAATAAGAGGATTTAATATGGAGAAATACCTCATACATTTTACACAAAAGGCCACTTATACAGCTAGGGGGATAAATGATTACTTCAGTACCATGCAATTAGAGGATATGCGCTCAGAAAATATGTTAAAATGTTTTGCAAAAACAAATAAACAGCTTTGGAAAGAAGGTTTATAATGTCATTATTTCTTGAGATTGGTAACCACTTCAAAATGTACCAGTCTAGTAGTGGTACATTTTGGGGTGTTTTATCATGTTCACCCTGACATCTCCACTTTAATTCTTGTTGCATACAATCACTCTCTCATCCCCGTGTTTCTTGCCTGTCAACTGTCAAATAAAGGCAAAATACCATTGAAATAATCCTAAAATATTGGAAGAGATAATGCTCCACAACTCAATTCATTCACCATAATCAAGTGATGTATCTTAATCTTTGACTTGGCTAATTCCCCTGAAGGATTCATTTACAATTTTACACTAATGTTTATGATACATCAGAGTTAATACAGGTTAACCTCTGCTGACACTGAACATGAGTAAATGACCATGCTACTCTGCCATCGATCATGCTAATGTCCCTTTGCTACTGTGGCAGCACTCTCTTCAAGTTGATTTATTTAATCACACCATCACTAAACAAAATCAGTCTCCTAGGTTTCTTATATTATAGTTGCTGTTACCCAGAAAGCCTTCCTGGCAAGCAGCAGCCACATAAATTGTGGAACTTTTAAGAGCTCAGAGCTCTGGCATTTCAAAACCGTGGTTATCCGTCTCTGTGTTTATTTTAACACACCACACAAAAAGACTCTCTCATGTCCTGCAGGACTTTCATATAGCAAAGGTAAGGCGGCAGTAAGAAGACAAAAGTGGAGAATGCAAAAAAGGCAAAAAAATGTGTTTGCCTTCTTTTCTAGTTTATTGATGTAAATGTTTAAAAATCCCCAAACCACTGTAAACAAATCGGGATAAATCATGTTATAATTTTACCACAAAAACTTTATCTCGCATATCTTTTTCATTTTGGAATTTCACAGGAATTGAGACCACTAATCAACTTTTGCAACACCATCGCCATGAACATGCGTCCAACTCAAAAGAATTGCAGTAAAACAAGCATGTCACTAGATGGAGACACACACACACACACCCACAGACAGACACACACACCCACCCACACACACACACACACACACACACACCTTTTACTACTGAAGGAAGAAGAGGAGAATCCATGGATGAGCATAACATCAGCATTGGGAGAGACTGCAGTTTATGTCCAAAAAACACAAAGTTACTTTGCGCACCAAATGCAGAGCAAAGATTTAGTGATTTGCTGCCCCCAGAACCATATGAAAACCCATCCCGATGAAACAGTTCATCATCTGGCTGGCCTACCAATAATACTTCGGTTTCATTATTTGTAGTTCAAAAGCAGATGCAAAATCAAATTGTACTTTTTTTGCATCCATCAAAAAGACCTTGTGTTCCAACATATAAGGAGCACTACCGTACCTGCTTATTTAGTACAGAACCTTAAACACATAAGCCTGAGTCTTACATAAGCAACATCCTGGACAATACAACCGGCCTACTTTGCTACATATACAAAAATATTTTATGAGTTGCTTTATAGAGCTGTTAACTTTCAGATAAAACCCCTCTGATTCCACCCGTCAGTTTCTAAGAGTTAACAGTGTGCAAACAGGCCCTATAAGGCAGCCTGTGTGCCTGTCTATTGGGACTCACTCCTCGCTACAGGGAGGATAGTTTGTCTGGAACGCCACAGCAACCAATCGTGCTCCAAAAAAGGAAGGGAAACATTTGTCGCTGTCTCTCCTCGCGACACAAAGGTACACAGACAGTCGGGCAGTGTTCAAAGGAGGCAGATACCACCTAGTGTCTCAATCCAGTTTGCCATATGCTGCTTGTGAAAAAAAAACAGTCTCTGGTAATTGTGCAGGAAATGATAACAAAGAAATGCTACTGGAGGTGTCAGAAGGGAAGAACATAAACAGGGTTGGTCAGTTATTTTCAAATAAAGTGCTTCCAAAATGCCATTGCCCTCCTCATCAGAATTTACTACTGACATCATGTGGGGCCACAATTAGAAAACATTATATGCCGTGTTATCCCGGGTTGCCCATTTTCAAATCATCTATTTAATAGGCTTAAACACAACAGAAAATCACAGGAAACACAGGACCGCATAATGTGTCCACATAGCTCCCGGCGGTTCCTGCCCTTCACAGCTTAAAGCAATTATGTTTTTACATTTCAGGGAAATATTTTCCAGCCACCTTACAGGTAACACTCACACCATGAGGGAGGATAATTACAAATAATGTCTGTATTCACTCATCTATCTTTTTTTTGTCTTAGAGGTAAGGTGTAGAAACATTTCCAGGGTCAGAGGGTTTACTTTATTTTTTTTAGTTCAGTGAATTTATTTGTCAAGGACCATGTACAAAAAACATTCTCATAGAAAGAGAAGTGATGTGCTGTACCAGATTGAGCTACTAGCTAATTTGTATTTGCATTCCCTGGGCATATTTTTAATGCAATTAATACAACTTCAAAATACAATAAATACTCATTTCAATATCCAAACATATATATATATATATATGTTTAAATGATTGCTCCCACCCCTATACAATATAAAGACTCATTCCCACTCAGCCCCCTCCCCCACCAACAATTTCCAACTTACTGCAAACACATTGTATTGTATTATGCTGAATTATATTGTATTAGTGTTTATGCAAGACTTTCAGTTGTCTTTATTTATTTTAACTTTATTTTGAGCTAACAGAACTTTGCCTAAATGTTCCTAAATTTTGATTTGTTAAAATGTATTTTTTTGGGGGGAAAGCCTACATAGATATTATGTAAACAATACTGATAATATATTATCAATTATATTAGAAGTTAAGAGGAGGATTACAGATGTTTCCTTTTACAAACTTAACAGGGGGTGTGACTAAATGTACATTTTGCAACATTTACTAATGTCACTGTCCAGTAAAAACAGTGTATCTCCAAAGTTTGTGTGTGCTCCTTTGTGGCTTCTTAAGATAAATATATCATTAAAAAAACATTTGGGTTAGCTGAAAAATGTCTATTTATCTTATTTGCAATATATAGGCACCAGTGAAAATACTACACAGTATACAGTCACTATAACCATCCACTATGTGCCTTCAGGTGAGGAAAATAAACTTGACTTGCACATGTTAAAATAAGATGATGTACCTCACAGGATTACAATTTCAATGCCTATTTTGCCAAATATAAAAACACTATTCCTATACACGATCCTTCTTTTTCATAATCTGGTGAGTCACATCTCACTCTGGGTGGCACTGGCAAGGAACATTCACAGCGAGGGAGGAACGCTGCAAGTCACAGCTACACACAGCACATCAAAATATGAAGCTGTTGGAGCATCGGCCTTAATTTGCTCAGTCATCATCTGAGGTCACTGCCTTCTCCCGGGACCAGGATGTAGATGTTTTGCTGAAAAACACAATGCCAAAAACTCCAGTAATGGAAGGAGCTGTGAAGCCCTTTGTTTACTATGGGAAATCAGCACTGAATGAATGCAGCAACCACATTTAGCTGATTGCTTGGCAGCTTAATAAGGTTCCTATGGTGCACTATTAGGACTGGAGCATTGGCAACAAGAGCCCTCTTTTCTCTGCAAACCCAGGCAAAGAGGACTTTTAATTCAAGCTATGAATATAATTTGATGGCATGAGGCTAACATTTGGATTCGTTCTTATTGGTATAGACTCTGAAAAGTCTTGCATTAAGATTGCATTTGCTTTGTCATAGAGTGCTCCATAACTGGTCTGATGCATGTTGACATTCCACATACCAAGGTGGCATATCTTATTAATTAGCAGGCCTAAATGTGTCCTGTTCAGGTTGGTAGGCCAGATTTAGGCAATTTATTTTTTGGAACATCTGCTGAGTATTAATACAGCATACATCTACAAGTCTTACTTGCTGTAGATCAGATGCAAATTGTTCCAGGTTTATCTAAAGGCGTGTTGGTGTATTGGTGGGTGAAATTGTGTTTTTTGCAGTTTCTGTAGCTTTAAAAAATAAAGTGACCTCATCAACTTTGTACTCAGGCCAAGGACTCCAAATGAGAAGAAAAATACTGCCTCCCTTATATGGAAAGAACCTTTTAAGAGTGGATACCCCGTGCCCTTACACTGTACTGCCTGTCAGTACACTGAACAATCACTTTCTCTCAGGAAACAAAACACTGTTTCCACTACATTCAACAGAAGCTTTAAGAAAACCCAACACAGTTTATCAGACACAGGAGAGCCTCTAGCTTAAGAGTATATTTGTCATGATCTTGGTATGTTTGCCTTTTTGACTTTTAACTAACAGACTTGGCTCTCGGTCCTGCTCACAAGAAGAGTTTGGGGGCATGTTTAGAGTTATGCCTTCCAGATGAGGTGGACTAAAACCCCCAGATGTCCTAGACTGAGGCATATGCATCGTATGTAGCTACTTCACTGTAATAACACTTAAATGCAGTGTATTCACAAGACTTTTTTGCGTAACACGTGAGAACACTTTGGAGGCTAGAATACCATAGAATTGTGATTTTGTCTTTAAGTCATTTTGTTTGCATATGTTAGTGCAACTTATGGAAACATCTTCAACAGAGACCCACAGTATACGGGTATGAAACAGGTATCACTTATTTTATGCTTTTATGCTGATATAAGCCAATCACTGAATTCCAGAATCAATGATGTGATTTCTTTTAGTCTCTTAAAATCAACTGACCAGATGTTTATGAGCTAATTTGAGGCTTCAGTGGACATGTATCCACTTGCTCAATTAGACGAGACTATTTCATGCCAACAAATGTGGAAATAATATCGACATTTATACAAAAGTCCCACTAAAATTCACAAATGAACTTCAGAACAATTTGAAATGGGTTAGGCATCTTTTGATGCTCTCAGAGTGCTTTCTTCTGTTGGAGCTTTGATGTCGCAGGAATGCAGCTTAAGAAAAACATTTCCATGTTCACTACATGGATGACAAGTTGATGAGGGATCTGTGCAGCTTGAGTACTTGTGAACATGCGCTGTTACAGAATCTCAGCAGCTCTTCAAGGTAAAGGCACCTGGCTTTACCTCTCTCAGTGCACATTTAGATCACAGCAAAACATCTAAAACTTCTGAATGTAACCTAATCTATTTTTTTAGTTTATGATCCATCCACTTACACAAATGCTCGGTAATTGTAAAAGCAGATTACTGTATTGAGTGATATTATGCGCTGAATGAATGCAACCTGTAAAGTACTGCAGGCCAAAAGATAAGCTGTTGTAGAGTGTATGAAATGAACATGCACTTCAAACTACAAGTATGAATCAAATGGACCACTAACAAAATCATCACAGCTGACTAGAACTAAAATGGTGTATTTTAAGTCATAACAAGTTGCACTTTGTTGCCTGCAACACATAAAAAGGTGTGGACAGATGGGTAAAAGTATGAAGAATGGACACACAAATTATGCACAAGTAACAGCCCAATGCCACAAACAGTATTATCCATCTGTACTCCCTCAAACTGTTGTGTCATGTCCTTGCAATATGTAAAAGTAAAGTCTGTTGAGCATCATGAGAAAAGTGGCATCATAAGAGGGCGGATGAAATTACCTATAGCCTAAGGTTTATTACCACACTATCAGGCTAAACAAATATTATGGAACCAAAGCATAACCTATAATTTGCCTAACCTCCTTGCTGTCATTTATTTGAATGTTCTTTTAAAGTGATATCTGCATGGTCATATGTTAGTTTTAGCCGACTTTTGTTGTTCGTTCGCATTGGTATTCCCGCATAACGCACATGCCTTTCACTCTCCAGGTCGGTTACTCGTCTGAATAATGCTTTGCTTTCTCGCTGAAGTCTTTGTGAGTGATAACAGATCACACTGCCCTCAGCTTAACACTCTCCCTTGGCCTTGACCATATAAGGGTCCCGAGGAATCTCGCACGAAAACACAGCCAACGCACACAAAAATGCCGCGACGCGCACTGCTCCGAATACGCTACATTCTCTCCCACCAGAGTTCGTCCAACTTGTTCAAAAATCGCTTTTTCCCACGGAATTACTCAACAAAAGCTGATACCATAGATAAGGGACTTATTATTCAAACCGGGGAATTTATAGGCTCTCCA
Organism: Coreoperca whiteheadi; assembly: GCA_011952105.1. NCBI lineage: Eukaryota > Metazoa > Chordata > Actinopteri > Centrarchiformes > Sinipercidae > Coreoperca > Coreoperca whiteheadi. Next base: position 8,676,339 of record CM022475.1, on the reverse strand, counting down.
CAATGAGATTAGTAAAACTCTCATTAGGGCTATTTGTATCATCTTTGCAGTGAGAGCCCAAGATGCTCAGCTGACTGATCAATAAGAAAAGTCTGGAATGGTCCTGTTTCATCCCAAATTAATAGCTCAGTATAAATAAATGGAACACCTAACACAAAGACGATAGACAGACAGATAGATAGATACCTGGGAGACTAAGAAAGGTCTGTAGGTGTCCCCCTCTCCCTCTCTCAAGGTGAATCCCCAGGGTGCACCACCACGCAGCGTTACGCAGATGTAATCCCCGGTGCCCATGCTGCGCACAGCTCGTCAGCCAAACCTCCACAGCGCGATCATCGAGCTGTCAGTCGGACCAGCAGCACTTTACAAATACCACCTCCACCACACCGCAGTATAATCCCCATCACCGGAGTTCTGCCTGAGTCCAGCCCGCTCAGGAAACGTCACGGCGCACAGGACCCGCCTGCAGGCGTTGCATGCAACTAGTGAGCCCTTGGACTTGTGTTGCACGCTCTGTCTAACCTCTCCGACCTCTGGCATGAACTTGGAAGAGCGGTTACATGAAACTGCGAAGACTAAATATCATCCAATGTATGCATAAAACCTAGATAAATAGGTTTAACCTAGATAAAAAAAAAACACAAACCGTGATAGCTAGTATCACTAATTCCCTGTTATAGATTAAGCAGCAACATGAGAATATTATCGTGTATTAATCAATGCATCAGTAATTGGGTGATCCCATCCTATTTTTAGACACCTGCAATGCGCACACCTATTGCATCCTTGTTCATCATCTCCACTCTGAATGGTTTGGTTTTTAAATTCGTGTAGTGTTAGTATGTTTTTTCTTCAGTGACATTACTCTACTCTACTCTACTATCAGGGCCATAGATGAGGGTTTGGAAACTGAGGACTGGCGGACAAATTGCCCACATGCGACCAAATGTCTCCACAACTTGTGTCAGACCCCCAGTATACCCATATATGTAGGCCTATAGGGGATATAACCTCAATGATCATTTGCCTAATCAATGGAATTAAGGAAATCTGTTTTTGATGTCGGACAGTATGTTACATTCCATATTTTTCGGTAGGATATGTTTGAACAGAGAGTGAGCGCCGTTATACTCAGAGTTCAGATAATGATGAAACAGACAAGTCCACATCCCCTGTGCTGACGTGTATGGGTTCCCTCTTTTTCACGCATGCGTACAGCGGTGGACACGTCTCACAGCCAAGTCAAGTTACCTAAAAATACATCGACCAGAGCCAGAAGTTCAGCTGTATACTTTTCAAGATTAAAGCACATTGTAACATTTTAAAGCAAATCCTTGGGTGTGCACAGGACGTCAAAGTTGTTTTACTAAGCGGAGAAAATGCAATTTTCTACAAACGGGCGTTTTGTTTGAGTCATTAATATTGCGTAAGAACGTTTATTTGCCATTGCTGATTTTATTTTGAAATACATAACCGGAAACGCTGTGTCTTTTTCTCCGTGTCGACACTGAGATTTTCGTCGCGCAGCCAACATCGCGACCGGGGCTTTGGTGGAGTTTGACGTGGCACTCTGCTTTCACTGAGGGCGATAGACAGCGAAGAGGACGCTGCCCAATATTCAGGTAAATACCGCCACGACAATATTCACTCAGCTGACAGAAATGTGCAGTTCTGTCCCAGCTCACTCTTTATTTGACGGTATTTATGTGTGACACGAATGCGCCTCTCGTGTAGAGGAAAACTTTGTAACGTTCGTCTAATTTCCGCGTAGCTAGCAAGATGTTTTCTTTCCATCAACGCGTAACGTTAATCAACACCGAACGATGTGCTGTGACGTTACTGTTTCGAATAGGTGTTAAGCTACATGGTATAGCCACAGTATTGTACTACAAACAGGACAACATGTGTGCCCGTTCGGCTGGATGTGAACTGAAGGAAAGCAGGGATGCTCCGGGTTTTAGCCATCATAACGGTCTTTGACGTGGCAATTCTCGGGGGTTGCAGATACAATTAACCACGGCTATTTATTTTTTCTTGCTTTGTGTTTGGGTTACATGTGATCAACTGGTGTATTATGCAGTAATAACGGGCTTTCAGAGGTTGTTGGAGTTGTTAGTACGCAGCTGTTATTTTTGTTGACGCCTCTGTGCCGAGGTTCAACTTGTTTTAAAGTCTACTGGCTCATTGCTTTCACAACTCAGTTTTTACTGCGTCCCTGATGACTGAAAAACTCATAGTCCTCTGTAAGGGTTTCTTTAAATGGGCTTAATTACAGGCTTATATGGGTATTTATATTGACAGAATATGTGAGGGTAAACACTGTACATTAGCTTATGTTGACAGCAAAACAGAAACGGACAACTCATGTAGTCACTTGAAGATAATGTTAGCAAGGATAGGCCTGCCTTATCTCTCAAGAAGCAATGTCAAAGGTCCATATGCCATGAGCGTTGATTACTGAATGAGGTCAAATATCAGCTGTCGATGGTGTGAATGTGTAAACAGGCTAGATTTATGAGAGCTTTAAGAGTTGCATTAACAGGGAGGATGCAACGGCTGGTTTTCACCAGGAAGTTTCTATTTCTATATCATTTGTTGTCCAAATTAAGTAGTACATGTATACATCACGCAAACTTTAAATTTCACACGCTTTCAACTTAACAGGTTGTCAAAACTCATTCGTCCTGGCATGAGAAGAGAGTAACAGTCATCCCATCAACATGAGTCAACAGGGTTATGTTGCTGCACCCCCATACTCCCAGGCCCAGCCAGGGATGGTGGGCTACCAAGGTGGATTTGGAACTGGTCCTGCGCAGCCCCTCTACGGGCACTATGGGGGACCACCTCAGGCATTTAACTCGCCACCAACAGGTAAAGGACGTCTACCCTTGTGTTCTGATTGTTTCCCAAATAACAAGGTTGCAAGGCTTTCGTTTAACGTGTTCAGTCTTGCCACCTAGCAAAATCAGCTCATTCATTCTTCAGTTGTATCAAATATAGCAACTCCATAACTTCAATAGAAGCTCACAATTCCCAAGCTTTCACAGATGAAGTTTGCTGTTTTGGGCTGAATATTTTCAAATAACAGGCCTGAAGTGGGTGCATAACAGAATATGAGTACTAGCTCGTTTACACGTCTTAAGTGTTTCGTATTGTACCGTTCATTATGTTTTATCTGTCATGGAGTGAATTTGTGTTTCCGCCCTTTAAATAATTCATGCGCGATTCCACTGTGATAGCACACATGTTCAGTACCAGCGGCACGAGCAAAGATACAGTAACTTTATTGGCTTCATTTTAAATGTCACAGCACACTTAAGCAAGCTCCGTAGGATTGAAGTGCTAAAATAAAGTTCTTGACTCTCCGTAGAATTACTGACATACTAAGGTCAAGACAACATCAAAGAAACTGTAATGGTTTCCTGAAAACAGCATGGAGATCCACTGCTGCCACAGCTGACAATGGACAGAATGGACAGTGGGCAGCACTGGAAGCAGATTTCTGTTTGGACCAACCATTTCAGTCACAGAGATCTGTTCAAGCAAACTGCACACTAAGATGTGTGTTGCATACTTTCCGCACATGTCTGCAATGATGACCCTCTAGGAACTCTGAGCTCACTTACATATCTAGAGTGAAAGAGTCTATTAGCGAAATAAGTCATATTCACATGCTTTGACCATACTTCGTCTAAATATCATATCAAAGGTTTGGATCTAGAATGGATTTAGCTCCGATATAGTGAAAAACCATACTGTGCGCATGGTGTCTGTTACTCACTGCAGGTATGATGAAATCACCAGTTTCCTCTGCTGCCGGCATGCCTCCACCACCAGCGTCCAGTCAGTACAATCCAAATGTCCAGCAGAATGGCGCACATCCACAGAGGTAACAACTACACAGCAACTGTTCGCCACGGCTAATTTTCTTTCTGAAATCAACATCATGACGTTAGAAATGTGCAAGCATTGCAGTGGAAATACATGAAGAAAGATTATCTACAGGTGATGACCCAGAAGAGGATCTGCATTGTTAAGTTGAGTGATTGTCCAAGTACAAAAAAAAAGTGTTCTAATCAGCAAGGATTAGACGCAACAGATCTATTTGTTTCATACTGCATGTTACAGCTTCAAGTATTAAGCACATCACGGGATCACACTGTACCTTCTGTATATTAATACGTGTTCTTATATTCCTCAGATACCCTGCTCCACCAGCTGCTTCTGCTGCTTATGGACAACCTCTGCAGTCCCCATACAACAGCATGGCCTCTGCGGCCCCGCCCACAGCTCAACTGCTCACCAATCGGATGAGTGCTATGAACTTGGGCAACTATGGTAAGTTTGCTATTTACTGATTTATACTTGTTACAGATCATACAGCAGGGTGTGGCATACATAACATCAGACAAAATAGAGTAGCCAAGTAATAGTATTTCAGTAGAAGGGATGAGACAGGGATTTGAAAACTGACAGAAATAATGTCCTCACCAGATTCTATTTCTTCATTTCATTTCTCAATTGTGTAGGCCCAGGTCCCATGCAGAGCGCTCCTCCTCCACCAAGCTCTGTAGCCCAGCAGCCTTTCCAAACATCCCCTACTCTAGCAATGGGCCAGCCACAGATGCATCCAGGCCTGCAGTCCCCCCACATGTCCCCCCAGATGTCTCCACCACAGTCACCCCCAGCAAGCCTGTCAATGGCAGGCCCACCGATGGCAGGCATGGGTAGACCCTTCCCCGGACCACCTCCTCCAGGACCCGGGGGCTTCCAGCAGCCTGGTCCCGGAGCTGTTGGTCCACCAGGATACCCGCAGCAAGCAGGTAACTGTGACACTGTAAACCAAAAAACGTTGAGCACACACCAGTCGTAGGACGCATTCGGAAAGGGATATTACAGCTTCTTTGACATAAAACTGTAGTGGTAGTGATACTGATACATGGGCATTAGCTCAGCGTACGGATTGGTCAGAGGAATCTCCTGCTTGACAGATAGCAAATTAACAACAGCAAATTAGTTAAACGGAAATATTTGAAACCACAACACCGTAAAAACATTTAACATTTCACAACAGAAAATGTTTAATGTTTTCATATAGTGTGTCTTTGATGCTTAATTCTCATCTGAGGTTGATCTGTGTTGAACTGTTTTAGTTGTTGAATAGTTTTGTGATACAGAAGAGTAGTCTTTATCCCTTTGATAAACATGAAAACAATATGTTCTCATCGCAGGTATTGGAGCAGTCAGTTCAGAACCTATTCTACTGCTTACATTTTGTCAACGAAACAGAGCTCTGCTGCGCACAATTCTACACAAATAGCCAATAAATATCATTTAAATAGCCAGTATATCCTGTTTTAATGTACAGGTCAGTTTGGGGGACCAATGACTGGGCCCCAGCCAGGCATGCCAGGAGCCTTCCCTGGAGCACCAGGTGGACTGGCGGGCCCACCACAGAAGAAACTGGACCCCGACTCTATCCCCAGCACAGTGAGTAGACGACTAATCCTCCTGGGACGTCATACCTTCACATACCAACCTACCAAATATGCCATTCCACATTTTCTGTCCTGAACCAGCAGCTTATTAATTCCTCAAAAGGTATTTGGACAAAGGCATGCACATCTTATGTTTTGTTCACGCTAAATATTTTTTAACATTACTGAGCATTTTCAGTGACTTTATTATATGTTGGGTAATGTAAAAAGTTTAAGAAAAAGGTGGAGGAGAGCAAAAAATGGTTGGTGATATTTATTTTTTTACATTTGGCCATATATTCAAGCAAAAGCAAAACAGAAACTTGATGAACAGTGCATTATTTGTTTGCCATATAGTTTAGCTGTCACTATTAATGAAGTATCCGATTGTTCTGCAATGCATAACTTGTCTGCTTTAGACCCAAGTTATTGAGAGTGACCAAGCAAAACAAGGGGGGCAGGTCTTCAACACAAACATCAGAGGACAGGTTCCACCTCTGGTCACCACTGACTTCACAGTACAGGACCAAGGTAATAACATTTGAACTTTATTTTTTTTAAACACACTTTTTTTCCTACAATTTCTACGTATGTACACAGCATGTGTACTTGTTCATGATGAGCACATCAAGTGCAGTATTGTCTATGTTATTTGTGGTATACATTATAATTTAAAGGCGAGTAATGGTAAATTGAACATGGAGAATTATCGCCCCCACACATATTTCTAGGAGAGTTGTAACAGAAATGTGCTTCATAATATCGACGTCATTAATCCTTCTTTTTGCTAATCCCAGGAAATGCCAGTCCTAGGTTCATACGCTGCACCGCCTACTCCCTCCCCTGCACTGCCGATCTGGCCAAACAGTGCCAAGTGCCCCTGGCTTCCATCATTAAACCCTTTGCCAGTTTGCCAAAGAATGAGGTAAGTCATGGTTTTACATATATCTTAAGGCCAGTTGCCCCACCAAAAAAGAAAAGTTCAGATAATAAACAATATGTAATCACCTGCTAAGATAAACGTTTAGTACATACATACATATTTTAAACCGGTCTGCACTTTTTGCATTTCCATTTTGAAAGGAAAGACAATCACACAATACAAACAAATCTTCTTGGGTGAGCCAAACATAAATCATGTATGAGGCAGACATTGCATACAAACATTTTATCCTACAACAAAGCATTTCTACCATTTGAGTGCATGGTGTCCCCTCAATAATGACATATGAAACGTACAAGAACACTTGTGGAAGACTGTGTTTTTCTGTAGTCGGAACACCAAATTATGGCATTTCCCATGCGGGATTTTGTTATTCTCCACTTTGAATCTCACATTTTCAAAACCTAGCTCTTAAATCCAGCTGCTGCAGCTGTTCTTAGGTTGGTCAGGTCTTAATTGAGACATGTTTTTAGTTATGATTTCCTACTGTGGCATTTACCTGTAGGATAGAGATCAGTACTTTTGCTTTTATTTTAAAAAGATTATTCAAAAATAAAAGTCATTTTGGGACAGTAGAATATGCAACCACCAAATGTATTTCTCCTTTGATAGCTGTCTCTGTGTACTATAAAAGTTAATTTGCCCCATGAATGACCTCCTTTTGGATCATACGTGATCCAAGAATTCTGCCTTGGATATTTTCCCCCTCCACTCGCCTTGTCTCAGGCACCAATTGGCCTTTTTAGGCAATGTTAGCTCTCTCTCTCTCATCTGGCTTTAGGCTAATTAGCTAATGTCAGATCTGCAGGGACCACTGAAGAAGAAAAGAGGTTTATACAAAAGGAATCAAACTTGAGTGCACTGCAGATTTGATTCCATCTAGTGCAGCATGGAGCATATTCACACTACTATTACACCTAAATAGTAAAACCTACTCCGAATTTGTTCATAACTCAAAACAGCATACTGTTGTGCGTGCTACATGCATTGTTTTGTTCTTTTCCCCGGATAAACAGCCCTAAAATAATGTAGACACTATTACTCTCCATCTTGAAGTCTCCCGTCTAATAATAAACCTACTCGCTGCCTTGTCTGCATGTGTTTTTATGGTAGTTGAGTTCATTCGAAGCAAACATTTTCAATTCATGTGGTGTCAGAGCGTGCAGGGAGTCTTTCTAAACAGTCTCCGTCATCTGCAGGCCTGCATACGGTACTCTGTAACACTGCTGTGGTTATGTGTATTAAACCGCTTCATGCTTAGCATTTACATTCTATGTTCTGTATATAAAAGTGCAATGTGTTTTTTTTTGGGTGCCAACAATCACAGCTCCTTTAGACAGATGACAATTTGCATGGATGGACCATACAGTGTGTGCAAGAGTATAGTCCAAAGACAGTAAATATTCCATTGCTGAAAACATGGGAAACACTTAAAAATGATCCTGCAAAAAAACATGATCCATACATTGTATATTAGATGTGCTTTTTGTTTACACACTGAAGAACGTAGATCTTATAGCTTTGTCATCAACATTCTTTTAAGGAACTGTTATCTGAGTTGGGTTTTTTTTTAATTCAAGGGCCTGATTTAATTTAGGAACAGCTATTGAAAACTTGACCATAATGTCTTTTTGTGTCTGTCCCTGTGTAGACTCCTCTATATGTTGTGAACCATGGTGAGACAGGCCCAATCCGCTGCAATCGATGCAAGGCCTACATGTGTCCCTACATGCAGTTTATCGATGGAGGTCGTCGCTACCAGTGTGGTTTCTGCACCTGTATCAACGAAGGTACAGTACAATGTAAAAGAAAACAACAATGCCATTCTGCCAGAAAAAGAAACATTACACTGACTTTTTAAATAAAAAATTTAACTATGATTATATTG